>JBBIGC010000013.1:17267702-17291584 GCA_037576955.1 Lepidarchus adonis | reverse complement strand
TCATTTGGCATCAACCACTAAAGACAAACACTTGGCAACCCACCATCCTCTTTGGAGAAATGTTGGGAAATGGTACACATGCAAATAAATGAACCATTAGGATTTTCAATGCAGTTGGCTTCAGTGCAGAGCTTTGGAGTAATTTAGTATTTTCAGTATTAGTATTTCAGTAAACAGCAGGTCTAGTGGAGTCTGCAGTGGTCAGTATCTACCAACTGGTGAACTGGTGAAAAGGCACGTCGGCAAAGGTGACGTGACGTTGCTCTAAGCAACGTTGTGTTGGGAAACCTTGGATCCTGGTATTCATTTGGATTTGACTTTCGACACCTATCGCCAACTTTAACCCAGTTGGAGACCAAGTTCACCCCTTCAACATGTGTACATGAATGTGCTGTGGAACTGGCTCTGGTTGCTAGCACTTTATGATCACCCCACCTTTCTTACCACTATTATAAACAGGGTTCCAGAGATTTTTTCTGAAGCAATGGATTGTTTACAATTAAATGTAAAAACATAACTGTGTTCCTATGAATGTTAATGAAAGCCAGAGCCATCAGTACCTCAACAGCTTTAAAAATGGAGGATATCCACCATGAGAGAGGTTAATTGTATTGGAAAATGGTGTTCTAATAATGTCACTGAATTGCTAGTGCTGCCATTTTACTGTATACATACATACATACATACATACAGTGGGGCATAAACAGTATTTGGCAGCCGATTCTGCAAGCTGTCCCACTTCAAAAGATGAAAGAGTCTGTAATTCTCATCATAGGTTCACTTCAACTGTGAGAGACAGAATCACAATGTGATTTCCTGGATTTTTAATTTTTTTTTTTACATTTTGTGTCTCGCCTTACTAGGTACTCACAATATCAGGTTTTCTCTACATGATTATTATGGTTTCATACTGAGAATATTATTGCAATACATACATACATACAGGTGCCAAAGACCTTATACCATAGTACAGGTCGATCCCCATGCTTGTGATCTGGAATGTTACAGTGAATGTTAAAACAAGTTCTAGGTTTATTTTCATTTAATTTTATTGTTATACTATTTTACTTTGCTATTATATTTTTACTAGGATAATACATTACAATACTTTTATTTTGTCTGTTTGTCTCCATGTGCAGTCACAGCAATTGCGGGATAAAGTTTTTCAGATTCTGATATACGTAGTACATTTAGTTTTTTCTGATGTCTGATTTAAATAAAGTCATGAACATTTTTGAAAACTGAAACTGAACACGCTGATGAACAAGCGGTATAAAATTCTTATTTTTAACATGACTCATTTTAAAAATCTGCAGAATTTTGCAGATTTTAAGTTAAATTTAAGACTTTCACATCCACACTGGTAAAAAGACAAAGGTTATCAAAAAAAACCCAAGTACAAAGTACGGGCTGTTTTCTCTTGATTTCACATGAGACTTTAGTGTCTTTACACCAGGCTTACACAACGTGTCTTCTTGCACAATGTGCAGTGGGGGCTTGATGTATTTAACTGGTTTAAAGCTGAACACAATGCTTAGTTCTCAAACCAGCAAGTTCAACTTGCACTTACCCACACAGACTAATGAAAAGTCAAATAACTGCACTTTAGAAAATCTTATGAAATAACACATCAAACTATCCATCTTAATCTATGCAAATAAATTCCAAGTCAGGTGCAGATTTTATCAGCCATCAGATCCACCTTGGTCTCTTGACATCTTGAAGTATATGGATACATTTAAATAAGAAACAAAACAAAAAAATCTTGAGCCAATGATTACGGCTTACAGATAATAAAACCCAAAATTTTAATTTCACATAAAAATCTAGTAAAAATATTTTAAATAGAAATGTCAGTGTTTTGAAAAGTTTATTCATTGCTGTGCACTCAATACTTGGTGCATAAACAGTGACCAACACCAGCAGATGACATGGCCCCCAAATCACTGACTGTGGAAACTTTACACTGGACTTCAAGCAATGTGGATTCTGTGCTTCTCCACTCGTTCCCCAGACTATGGGACCTGGATTTCCAAAACCAATCCTCTCAAGCCTGTGGTTGTCCCCGTTGCTGATGCACCTTTTCCTTTACACTTAACGTTCTATGAATATAACAACTGATCAACAAGCTTCTTTAGCAATGACCTTTTGTGGCTTAACCCCCTTGTGGAGGTTGTCAATAGGTGACAAGTCCGCAGTCTTCTCCATGATTGTGTTGCCTCCTGACAGACTGAGACCATTTAAAGGCTCAGGAAACCTCTGCAGGTGTTAATTAGCCGATTAGTGCTACACCCTGACTTCCAAATTTTGCTTTTTGTTTATCTGAAAGCCATAATCATTAAAATTACAAGAAGACTTGACATATTTCACTCTGTATAAAGAATCTATATATGAAGGTCACCTTCTGAAAGGAATGTTGAGATGAGACTTATGATATGCAACCAAAAAAAAAGTTGTACCTGTACATCATGTGAACGGAGAATTGAGCTACAAAAATATTCAACTAAAACACATGTTGACAATGAACACCCAACTATAACCTTTTTAAGACCTAGAGCATACAATTTTAAATGGTAATATGTTAAGAACTTAATCAGATTTCTGCATTATAGATTTTCAGACATTTAAAGGCTCTGCAGAAACCTGCATATGAAAGCAAGCTTTACAAAACTGCCCAATTTCAAATGGTTTCTAAAAGGTCAAACATACCTTTTGTTTTGGAAATACAACAATATAGCTTTGATATTAAAGACAATATTGCAATATTACAATATTGAATGTGTAGGCTACACAATTTATATATACACATTTTTCAACAGTCCACCCTTACCTGACTGTCCAGAAGATGTAATGGAAACGCCACTCAACTGAAATCTTTCACATGTGTTGTCATGGTCAGTAACAGTTAACACCGAAAAGCTCTTTTGTAACTGCAGTTGCTCACCTTTTTACTGGAAGTGTAAAGTAGAGTGGGCTTGACGGAGACTCCAAATTTTATATTTGAAGAATTTATTGTTCTGGGCATTGAAACCAATGTCTTTATAACAAGATGAATCTTTTGGAGACTAAATTACAGAAGAAAATTTGTTGCAACCAAATTAAACTACTTGAGAGGGGAAGGAACAAAACCAATACAAAAAACATATCCAGATATCAAGTCCTTCACAGTAGGCAACAGTGGGAAAAAAATCCATGAGACTTTGCTTGCCTTTGTCCCCAAAAGGGATCATTAATAATATTAATATCAACATCAATAAAAAATAATTACAAGTTAAAAAGAGACCAGCACCACTGGGAATAGTGGTCAGCAGCTGTATCTGTAAGTGTGTGAGACAGAAGCAAGAGAAAAAGGTCATGGAAAACGGGGGTGAATTTCAGTCTATGCAGAGAGGTCACTGTTGTCAAACCGATCCTGATCGTAAACCTCAGCAATAACCTTTCGACCTCCGAACCAGCGGTTGTTAAGAGCCTGAATGGCCTTGTTCATCTCAGATGCCGCTGAAAACTCCACAAAGATTTTAACAATGACCTCTGCATCTTCCTCTTCGCCCTGCTTTTCCTGGTAAATGATTACTCTGTTGACTGCTCCAAACTTGCCACATTCTTCTGTTACTTCGCCCTCCAGGTCGTCGTCTATATCTTCGGGGCCAACCATGTTTCTGAGCACCATAACCGTTGACTGAGGGCAGAGAGGAATCGAGTGTTAAACCATGTACACTGATGGAATTCTATATAAATATGGAAAAGTACTAGCAGCATGTTTTAAATGCAAAGATTATTTAAAGAAAGTATAATCTTGGTGCTAAGAAGTTTGTAAGCTTCCAAAGAAATCCAAAAGAATTTGATATTTGTGACTATCGAAACTAACTATCGGAACCTCTAGGAGCAATTAATTTGCAAGTCATTTTAAAGGAATCACCTCCTGTTTCCGCAGCAGTTTTTGCATGACCATGTGTCTGGCACTGCTGCCAGAGATGCTCATATGCTCCTGTTCACTGAGCATTTCCTGACCCGTGCCATCTTGAGCGGCTTCTTCTTCCTCCTTCTCTTTCTCCTTCTTAGCCTCTTGGGCTGCAGCCACAGCAGCAGAGATTACCGGAGGAGAGGCCAGGACAGGATTGACCAGGCCCACCTGGGGTATCACAGGCCGAGCGGGAGTCACGCCTGCACAAAGACGCGAAGGTCAGCGCATTCATTACAGGCACCGGGAGGATAACATGAAGCCCCCATGACACCTGGAAAAGCCCTCTTTATGTGTGTACGCAGGTAGGTGAAATACTTATCAGGCCAACAGGGGCTCAGTTTAACTGATGGCAAGTTTAATCACCCTTCTCCCTAAAACAGTGAGATTTTAATTAAGTCATTTTGGGGGAAATTTCTATATATTTTAGGACAATATGTTAATGCAAGTAGCAAGTAATTGTTAAACAGTATTTTCACGTTATTAAAAAAAGAAGTCTTTCAGGCCCACCAGACATAACTGGTGACTTCTAATGTAGAACACAAATTCTGCTGGTTATTTGCCTCCATAAATAGTGATGGTGAGTGCGTGCTTAAAACAGTATTGCAAAAGAGGGGAGCTGTTCAAATGATTACGAAAGTGGGGTGGAGAAGGTAGGGATCAGTGTTCCTGCTGATGGTCTGACGAACTCCACCAATCCCTCTACCCTCTTAGCGTCCTTTGCCCCCCCTCTCATGCCTGTCGTTTCAGATGAAAGGTTACCAAGATCAACTCCACAAAAACACACAGGATCTGAGACTCACTGGCCAATGGGAATGAGAGATTTGTTTATGAGGGGAGGGGCTAGAAACAGTCCTCTTCACACTTGGTTGGTCAGTGTGCAGCAAAGGGAAGGGGTTAAGAGGCCACGGTCAGGGCGATTGTGAAGAGTAAAGACAGGGAGGGGAAGAGAGGAGAGAGAAAAGGAGAAAGAGAGAGAGAGACAGGGAGAGAAGAGAAAATAAAAGAGAATCTATTAGTGGACAGGTCCCACGACAGGCTATGTTAAACTATGTAATGTGTAGGAGACAACAGAAACCTGGAGGAGAGAGGGGGTTAAAACAAGCCATCTTGGCACACTGATGCATGATACTTATGGGATTTGAAAAAATTACCCCCCCCCCACACACACAAAAAAAACAAAGCTCAAAAGTGACATCTGTTTGCCATTTTCTGATCACTTGGAGATTACTAGCTGGTGTGTACTTTGGTTATGTTTATATGCTACCACCACCAGTATAGACGTTTTATGGAAGCACAGAATGTGTTTTAAAATTAGATTTAAAGTAGTCATGCAGATTAAAGTTTAACCAACTATTGAACTGCATGAAATCAATGGAAAAAAACCCAAAACAAAGCAAAAATAAAAAACCCCACACAGCTGAAGTAAATCCGCACACTATACCATTCACCTGATAGGACCCCATTTAAATACATCACACAGTGATTTCATGGCATTTAAAGCATGCACACCCACACCAGAAGCAAACCAGGCGATAATGCTTGTAGTGCAGTTCTACTTCTACAGGGTAAAGCTGGCGGCAGAACAATGGGTTTCCCAGCCCACCCACAGCCTACCTGTGATGACACCTGGGGCTTGCGCTGCCATGACGGCCTGAGGCAGGCCGCCAAGCTGCTGGGGCAAAGTCACAGAGCCCGAGGTCATTGCCCCCAGGATGGAAGCTCCCGCCACTGCTTCCTGGAAGAATAGAGTGGGACATATAGGAACACCGCCCACACAGCGCCCGTTAACCAGCACAAACAAGGGACACAGACAAGACAGGACAAGACAAAAGACAGGACAGGACAAGACAGACAGACAGACAGACAGACAGACACACTTGGACAAGACCTGGGCCGGCTGCATATAAGCCATGATGTAAAACAGTTATAAGGTTCAAAACAAGCGCTTTTTATCTCATGTCAAACACTGACATTTTGGCAAACTTAGCTCCCCCCCCAAAAAACTTGTGCTTACTGCATCCCCTGCTGGAGAATCCTCACACTACTAGATGTTTGATTATATTTACATAATCTTCAGCAAGCTTCTTTCACAACATTTTATGGCGCACACTATAACGGTCATTCTGAATTATGTAGTAATTATTTAAACAATCAGTAAAGACATCAAATTACATTTATATTCAAACATACACAACCACCTATCACCGCATCACAATTTGCATTTATGCACCAACCTTTAAATAGAGAAGCCCTCCAACTCTCTCTTTTCCACCGCACTTTAACAGTGCCCAAAGATTTCAAAGATAATGGCTTTCCTGTGCAATTTTGGAATCAATATTCAGTTGTCTTGGCTACCCACTGAAGGCAAGGAAGATCGCTGCCTCGCCAAGTTGACAGTGTTTTCAGGTGAAGCAATACCTACATGCACTTTCAATTTGCCAAAATGTCAGATTTGAAAGTTTCTTTAGCATTTTTTCCAACATGGTAAACTTTAAGGTATTAATGGTTACAGGTTTTTGTGGTTTTATGGTTATTGTGCCTATTAAGCTATTGCATACACTAACCCACTGCTCATCACTTAATAGTTAGAACAAATATGCTTTCCACTAGCCAGAGCTTGTGTGCACCAAAGAACCCAAGACATATCGACTTACCATTAAGTGTGCAATTTTTTTCACACCACTAGCCTAGCGTGGGGGAGTGGTGGCCTACTGGTTAGGACTTTGCCCCTGAGATCTGAAGGTCGCAGGATCAAGTCCCAGCCCGGGCACCACTGAGGAACCCATGAGCAAGGTACCGTCCCCACTTCACTGCTCCCTGGGCGCTGTTGATAGTTGCACACTGCTCCACGTGTGATGGGTAAAATGCAGAGGACAAATTTCGTTGTGACTGTGTGCAATGGTGTGTTCACAATGATCGGAAATCACGAATCACAAACACTAGGTGTGTTACACAGAGTTAGGCAATATGACCGTGCTTATGTCAAATTATTTCGGGATGTTTTCTGGTAAAAAGACCAGCAGTATTTAATCATGACCAACTACATGTTTTATTTCAAAGACCAAAATTAAATGTTTAAACGTCTCTTTTCAATTACATATAATGGGACACCACTGGCTCTTTTGAGAACATAAATTCTTGTTTGTTGACACTGCTTTCCACCCAAAGCTACATTTTGATTTGGCTTCAACTGGAAGCCAGTAAGGCTGAGGCAGGAGTTTCAAACTTGCGTCAAGCAGAAACAAGTGGAAACCAACAGGTTGGTGAGTTAGAGTAATGGCTGTAGGCATTCTGTGTGAACATAGATGATAGATAAATGGTTAGATTCAATTTCAAATACATGCTTGCCAATATCATCAGGTTTCTTCATGTGTTCAACTCAATTTTTAACCATCAGAGACAAAGCAGATGTAAATGTGAAGTGTGTTGCTGTCAAGGGGATAATTGTTCAATTATTGTAAGGATTTAAACATGAACAAAACTGAAGGAATTTAAAGGAACATGCCTATTATGATGAAATAATATGTAAAAAGGTGTCTTGTCCAACACATTGAAATTTACAACTAACTAGTAATTATGCATAAAAAAGGACTTTTTGCCCTGAAACTCATTATCCAAGAGTAACACCATTATTTGTAATAGAATATAAACAGTTTTTAGTGTGGATAAAATAAAATCTGTAAATTTAAGTCACACAAAAGGTTTTTTTTTGTACTACGTTTTCCTATCCATTTTAATTTCCACATGTTTAACACTGCTTCATACCACTACATTTATAACAGAGATAGTAAGCACTTTAAATGACTACCAAGTTTATCCATGTTTTACACCCCCCTCTTCCCTTTTTAAATTGCTAAGGAGTTTTGGAATAGAGGTTTTTGACTGTGTATTTATTCACTACTTGTAGTAGTCAATGCAACCAGGCCCAAGCCAAGACACACAAAACACAAATGACAAGACAAAACCAACCAGTCTATACTTTTAGATTAAAAACTATCGTTTATGAATTACAATTACTTTATCCATTAACTTGTAATTATTGTATAATTATATATGAATGACAAGTATGAGACAACACAGGACAGATTACAAGTTATTACTATTAATTCACAAAAATAATGTACATCTACATATGAATCTATGCAGTAGCATAGACTTGGTAAGAGTGTATACTATACAGTATTGCAGAACAATTACAAAGCAATTAAGTTAAAATATGTAAAATCACAGTATGAAAATGACTAAAATGCAGTTATAAAGTTATAAATTAAGTGGACATCTTGTAGGTCCACTTAAAATGATCAATTAGGCCTAATGCACATGCATAGTCTGTATTTAGCAAACCAAACAACATGTACAGGCAACAATTCAAGGGCTAATGTGCCCTTTTATATAAATGACAATGTCGCCTTTGTTTGAAAAGCCTGGTAACCTGGAACTACAGCTGCCCAATAATCATCCAGGAATTTCATAACTAACCAATTAACATACCATCTAACAGACTATGGCAAAATGGTTATCAAATTTACTGGGAGGTCCTGAAGACAAGCCTCTCCCCACACTTATAAATCTACACAAAACAAAAATGCACCAGCGTGCTTGGAACAGAATTGCCTGAAAGATTTACCAGACAGTTGAGGAAGTCTTCTGTCCGATTCTCCGGTGTGGAAAGATTCCATGCCATCTGTTTTTGGAGTTTACACGCTATGTTATCTTTCTGCATGTAAAAGCTCTGTCTCATATAAGTAATGCTGTGTCATACTGAGTCTTCATGCCAGTCAATACCTAAACTGACTAAAAGCAAGCCCTTACATTCAGCACCATGTCTCTGCTCTAGCCTAAGCGCATTTAAAAAGAAAAAAATAAAAACATCACGTTGCCTAATTTTAATCAAGGAAGGATTCTAGTGCCAAAAGGAAGCAGCTGATCATATGCACGCACACACTCCCTGACTAATAATAGATGATAAAAAGAATAAAAAGGCTCACCTGAGCAGTGATTTTGGCTGTTGCTGCAGCAGCTGCTACAGCGGCAGCAGGGGGTAGGCCACCTGGTGTGGCTGGCGTCAGGAGGGGGATAGGGGGTGTGACTGCTTTGCCCACTCGCAGGTACTGGCCACCCAGGTCAAAAAGGTTCATGGAAGAAACTGCATCTTGTGCCGACTGGGCCTTGTCATACTCTACAAAGGAGGGAACAGAGAGATAAGACTTAAACGGCCTCTGTGAAGGCTCAGCTTAATTTTTCTAGCAGAGCACAGTGTCATTTACTGTGTAATTACCAGACGGTACTTATGGCACAAATTGTCCGCAACTGAGCCTAAGAAAATAACAACAACAACAAAAACAAAAACTTACTATGAAAGCATGTGAGGAACCTGCCCCCACCCTTCTCTATCCCCTGTGAGACATGTAGAGAACAGCATTCCGCTATGACTGACTCTCAGTCACATACATGTATTTTCAAGCGAATGAGAACGGACACCTGGCACTCACCTATAAAACCATAGCCCTTGTGTTTTCCTGTCGTTGGGTCCCGTGCCAGTGTACAAGACTTGATTCTTCCGAATGCCTCAAAGACGCTCTTGATGTCCTCATCCGACAGATCAGGGTGCACGGACGCTACGTAGATACGATTGAAAGCTCGTGCTTCTTCTGCTAGCTGGTCTATAATTGGCTGAGCCTGACCAATATTGCTTGGCCGTCCAACCTTAAAAAAACATTTTTAAAAAAAGGTCAAATAAAAGCCTCAGATAAACGTGTGTGCATTAAGAAAAACCTTGGGTCTGACTTACTTTAATGTTTCTCCCACCCAGCATGACCGAGTTCATCTGTTCTAAAGCCAGCTGTGCTGCCTCTGGCACTTCATACTCTACAAATGCAAAACCCTGCAGAGACAGAAAGGAAATGTAGATCTGATTAGGTCTTAAAGCTCATAAGTATAAACATTCTACAACCAATATTGAAAAAATAAAATCAGACCTTGTGCTTCAGAGTAACTGAATCCCAGGACATGTCGATACTCTTAATGGGCCCAAATGGAGCAAAGGCTTGTCTAATGGTGTCTTCTCCAAGCTCATAGTAGATTGAGCCTACGTAAACACGGCACATTATGGCCAGCGCCCGCTGCCGCTGTGCAGCAACCTGAACCCAAGAAGACACACTTAACTCAGGGATTAAGCTATTAAATGGCATAAATACAGAAAATGCACTAACAATGTTCCAGTGATTGAGGATAGAACCAGCATACAAACACACTGGCACCGAAGACATAGCACTAGATCTTCTTTACCTCCAAACATAACACACATGGGTACTGAACAACTACATGTATGCCAAGAAACGGAGGTGAACTAAGTTCCTGCCCTATTACAATTTATCTTAATATAGATATTACCATAAAAAATACTATTAAATAAGAGGAACCGTGCTTACAGACTGTAAAGGTGAAAGAGGATCTCCAAAGCCTGCCATGGTTAGAGAAGCCATCTGTAAGGAATTAGGGATCTAATACCAAAAGAAAATAAGTCATAGTTATAACTAGAGGTTAAAGACACTTCTCAGTTGTCCAAGCATGAGATACTTAACATAAGAGAATTGATCCTGAATATTCAAGATAATTTACAGATCTAAATGCAGTATTATTGTACTATATGTGGCCACATGTCCACAACCCAAGGTGGATAAACAAATACTGTCGAAAAGCACATTAAGCCATAAACATACCAAATTATGCTTCTTCCAGAAGTGTCTAATTTACCTGGAGGTTGTTAAGTTGCTGCTGCTGCTGCTGGGCAATCGTCTGTTTGACAAGCACACTCTTGATACTTTGCTCCATGGCATACTTCTTTGCCTGTGACACACAAAACTCAGTCACCCCCCTCTAAGGATGATCCCTCACAGAAGGACAGCTAGCAAAATGACTTGTGACTTGCAAGTTCCATTGCTGTAAGCAAGTGCCTGCGGTTAAGAACAGAACTAACATAGACCAAAGGCATACCACTGGCTTTTCTCTTCTCCACTATAACATACATAAGAACTGAAAAACAATGGTGTGTGCAAGCTAGAGGAGTACAAATGGAAAATGATGCCATACATTCTTATAGCACTTCCTTTGCCACAAAAGTGGTCATCAGCAGTCCCAGAGAACTACTTTTTGCAGTTTAGGGTCCAACTTACAAGCTGTCCACCATATTACTTACACATTTGATCACCATAATCGAATTAGGTGGTAAAACTGTGGCAGATTCAAGTTGGAATTACTCACTGCAAAAACCCCCCCCAAAAAACCAAACAAACAAACAAACAAAAAAACAACTGGGCTCCAAGACCAGGCTTAAGTTGGGCATACATTGCACTTGTTTAAACCCTAGTCCTGAAGTTACCACGAAAACTATGAAAACTCACTTGAACACACAAAATCTTCCAATTGCTTCACACAAACAAGACAAGACAAGGTTTGTGCTTTTATGCACAGCAAAGGCCAAACTGAGAAATGGATCCTGTTGACAAAAGAAAATGACGACAATGGGCTTGGACATCTCCAAAACTTACCCTTCTTGGGAGAATATTTTTTTTATTAATTCAATAAAGACTACAGAACACACATAAAAAGAGTAAAAAAAAAGAAAAAGAAAAGTGGAGTATGCTGCTATGAACTACAAGACAGGAGCTCACCACAAAACATGCTTGAGTATGGCTGATCGGTCTCATGTTTATATCAGAAGGCTAAACCGGTACTGAACAAAAGTGCAAAGTTGAATAACTAGTGTGAGACCATAGCAAACACAGGTTTTGTGGTGGGGGTTTACATGCTTATCTGCAGACATGGAAAACTTGTTTTTTCCCCTTTATAAATTAGCATTTTATTACCCAAATCTAAACCCCAGGGAGAGCTGAAAAAATGTCTGTATAAACTGACATTTTTTACATTATACATGCTGTATTTTAAAAATATTCAGTGAGCAAGGCAGGCCTACCCTAATGAATACATTACTTACAATCTCAAAATAAAATCACAAATTGCTTGAAAACATGTTGACATCAATACAGGTGTAAAATATGTGGAAATTACCTTTTGCAGTGCCTCCTGCTGGTCTGGGGTGAGGGGCGGAAGGCCAAGCTTCGAGGCTGTGCTCTGTCCATTCTCCATCATCAGAGCCTTGCCTCCCTGCAGACAGCACAAAGGTGAGGTGCTGAGCCATATGCCCGTGTAAAACTAAGTACAAAAAAAATGCTACAGAACACTCTGAACAGGTTTCAGAGCAAAGGTGGTGCAAGAGAAAAATGGCAGCTGAAAAATTTTTAATGACAAGAATGTTCATATTCTGATGTAATTGAAAATTACGTATATAATTTTTCTAATTGTTGTTCATGCTCTGAAACTGCTCTACAAACTACATTTCAACATATGGTTAACATGACTGCAGTCTACCACATTAGGACATTAAACTGTTTAGCTACAGCCATAAAATGAGCAAATGTTTAAGACAAAACTGCAACACACTGCAGTTCGTTAGGTTTACAATCTATCAGCATTATGAAAAGCAAACCATGCGGTCATAGTACAGCATGGAAAGATCTCCCCTCGTCAGAAGAGGAACAAAAAACACAAAACATGTCAAATTGGTGAGGAGAGGGGGACGCTAGCCACTGTTCCTCAAAGTGAAAATACTACAGTAAGTGTATTGAGGTGAGCCCCTTACTCAGTACTACACAGAAGAAAACTTAAGTACCTTTGCTCAAATGAACTCCAGAGTGGTGCAGTGCCCCCCCCTTAAGGAGGTTTGAAACCAAATGGTTCTGCCATTGGCTTTGGAAATATAGTACAGTCAAGAGATACGCTCTACAGCACAGACGACACAGAGAGAAACGACAAAAATAAAAAAAAAAGAAAAGAAAACACAAACCTACTTAGAACAAGAGATACTGAAGAGGGAGACAACAATTTGAGAACACTGAAAACCAGATTCAGGGAATGTTATAAAACAAAAAATACCCAAACAAAAAACCACTACATGTAGGACATCTTAAAGTCCAACCAGACATGCCAATAGTTTGTACTACTACTTCCAATACAACCTTAATTTTAAAGTCCAATGAGAATTAATTTGTTTATTAGGAGACATTAAAGCAAACTGCTTTGAGTTTGAACAATGTGTGTGTAAATAAATTAAGTTAGGAAAATTACCATTAAAACCATATTACTTATAACCACTGATTTGATATAACTACTGTAATGGCATGACACTAGTACAATCAAGGTCACATATGTGAAAAGATTTACACATGACAATGCCTTGATATAAAAATGTAACACTAATAGCTATTGCTCGAATGCAGCTATGGCTGTAACACTTAAAATGCATTTACAGGATAGGAACATCAAATGAAAAGCTTGTCAAAATTAACTATATTACAGAAGTATGTACTTAACTCAAGATGTAATTGTAGTCGAAGCAAGTCCATTTGTTTCATCGAAAGTTACAATTTAGACCCATGTCTAACAGTATTAAACACTGGAGGTTTATTGTTTAAAAATACATGACCAAATCTTCCCACAACACTAAAATCTCATTCAACTCTTCATTAAAGTGGCACAAATGTGTTGAGAACAAAACATGAATTTTATTTAACCATCATTTCATACAAAGTGAGGTCTGATCCACAAACTGTCACAAAAACATGTTCTTGATTAGGTTTATTTCTCATAGTACTCACACAGAGCAACATGCCTGTGATACCTTAATAAAGAGCTGAATGTGGGTTGAGTGATGTTTGGGAAATGTAGATAAGGAAACATTTGGGTGACCTCTACTGGTTGTTAGCCTTTTAGCTCCATTAATAAAGTAGAGCAGGACAAACAGGACTCCAAAAACATCTTGCCTGAACAACTACATACAAGTAAGTGAAAAGTTCTGTACAAAAACCATCAAGCCACTTCCCACACTATGACCTGGTGCTAAACCATTCCAGCAGCAATGGCTGAAAGTCCCCTAAACTGGTAGACCCTAAAAACTCCCTAAAAAGAAGGAAAACCAAGAACATTAAATCAAGATGGAGTTTCTTCTGCCACAGAAGGATGGGCCTCATACCTAGCGCCTGGTCTCCGCTGAAGTGTCTTGAGGCAGTTTTTCTCTTCAAACAATAACAGAGTTTTACTGGTCAACGCAAGGTCTGGAACAAGAAAAACATTTCTGTTAAGATAGCAATAAAAGTAACTTCTTACAACAGTAAATGAAAAATTATATTATGCTAATGCAGCACGTTTGCTCAGCCTTGGTCATTACAACCATGAAAATACTACAAAGACAATTTTTGGCAAATCATCAACAAACCACCATAGATTCACAAATTTAAACAATGTAGTCTCTTTGCAGGATCGAGATATTGCTGTTCTTTATCGTTCATAAATATCAAGGATATCATTACTTTGGCAGAGCTCAGCCCAAACGAGCTGGCACATACCTCACTGCCTGCAACCAAGCTGATGGGATGAATTTTTTTTAGGTTAGAAACATTTTTTATATTTCTATTGCAATGCTAAGCCCCCAAACCTATGGCTCCCATTAAAAAATCCCAAACCAATATAGCCAATATTACACTGAGCATATTTGAATGTTTGGACAGGAGATCATCTCGCCGCCGTTGAACCCATTGGTTCAGTAACTTGTATAGTGTTCGTTCAATCCGACGATGACTAAGTAATGACAGTGTTCTTGTCTTACGAACGTGCATTTCTAAAATTTGTAGTTAAATAGCGTATACGTTGTACGCCTGGGTTGCCAGGTCCACGCAAACACTGAATGAAAGCGGAGCCACGGCCGAGCTACCCGCCATAGCGCGGTTAGCCGTTAGCACGAGTATTAAATGCAAAGGCTGTATATTAACCTTAACTAATCTTTCCTAGTAATGTGACATATATAGATGGCGAAATAACGTGGTATTCTCTCGATTACGTGCACCACATATCTTTAAAGTTAGAGAAGGACTTAAGATACCGCCGACGACAAAACGTGTTAGCAAGCTTAGCTGCCATACCTAGCTGCAATTCGAACGGACTTAAACGACAGTAAATAAACACAAGGCCGAGATTACAACAACAAAGTGCACCACATATACTATATATGCACATCTATTTTGCAGATAGAACATGGCAATATAGCATTTTTAAATCTAATGCCGCCCGTACACGGTGATTAAGGCAGACTTTAGCAGGCCCGAGACAAACCCCGCTCTCCACTAAGCGGCTAAAGTAGGGACGCTTACGCAAGCTCTGCAAACACACACACCGGCGTATGGGCACATTGTATACGCTAAACTTCATTTTGCACTGAAGCAAAGATAAATGAAAACGAGAGTTATATGTATTTAATTTACCACAAAAATCGCGGCCGCCATGAAGCACACCTTCCCGCAGCGAGGTCCACGGCGATGAAGACTATGAAATATCGCGACACTGTGACCTCACGGACTACAACTGACGAGTCGCCGGCTTATGATCGCGAGATTTGAACTCATTGAAACCATCCTCCCGCTGCAGCGTGTTTCTAGACTGTTCCATCTGAAAGAAGACATGCACGTAATCGTTTTGTTGGCTCCCATTTATGTTAACGTTTAATTAGAAATTTGTTTCAGTGTGGTTAATTCCCAATGTCAAAACTGTCCCACTGTGTTTTTGTGTTTACGCAGAAAGACAAAAGACCACAATAGCTAAAATATCTACTTCACAGGCTGTTCCATCTGAAAGAAGACATGCACGGAGTCGTTTTGTTGGTTCCCATTTATGTTAACGTTTAATTAGAAATTTGTTTCAGTGTGGTTAATTCCCAATGTCAAAACTGTCCCAATGTGTTTTTTTGTTCACACAGAAAGACAAAAGACCACAATAGCTAAAATATCTACTTCCGATGCTTCAGATCAAGAATGACAGGATGTGTGTTTGAATTAGTGGTATGCAATACTATACAATTCGGTATCAATCTGATAAAACGCCAATAACACTAAAACAGATACCTTTATTATTATTATTATTATTATTATTATTAATTATTTTAAAAATTATTTTGTTAATAAAACTGCAAAAAACAATACAATGAACTGAATTTGCAAACATGATCACCACCTCTTTCAGTCTAAGGATTTTGTTCAAAAACAATAACATTTGTACTACATGTATTGTCTGTTGTATATTCTTGTATTTTGTGAACTGTATATTGTATATAGTAGATTGTCTAGTGTATACCATATACTATATGATGTACAGTGTGTACCATATATTGTATATAATGTATTATATAGTGGATAGCTTCACAGATACGATTTATGATTTTGAAAATTTTAATGAGCAAATACACTAATTCATGTTATTTCATGTACATTTGGACACATACACAACAAATCATTTGCATGAATCAAGTAAACCAAGATGTGCAGATCTAACTGAGACATGAAAGGATTTGAATGCATTCATTTGCAAGTTACTCAACTGTTATTATCCACACCTTCAATTCTGCCTTTCAAACTACACTTTGCACAATGTCCAAGACATAAAGGCAACATATGATTACTCATGACATTTCTGGGCAGAGACTGGCATATGTGAACCCACTGGCCATCGTTTGTCCTTCAAAAGAATGATGGGACAGCTGGTCACTTCTAGCATGAAACCTCACCAAAAAAAGGCAGTAACATTCATGCTCTAACATGCAAGCACATTTTATCGAGATACGGGAAGTTTTCAAGAGCCAAAAGCCAATGACAAATAGAGCAGAAGTATTGAAACATCCTTAAAGCCCCAATCAGGAATTGCTGAATTGCAAACATGACCCCATAACAACAACATGGCGGTACTAAAACTTGCCTGTTTATGAATGCAATTCCCAGCAAGGTTTTAAATCTTTGAGAAAAGTTGGCATGGATGGCATGAAATTTTTAATAGAGCCAATACTGTTTTATAGACTAAAAGATAAAATAGTTCCAAAACAAACCTCAGGAAATCTTCTCTAGGCCATTATCTTCTCTTTGATTCAACTACCCCAAAACCAGTGCCATAATTGTATCCAGTGTTTTTAGAGTTCATAAGTGTTTCATCTTTTGGCATTGACATGTTTTTCTTTCTATATGGTATGTGCATGTAAACACCATTTTGATGGAACATACAAGACATCAAATACTGCTGCATGATGCTTAAGCTCAAAGTACAAACAGCCCTTTTTTAAATGAGATGAAGGGTTTCATATTAGACCTTTATACAAAAAAGATCAGTTCGTTTTGGAATAGTTACAGCAGGGAAAAATATATCACTTAACATTTAATTTACATCTCAAATCACTTAACACTTATTTCCCCTATACCCCAGATGTAAACTATCAGTTTAAACATGATTATTACTAATGTCGCTGACGCTCCCAATCAATAGTCACTTAAATGTTTTATGTTAACACATCCCTAAAAACTCTCAACCTCCATCCAGCTCTTCATTAAAGTGGCATAGGATTGTCAGTGTGATTTAGAACACAATATGACTTACCATGAGCTATAAAATGACTTACTGCAGCCATTTCAGATATGTAAAGGGCTGTTTTTTGCCAAACGGTCAAAAAGGGTCTGGTCTTGGATTAGGTTCATCTGTATTTATGATTGTCATGGTAACAAAAATGGATTTATGATCAGCACTCATTCTAAAGTGGTCTTTTGTCTGAAATGACTGCACATGGTGATCTTCTCTATATTGGCATTTTGTTAATTTTATAGTTTACAGTGAGTCATCCTAGATCCTCAACCACATTGAGAATCTGCACCAACTTGATGAAGAGCTGGATGTGGGTTGAGCAGATTGAAAGAAAATTTTGGGAACACATTTGCACAAATATTGCCCTAATAAAACAAAATTCAGACTCCACACTGGTCTTGGCTGATTGACTGCATCTTGGATAGGTGGAACATTGTGTGGTTTAAAACATTTCCTTTAACATATGGGTGAACAGTTAATCCACACATTGCATGATTTTTACAGAGCAGTTGAGATTATGCATTTGAGATTTTAAAGTGCCGATAATTTTGGTGCACCACTGACTGGGAAGACAAAGTGTCTTCAAAAAGGTGCCCAAATTGATCGCGTTTGGTAGTGTGCGGTAGCCGCTACATGCTCAAAATGCTCTGAATGCACTTCAGGGCATTTATTCGCTCTACAACTTCATTGGTTTCCTAAAAGAGGCTGGTGTTCCTAATGCTGTTACACTTCTCTGAAAAACAGATCTCTCCCTCTCTCACACTCACACACCCCATCCACCAACACACACACACACACACACACACACACACACACACACAAGCATAATAAAATCACACTCCTTAGACCTGGGAAATCTAAGGTGTCACTATTATTGCCACTGTTTACAAATGTATGCAAAATTAACCACGAGTTTGTATGAATCAAGCATCTGGAGTAATGGCGATAGAGGAGGATACCATATCAAGTACGTTTGACACATTCATTTCTCACTTAGGCACTTGGTGCTTTGTAAGAACCAGTCTCAACTGATGGCAAGTGTTTTCAGTGTGTCACATATGGAGCAGTAATGTAGGTAAAAACAAGCGCCATTGGAACTCTGCTACAGTACTGTACATTCATCAGCTCATTGTCAATTATTCACAATGTAATTGCTATCTAGAGCCCCCCCCCCTCCACTCAGTTGACATAGAAATATTAAACATTTGGAAAGATTTCTCTCACTGCAAGCATTTAAAGAGTTACATTTTAGTAATGTCTAACAGTTAAAAACAATAAATATACATTTACTGCAGGTTTGTTTAAAATACATTGACAATTTAAGACCAAACATGGGCAGACCCATGAGAAGCAACTATTTTGGACCACTAGCCTCCTATTTCCAGTTTTGCCAAGTGTTAACACTTTCTTTCCACCCCACGTGGCACATGTTCCAGAAGTTTCTTGGACGGAGAATGGATATTGCCAAAAGGTAGGGCGGCATTGAGGATGTCCACAAAAATCCATCTAACATGAAGAATATATGGAGGAATCTCCACTTGACCTCACCATGGGTCTGCTGCTTTGTGGGATGACATGATTGGGCAGACTTCCCACATGGATCACACAAATCATGAGCACTTTGGAACCCTGGTCTCATGGTGTTTGGATGGACCTTCCCAGTTCAGAGACATTCTTCAAGCCAATTTTAAGCTACTGACATTCAACAGTGTTTCTCTTTCAGCCCCTCTTCAGCTCCCACTTTTCTCTCCATGTTTCACGCTCTTTCTCAGTCAGACCAGCTCAAGCCAACTCCACTGCTCTAGAATGAAGTTACCCGATTAGGCTCAATGCATCATCACCATGGCAGCAGAAGCAGCAGCAGAAGCTCCAGCCCAGTGCTTCCCCAGGGCCTCTTCCAAAAAGCATGCCAGCTTCTCACAGTCATCCTGTGGACCAGCAATCCATCATTACATTGCAATCATCAAGTAAACAGTAAACACATATAAACAAACAAGGGCACAATGTCTGCTAGTTGTATATCAAAATAGAAATTTACTTTATCTTCTTAACAACTGAAATCAAATCACTTATCTCTAGATTAGGAAAGCATTGTATTTAAAATGCCCAACTAACACATGTAGAGTGAACATTGTTGAGGTTTCCAAACATATTGTTCATTCTCCAGGCCAATTAGCTAACCAAATAAATCAGATTTTTACATTTCTGACTTGGTCATTTATGAACATTAACTTTATTCTTCTTTAAATATTCTGTAGTAGAACGTCTTAAACATCTATACTTCAAGTCAACGTCTTGATGCCTGACGTTCTGTTGAGATGACTTGTCTTGACATTTTCCTTTTGATTCTGCTGATATAATCATTTAAAATTAATTTTCCCATCAGTGATGGCAAGCTGTCCTGGAAAAGCAAAGACAGCTAACAAAAGACAAGCAAAACTTGTTTCACAAATGGGATATAATTTTTAGGCCGTTTTCCTTTCTCTAAACATGGTTTTTAAAAATTGTTTTAAAAACAACAACAAAACAACAACAACAACAAGAGGAACAGCAACAACTTTGTGAGGTCCTCAGAAACCGTCTTTGTTCATGTCATGATACACTTTCACAAAAATGTGTTTTAGAGAGATCTCTTATGGTTTTAATAAAACAGTGCAATGAAGTTTAAAACTTAATTCAGAATTGGAATCCCTTTATGTTTAGTAATTGGATTATGTTTCTGGACACTTTCATGCAGAAATATAAACATTTTCATGGGGATCACCAACTTACGCACCACCATACATCATGTTATCAGACTACAAGAGCATAGCACTGCCCATTAATGATGATGCTGTAATTAGTGTTTTAGGCTGATATCTATTGATAAATCTATCTGTCTATATACATGGTTTTGGATGATGTATGCATCTCAGCTGAGCTTACTTTTTTAGAGCAAACCATTTCACCCACCTCACTAATGAATGCATGGTGCACCAGCTCGCTGGCCAGGTCTCTGGGGCGATCAGCTGAAAACAAACAAAACCCAAACACAGTCATATTTAGCATATGCCATCTTTTGCGAAACACTTACTTGAACAATATTTAGACAAATAAATGCAAATAAAAGTTCCTTCAAAAAACATGCCATCACCAGTCAGATGAGACTTTTTTTGGAACTTAATTTTAAAACAATCCGTTTTGTCCTTAACTGGTATTAAGTATTTAATGGTCAGGATTTTGTTTTTTTTGCACTGCTGTCAGGTCTGTGTGGTTAATTTTCATTTTGTCATATACAGTGGGTATAGAAAAGAATCAGCCCTTTAAAATACTGATTTATTTAGCTTTAAAGCCTTAAATGTAAACACAAAAATATTTATTCTCAGCTTTATTTACTTAATGCAACTTGTAACAACCAGCTGAAAGATATCACAGCTACAATTCAGAAGAAAATAAATAAAAAGATTAATAAAGGACCACCCCTCCTAAACAATATTTGCAAACTCAATCATGTGTGCATAACCACCCTTTCCGTTGCAGACCATGGTTACTGGCTTCCACCTGTAGCTGTGATATTTCACTTGGATGTTATAGGTCTACTTACTTGGAAGAACATCACAACTAAGCTGACGGTGAAGTTTATCATCCATCTTTAAAAAGAGAGACAGCTAAAGAGAGAGACAAAAAACAGAAGAGCAAATAAATACATTTCTAATTTGTAAATGATCATATATTTATATTTGATGCATTCAATAATATTTTGCACTCACATGACTCCTCGTTCCCTCTTCATTAGCTTCCAAATTACAGTGCATCTGGACAACCTGTATGAAAAGGTTAGAAACATGATCAATAAAGAATGAAGTTCATGTGAAGATTTATGACGATGATGGTATAAAATTCTATATTAATAGACTACATTAATTCACCTCAAGCCATTAAACTCTCATATCTCAAAGACAATTCATTAATAATGGAAAGCATCTATAACAAACATACGTAAATTAATGTTCTTAGCCTACTCATTAAAAGTTGCCAACTGCACTCTTTCCAGTGATGCACACCAAAGCAATGTGACTGCTCATAGCTCCCCCTTGTGGTGAATGTTCAGACTGCTGAGCTTGGCTTTATAATGCTATACAGATTCTCTGTTTATATTAAATCAACTAATTTAGGCAGCAGTGGCCTAATGGTTAGAGAAACCAAAGGGTTAAGTTCTTGGGAACGAGCCATCAAGCTGAATAATTTATGACCAAGGCACAGAACTCCCAACTGCTCACCCTATATGTCACTCTAGAAAAGTGCTGGAAATGTAACTAATTACTAAGTAGGTGAGATAGACTGGAAGAGCAAACGTAGGGTGTGAATGAACAACGCTTTCCCTCTCTCTACATCTACAGCTTAAGTACTCTGTATATGGGTGTGTTCGCCATTTTAGATGGGTTTAATACATTCCCCTTGGGGAAGAGCAAAATGTTCTCTATTCTTTTACCTTCCGGGTTTCAGTTTCTTGTGGCTCTGGGGTTGGAGTCTTCACTGTCTCCATGTGCTCCTGGGACAGGGACAGTGCACGTGGAATAGGGTGCGGCCTCTGTGAGGCGAAGTTCATCAGAGGGTAGATTCCATTCCTGGAAAAACAAAGTGGGTAATGGGTTACGACTTCACAAAATACAATTTTCAGGAATGCAAGATCAGATGGCCTTGGCCACCTCCACACTTACTTAACATCCTCTAAGAACTTGTCTAGCTCCAGGGGAGAGACATGCGAGTACCTTTCAGGTCAAAGAGAAGGCAGTGATGAGATTGAAAAGACAACAAACAGAAATATGGTTAATGAATCCATGAGGAACCTACTTTAATTGGATTCCAGGTCGGTCACTATGATTGATCTCTGCCATGATGCCATTTGGGTCAATAGACTTGGTTTTTTCCTCAACGCAGTTCTCGGGGAGGAGATCTGTTCCATTAGGAAATATTAACAATTTAGTCCTTACTATAAACAATTTTTTTGTTAAGAAAAACCTCAGCTCATATTGAAAGCTCAAATCAATGTAACTTTCCACTAAAAGGTTATTTCAGGAATCAAACGTGGTGTTCTACAGCATTGCACCAATGAACCTGGCACATCTAAGCAAGGACCATAAGAAGGAAATCACGTATACAGTGGAGGAAATAATTATTTGACCCCTCGCTGATTTTGTACATTTGCCCACCGACAAAGAAAAGAACCGTCCATAATTTTAATGGCAGGTTTATTTAAAGAGTAAGAGATTATCAAAAAGAATATCCAGAAAATCAAATATAGAAATTGATTTGCACTTTGTGGCAAAACCCTTGTTGGAAAGCACAGAGATCAGATGTTTCTTGTGGTTGATGACCAGGTTTGTGCACATAGCAGAGGGAATATTGGTCCACTCCTCTTCGCAGATCAGCTCTAAATTAATTTTTTTAATAAAAATTATTATTAGGATTTCAAGGCTCTCACTTGGCAACTAGAAGCTTCAGCTCCCTCCACAGGTTTTCTATGGTATTGGGAGTGGCTAGGCCACTCCATGACCTTAACACGCTTCCTCTTGAACCACTCCTTTCCATGACCCATCCACGACCCAATTTCCAGTGTCCTGGCAGAGGGAAGGAGGTTGTCACTCAAGATTGTACGGTACATGGCCCCATCCAACCTTCCGTTCATGCAGTGAAGTTGTCCTGTGCCCCTACCAGAGAAAAACCCGCAAGGCAGATTTCCACTGCCATGCTCGACAGTGGGGATGGTGTTCTTGGAGTCATAGTTGACATTTTCCTTCCTCCTAACATGGCAAGTTTGATTTTGTTTTTTTATCAAATCTTTCAGATGTTCATTCGCAAACTTCAGATGGGCCTTCACATGTGCCTTCTTGAGCAGAGGAACTTTGTGGGCACTGCAGGGTTTTAAACCATTAGGGCGCAGTGTGTTACGAGTGGTTTTCTTGGTCCCAGATGCCTTGACATAATTAACAAGCTCCTCCTGTGTAGTTCTAGGCTGATCTCTTACTTTCCTCATGATCATCCTCACCCCATGAGGCAAGATCTTGCATGGAGCCCAAGACTAATGTCCATTAATGGTCATTTTGTGTTTCTTCCATTTTCAAACAATCGTACCAACAGTTGTCCCTTTCTCATCCAGCTACTTGCTTATGGGATTGTAGCCCATTCCAGCCTTGTGCACAGTCTTGTCCCTGAAATCTTTAGACAGCTCTTTGGTCTTGCCCATAATAAAGAGGTCAGCATCTGATCAATTGATTGAGTCTGTAGCAAGGTTATAATAGTTTTGGATTTTTCATTAGTTTTAGTTTTTATTTCGTTTTGATTCAGTTAGTTTTTAGAGGCAGATTTTCTAGTTTTTATTGGTTTGTATTTTTTGAAATTGCTTAGTTTTAGTTTAGTTTTTATTAGT
>JBBIGC010000013.1:17244184-17265875 GCA_037576955.1 Lepidarchus adonis | reverse complement strand
AAAGAAAAACATTTGGCATATTTTAATACCGCCTATATATTATT
Organism: Lepidarchus adonis; assembly: GCA_037576955.1. Lineage (NCBI taxonomy): Eukaryota > Metazoa > Chordata > Actinopteri > Characiformes > Lepidarchidae > Lepidarchus > Lepidarchus adonis. Next base: position 17,265,831 of record JBBIGC010000013.1, on the reverse strand, counting down.
GAAAGCACAGTACATATTTTAGCTCAAACTTGTTATAGCCCATCTAAAGTTGGCCAGAGACCATCTGGAGGTCATGTGGTCAGATGAGACCAAAATGGAACTCTTTGTGTAAACGTCACTCATCGTGTTTGGAGGAGGAGAATGCTGAGTTGCAGCTCAAGAATGCCATACCCACTGTGAAGCATGGGGGTGGAAACATTAGGCTTCGGGGCTGCTTTTCTGCAAAGGGGACAGGACGACTGAGCAGTATTAAGGAAAGGATGAATGGGGCCATGTATCGTGAGATTCTGGGCAAAAACTCCCTTCCATCAGTGAGAGCATGCTGGATCTGGTTGGATCTTCCTGCATGACAATGATCCCCAAAACACCACCCGGGCAACGAAGGAATGGCTACGTAAAAAGCATTTCAAAGTTCTGGAGTGGCCTAACCAGACTCCGGACCTCAATCCAATAGAGAATCTGTGGAGGGAGTTGAAAGTCTGTGTCAGCGACAGCCCCAAAACATCACAGCTCCTGAGAAGATGGGACTGGGCCAAAATACCAGTTAAGAGTGTGTGCAAACCTGGTGAAGACCTACAGGAAATTGTCATTGCCAACCAAGGTTACATTACAAAGTATTGAGGTGAACTTTTGTTATTGACCAAATACTTATTTTCTGAGCCATTATACAAATACATTCATTAAAAATCATACAATGTGATTTACTGGATTTTTTTACATTCTGTCTCTCACAGTTGAAGTGAACCTATGATGAACATTACAGAGCTCTCATCTTTTTAAGTGGGACAACTTGCAGAATCTGTGGCTGCCAAATACTTTTTTGCCTCACTGTATATTGTATGATTATGCTCAGAGGCATTTTTGTAAATGTAGCACTATGGTTTCAAATTTAAACCGCAGTAAAATAAAGGATCATTCATTTAATAAATCGTGAGCTTCTATTTTTGCCCTAACTTCCACCCTTAGCTTAACATGCAGTACTGATCAAATTTGTTCCCATTCATCTTTGCGAGTGTCTTTCTGCAGCAAAAACTCAAGTTATGGTTAGAATAAATGCAAACAAACAAAAAAGCAGTAAAAAGCAAAAAGCTAAATGTGCTTTGTGTGTAAAAAATAAGTTAATATGTCTTGGGAGCTGTTAGAACAGCTCAGGTTTAATGATTCCCCCTCAGTGCCTCCAGCCAATACATGGACATGTGAAACTCTCAGCAGCAGCACTTGATTTAACCACTGATTGAGCCCAAACCAGGGATTTGATGTTACTACAGATACTTCAAGGCTTCCACAAGGAGACCTCTGGAAACGGACCACAAACACATTGACGAACATGAACTGTTCGCTGTATAAATTTTATTTAAATAGATTCTAATATTAGTGATCTGAGAATAAACAAATAAAAACACCTAGACTTTTGCACAGTACTGTATATTTAACAATAAGAAAATAGCTAAATAAATGAATTAATAAATGAAACATCCAACAGATCAATTGATAAAGTCAGGTACATACAGCCATACTCTGGAGCAAAAAAGTGCTGATTCCGCAGCTCGTCCCTATGCTGGTGTACATTTCCATGGATGGCCTCTGGGAACACTGGGAACAAAACAGACAGACAGCTTGAACAACAAACACAGTGTGTGGGATTGCTTGTTTTCATGGCTTCATTCATTTGTATGTATATATAAGTAGAGGATCTGTCCAAACCATAGCAAGTAAACACATGTGAAAACACTGTAAAAGCACTAGGCTACTTTCAAAAGCAGCCGACTCAGGGAAGCATGTATGAAATGGCAAGTGTGCACTCACAATAAACTAGCAGCTGTGGTTCTGGATAAGTATAGACAAACAAAGCTTGGATGAGTGGGGGCACAGATGTTCAGGTACAAACAAGGATATGTGAAAACAATAGTTTTCAAAAATTAAATTTTCTCCTAGGGCCAATGTAGAGGTTTGTTGTGTGTTGTTCAGTGTTAGAAACCACATATATAATAAGCCTGTTTTCTGCAAAATGGTCTTTGAGGGTGGTGGTTTTTGCTCATTTTAGTTATGCAACATACTTCCATTTTTTCTGGATGTGTGTCAGAGTTTCAGAAACCACATAAACAAGAGTATTTGCGCACACAGGCAGCAGCTAACAGTGCTCCATCCAGCAAATAGTGTTTATTATTTGTTAGTGAAGTTTTGGTTTCTGTCTACGATGATGCTGATCACAGACACATTGTGCCTCGTCATCGAGTCTCTCTGTATATTGTACAGTTTATAGCAGAGGAACTAAAAAGTTGACTTTGATGTGATGATTAAAGGTACACAAACTTTTATTGCTCGTCTCGGCTGATCAGCTACATTTGGGGTGAGGGTAAACTGTGTACATTAGATTTCTTTGCTCAACTATGCCTTTAACCAGGGTTGATTGTGCACACTTGATTGCAGATGCCCACTCTGAAAACGTACCGTTGACGAAAAGCCTGTGCCACACTGTGGAAGAACACAGAAAGAAAGATAAATTGCGGTTGCGTAAGAGCTCATCCATAAACTTCAGACACCCAAAGCAAGAAGCAGCATGCATTAACTAAAGTGCAGTGTAATAAAGACGCAGGAGAGAAAACAGTGACGCACCTGAGCCGATCTTTATGAGGCCGTTGTGCTGGATGAAGATGGTGTCGCAGGTCAGGTTGCCATGGATTATGGGTGGATCACAAGAGTGCAGGTAACTGGGAGTAAGAAACAAAATATGTGAACAAAATATATATCATCGTACAAATAGCTGCAACAACACAGCAATCAGTGGTTGTTCATGTTCAGGCCCAGTCAAGGATAAGTTACTCAAAAACATGTTTACGCTATGACACGCTCACACTCACAGCCAGCATGAACTTATTACAGCAATTCATGCGACAGTAGCTCCTGAGTAGGGTCAGACAAGTCAGACTAGCCCTAGTGCCTCAATGAGCTTTGGGTGCCCCATACCACAGTTGGTTCTTCCTATGATCCCTTTTGGTAGGTAGTACTCTGGGAGCAGTCAACAAGAACTGCTGTTTTGGAGATGCCCTAGTCATCATAATTAAGGCCCTTGTCAAACTGGTTACTGCTTCCAGCACATGAACTTCAGTAACTGACTGTTTACTTGGCTGCTTAATATATTCCACCTCAACAGGTGCCATTGTCACAACATAATGAATGTTGTTCACTTTACCCATCAGAAGCTTTAAAAATGTTCCACACCACACCCAATACATGACAATTCTTGTCCAGTGGTGCCCTGCTCCAGTGTCCTGCACAGTTTGGAAATTTCCCCTGATCAAACACACCTGGTTCAACTCATATATTCATTGTCAGGTTTACTGAGTGTGTTTGAGGAAGGGAACTAAACTATCAAACTGTGCTGGACACCAGTCCACCAGGACCAGAGTTTCCCCACCTCTGTACTAGGATATTAAATACTGGCCTTCCTGGTTTGTAAATGTGGAAATAACCAACACACGCACTGACATAAAACCATGATGCAATGCAAATTTTTTATTGGGTTTTTAACAAACACCTGCTTTTTGCATTAAAATGTTTCTCAATTAAATTATATACCACTGAATATATACAAACAACAGTTTTTTTTCCTGAAAATTGGCCTGACTGGGGCTTTCAAATATTGTATAAAATATATGCATTTTATAATATGATGGTATTTGGTGGAGAATGCTATGGATATTGTGTCACTGTCATAAGAAAGCGTTACAACAACTTATTTATCGCCTAAAGGATTTCTTATGACACTGATCCTGTGTGACGAATGGCGTCTTACCTGAGGGCGGACAAGATCTGTGTGCACCAGCGCTTCCATGCCTAGACACACACCACCCGAGAGAAAGAGCCGCACACACAAACACACAGACACCAACACACACAGACATGGTGAGAAACGGACAGAGACGTTTGTGCAGACAGGATGTGTGGATGCAGTAGTGTTGTTCATTTACCACAGGGGGGTGGTGTACTGCATGTAAAGTCATTCTGAGGCAGAGGAAGGGCACCATTCCCCAAAGCATCCTACCTTCACATTCATGGTCTTGTGGTTTTTCTTGGTTTTCTTCAAAAACTGCTTAAGACTTCCAGATGACATGTACTCCGTTATAAAAATCACCTGTGACAGATGGACAGTGATGTCAACATTTTTGTTCTGACTGTTTTTCAAGTAATGTTGAAATATGTTATCAAGACTTGTATATTTCACTATGCATCACCCTGGCTCGGTTCTCCCTTGTGTCCAGCCAGTATTTGTGAAACTTGACGATGTTGGGATGCTCCACCTGCATCAGGTTCTCAAACATTTCTCTGATCCTTTCCTACACACACACAGTACAATTCAGCATGGGAATGTATAATGAAAATAAAAACAAAATGCAATCATTTTTAAATCTCAATCCCGTATTTTATTCATAACACCCCAAATACTGAAAACTAGAAATATTACTATTCTGTGACAAACACTAGCTCATTTTGAATTTGATGCAGCAACACTTCAGAAAAGTTGGAACAGGGCTGAAAAATGAAATGATACTAAAAGGAAATAGCTGCAGGAACATTTAGCAACTAATGATGGTAATTGAAAACAGGTCAGTAACATGATTGCCTCTTTAATATGCTCATTTAATAGCTAGAATCTCTCAAAAGTAATGATGGGCAGAGGTTCGACAACATTGCATCTACAAATTGGGAAACATCAGAAATCACATCATGAAACTAACAATATTAACAAAGACCTAAATGAGACAAGAATGGGACAACATCCCTCTACCAAAAGCCTCTCCTCAGTTCCTAGATGTTTAGAGATTGTGGTTAATAGACGAGAGGATGCTACACAAATGGTAAACATGGCCCTGTGGTTGCTGCCCTCAAATTCACCGTATTTTTTTCTTAGAGTGGTATATTTCAATTGATATGTTCTCCATGTTCTGTTGTGAATAAAATATAGGTTTGAGATTTGCTAAACATTGCATTCTATTTTTATTTTACAAAGCATTCCAATTTTTTGGAATTGTAGTTGTACTTTATAAAAAAAAACACCTTTAAATCAACATTGCTTCAATGTGAATGAGAGAAATCGACCAGGCCGTTACCTCATGAGCCTTAAAGACCTTTTTGTCAGAGAATTGAACCTCATTCCACACCACCTCCACTCCTTCCTCTGTGTCCATAGCCAAGGATGCACTCTCAATACCTGGAACATTGCCCTGACTCACCTGTATAGAGGTACAGAAGATGACAGCAGAAAAATGAGTAAAAAGCAGGTAGGAAGAGAATGAAAAAAACAGAAGAAAAGAACAATTTGGGTTCAGAACTCAATATAATAAAAATATGTTTTTCCCCATATTTAATTAAGCAATGCCTTTTTATTTGCATAAAGAACTGGTCTGAACATAAAAGGTTTGTTCTCCCAACAACCATTACATTATGTGGACACAGTTACAAACGTGTATATTTTACAGTTGTGTATGACTCTTGTGTGTTGATTTCTGGCCTGTAAGTCATTGAAACAGAGTGAAATACTGTTGCAAGTGAAACCATCTTTTAAATGATGCCACAATGGTTTAGAATATAAATGAAGGAATAAAAGGCATAAAAGGGCTCGTCACTGATATAATATACGTCTGATTTTTGGTACAATAACAAGCATAATATTTCTATAAGGTGTCTTTCTGTTGGAGTGTACAAGCTCTCCGTGTTCCCGTGGGTTTCCTTTGGTTTCTCTAGTTTCCTCCCACTGTCCAAAGGCTTGTGGTTTAGGTTGACTGGCTACTCTAAATTGCCCATAGGTGTGGTTGTGTGTATGAATGGTTGTCTGTCTGTGTGTTGCATTGACATGGGTTGGCCTGTCCAGGGGCAGTTTGGCCTGTAGTCAGCTGGGATCAGCTCCAGCTTCCATACCACTCAGAATGGATAAACAGTTTGGAGTTATTGCCAAAAAAAAAACCTACTTCAAGGGGTGTTACAAGAATAAAGGAACACGTCCACCTAGAGACACAAACATGTCATTACGTATGAGCCACAGTTTCACGGAGATTGGGGAAATCTACCAAAATTCAGCAGAAAAAAAAAACAAAAAAAACATTATGACAGTTGCCTCCTCCTTCCAGTCTGTGAAAAAACTACAAAATACAGACACATGCCTCCCCCCCAAATCATGTTTCCCTTCAAGTCCATGTATAAACAATATCTGTCCTGTTCTTTTTGGAGGGCTCTAGCTGTGCGTTCTGCAGATGGTCACACCGTGGTCCTCTCCTGCTGAGGAACATCTGCTCTGGCACTGAAGTGCACGGTCTCTGAAAAATGCTCTGAACATTTACTGTACTGACGGGTCTATTTCCATAGAGGACATTAAAGGGCGCGCAGGCTGGTCTGAAATGTTTGTGAACTGATTGCGTGCATTAATTATACAATGGCGCAAAGGTCAAGCGGTCCGTTAAACCCAACCTTGTGAATGCAGAAAGGGGGCCACTGTGTTTAAAGGCTGCTTAAGGCAGAGGATCTTGAGCTGGGCACACGTTTTTCTTGGAAATGTGTGTTTGTGTTTTCATAGTGTTTCCAGTGTCCCAGAGTTTCAGGAAACCGAAGAATGTATAATTAGTTTTAGCCTGATTGAGGAGGGCTGATCTTTTAAATAAATACATACAAACTGTTTACTGCAGGCCTCCGAGTTCACTGCCTATTAGCAGCTATGAGTAAAGGTCTGGCCTGGGGGGTTATTGCAGAAATGCGTACTTATCAGGACCACCCAAAGAGAAAACAACCTCCTGTGAAGAAAAAAACAGGGAGCAAATGGGACTTCAGGGTTAATGGGTACCTTTAAGCAGTGTGTAGGATTAAAACTGAGTTTTAACCTATACAGTTTAATCACCAACAGCCGTCATTGCTGTATCTGTTTAATCTGGCTTTGTTAATGAGCACAGCTGCTTCCAGTATAATGTAAGTACAGCAACTGATGTAACTGCATCGTTAAACATCAGAGTTCATAAAATGACCATTACGAATTCAAACTACAGATACACATCCAAATACGAACCCAGATCACAAAGATCAATGTAGACCACACACCTCCTACCTCCCAGCTTGTAAACTGTAATGGTGGGCGATATGAGCAAGATCACGTCACAATAATTAAGAATCTTTCCTGATACATAAGTCACAATTTTTATTTTTAAGGTTGTCAAAAGATTTTAAACAGTTAACCGTGATTAATCTCACCATTTTATGTAGATAACACTGATTCATCATAATTTTTATTTGTTTTCAGTGTTTTTTTAATTCCTCTGTACAATCAATTCGCTTTAGCAAGAAGTTCTAGTTTTTTTCCCCCAATACCGACGAGATCACAATTTGCACAGAATATCAGATTGTGACCACAATTTATCACAATAACAATAAATACTGTCATATTGTACAGCTTTACCAAACCGTACCACAACTGGTAATCCATGCTGTCGTCTACCTTAATAATCACATCAAGAATGTCACAATGCATTATTATACCCCTAAAAATAAGTGAACTAAACAAGGTCAAACAACATGACCAAATCTGTTCCTTTAATATGCCTGCTTGTGAATGCAAACATTCCCTCTGGGCATAATAATAATAATCATCCTCCAGCCATAATACTCCTGGCCGTGCAATGGTCAGCTGTAAAAGTCAACATAAAGTTTCCTTCTTCATTTGGGATTAATAAATCCTTTTTATGTCCGTTGCACGGGCAAGAACTGTTTGGAAAATTAAGAGATCATAACACAGGCCTTGCTGGAGGGCCTCCTTCTTTGCAGCTGATGTAATGCAGAAAAATGGGTAATAAAAAGATGTTTAGCTCTCTGCGAGAACTGTAACCTACTGGGATCTGTGATGCATGGACTGTATACAATTAGGAATTATTAGATAATGGCCCGTTTTTGTTTGTGCACAAAAAAGCCTGACCTTGCATCAAAGCAGAACATACAAACTGGTTAAAATGGACTCAAAGTCTAAAAGGTCCAATAACTGAGAACAGCACACTCATAAATCCAGCTGGTACATAAGCCTTTAGCTCTTGGGCCCCTATAGGTCTTCCTCCTGTGAACAAATGCAATTGCTTTCCCAATGAAAAACAAAACACTACTACCTTCATTTCCTGCCCTGACATGCTCTACTCCATTGGTATCAGGGATTGGCTTCCACAGTCTGATCCTCCTATTACAGCTCATGCATTATGTATTGAGCATCTATTGCTCTTGCAATTCTATCATCCACAAAAAAAGACTATTCTTCCACCACTGGAATGTGCGAGTGAGTTTTAAGGGAGTGTGAGGTAGCGTATGCCTTCAGGCTGCCATGAATCAGAGCTTTGTCATGCTGCTCGAAACCACTTGCTGTTCTGAAGAGAAAGCAGTCTGATAGCACCTACATATTGGAATTCTTCCTTTCATTTCTGTTTCTTCATGCACAACTCTCAATACGACAGCATTAACTTAAAAGACAGGTTGGGGAATCATGATTACATGATTATATTGGTCTTCCAACAAGTTGCAAATGTGAGCAAATGTCTATATATTAGGGCTGTCAAACAATAAAAAAAGAAAACAAATCACTATTTATCTGATTTCATATATTTAATCGCAATTAAACACAAATTTATTAAATGTTTTAAAAATCGGTCCCAATTTTATTCCAAATAAGGATTTGTATGTGAAATAAGATGTTTAAAGGGTGGATACATTCTGGTTTATGCTCAAATGTGCTCATGTGCAAAGCAACTGGGCCAATAAAAAACTGTAAAAGAGTTTTATTCACTCACTGGGCTGCGATACCGCTCACTGTGAGCACCAGATCCTTAGCTAGTTTCATATAGCTTGTGAATCCTGTAGACGATATGTGGTACAGAACCTCATCCTCTACTATGATCAGTGGTCTACAAGCTGTAGCTCTATTGAGCAACTGCTACTGTTTATTTGTTGGAGGTTGATTGTTCCATTGTTTGCAGTCAAACACTGTCCAGTGTGGTCTGTCGTACGTTGCCAGAGCTCAGGCTTCGGCTGCTGAATGTGTGTTCGGTTTGCATGCGAGATCTTCCTCTGGATGTAGTACGGTGAGAACTAAACTCAGACAATAACTTCACACAGACTTAGTTTTAAACAGTGAGAATCTGGCAATGTTTTGAACTTAAATTTGCCTTCAAGAGAGTTTATCTCTCACTTCTTTGGCAACCATAAAAAGTACTGTCTTGCACAAAATAAATATCACAATCTGGAGACAAATACTTGGGGCTTTCCACATATGGACCTGCTTAGAGTGGGCAAAGCTCTGTATGGGGGGTCCCAGTGTTCTTGACAAGGAGATCCACCTACCTAGTGCTGCCCACAAAGGCCTGAGTCTTGCTTATAGACAAGATGCTTGGTCTCTCTTCCTCTCTCTTTTTCTCTCTAGCCACAAGCTTTTCCACATAAGCCCTCTGCTTGGCTGCATAGTCTGAACAATGCAGGTTGTGTAACTGCTCAGGCAAAACAGATCTCTCGGAAACCCAGCTCCAGATGTGAAAACAAACAGCCCTTGTTGGGGGGAATGGCGGCGTCACTCAAAAGTTATAGGACGGCACTATTTTCCAAAGTTCTAAGGGATGTGAATGTGAATGCACAATTTTTCTTTCTTCACGTTTGGTGTCTGGTGAGTTATGGGTCTAATGTAGCTACAAATAGAAGCTTACAGTTCACCAGGTATCCTTGTGCAAACCAGACGCCTAAATCATCATGCTCCCACCTCAAAAATCACTGACCTGATAAGCAATCTCAAATTTGAGATTCCTGAGATTGTATAGCACACCGTTATCTACAGAAATGGACAAAAGTGCATCACATGGATTTAGACAGGATCCTCATCTACATTAAAGCATGGATTTTGCCCATGCATTTTCTTTGCACAATGCAAACTGATGGGCCATAAACCTTCATGACTTGTCAGTTGTTCAGTGCAAAGAAGCAAACTTTGCCATAGCATACATATCTCGCATGAAGGACTATATTTATTTTTAAAAGGCGAAAACTGTATAAACCTGAGTTTTCACAGAAATACTACTCAAAATAAGCCCAGTGCTTCCTGGATAACAAGTATGCTTGCAAAAGAGAAGTTGGCAGATCCCGGCACTGCTCCCTCTCGCCGTGCTCCCTCGTAAGCTTTAAACAGGAAACCAGGCACCCCGATGCACAGTAGCAGTATTTGGGGTTGTGTCAGGCTATCTATTTCTGGGCTGAGGGAGGGCCTTTATAAACAGCCTTATTTTCTCAGGGCGTTCCACACTTTTGGGCCACTCAGCAGACATTTGTTTAGCAGCCAAGAACATGAGCTTTCTCTTTTTCTGATGTTGTTTTTGAACTTTTGACCCATTCATGCTGAAAGGCTTTTTTCTTCAGCTGTCCTAGTCCAAGGTTAAGAGACACTCATAGAAGGGTTTGATTTATTTACATTTGACCATTTTTACATTTTATACGAGCAATGATACTTTAAGAAATATTCCCTGTTATGCGATGTCACAATATGCGTTTTTCCATCATCTTTTAAGATAGAACAAATGAAAAAGAAAAAAAATATCAAGCTATAATGAGCACATGAACAATGAACAAGTCTAATAATGCTCTCTTTGAAATGAAAAGTGAAGTTAGATTGTTTGTACGATAAGTTTTAGAAAATAGATAGATAGGCAAAGATAGGCTCAGTATATTGTGGTGACAAGTTACCACTATAATGAGAAATAATTTCATAATGCCCAGATCTAGCTCTACAGTATTTTAAGCTCTCCTTAGCTATCACAGCTGACTGGCTCACACTTTAATGTGAACAAATATTCCATAAACCTTTATTAAGGCACATATCACACGGATGCTGTATGGACACTGGATAACAACTCCTAATTTCTCTAAAGTTCTAAGTGAAAACCATGCAACCTCTTGATTGACACTAGGGATGTCACGTTCCAAAACAAAGTAACCCAGATAGGATATCGCTACACTAAAAATGGTTACGCAACAGTAGTAGCCAAGTAGTCATACAAGCATGAGAGGTGTCATGCCACATGTGCTGTGGTCATATCCAGGTCTACATGCGCCTTTAGATGCCAAAAGCCAATGTGTTGTACAGTTAGCCTGTAGCACACTCCAACATCTGACATGCTTCATTATAAAACCACCCAAAACACACAGTACATGCTCTTGATTACACATCGACACTGAAGTAGGAGAGTATGTGATTTGCAAATAGCTGCACTGAAAGGGAGACATGCTTTTTTAAACAATGTTGAATGTTGCTTTTAGTAGCATTATGCAACACCATCATTATTATTACTGATAATAATAATACTCATTCAAGATGAAAGCAAAGCATCTGAAATTGGCATCAGCAATTTGTAAATAAGTGTATTCAGCCAAGTCTGTAGTATCAGCAGTGAAGTGGCATCAGGAACTCTCTAATACTAACATCGATTTACATCCATTTACATTACATCACATGGCATTACATTACAAAGAACGAGTGGTAAAGTTGAAGCTGGATGTCTTGAATTACTACCGTGACCCTCTCTGTGATTCACACACTTGGCAGCCAGTTGCAGTGTGCAGTGTGGTGTAACTGATCTCTGACACTCAGGCTAATCAAGCTTTTAGACCTCTTATCTTTACAGTTTATTGACTGCTTTTCACCACTTCCACCAAGTTTCCATAATGGCAAAAACTGCTGACAGAAAAGCTTTGGCTTTTTTTCTCCCCCTCCCTAAAGTTTCCTCTGGACCATCCCACACTCAGAGATAAGATCCTTTCATCTTCCCTTTATGTCGGAAATGAAAAGCTGCCGGCACCAACATCCAGCCAAAAAGAAGATAAAAACAGATCTCAAAGCTGAAGTTTGGAAACTGTGCATGCATATGAGTGTGAATGGATGGTGGGGGGCTCATGCGCTGCATGAGCGCTGGAAAGTGGCAGATAATCCAGTCAGTTTAGTAAAGTTATTCTGGGCCTGTATGAGGGTCTTCAGTTCATCTGAGAACACAATGCACATGTTGGCTGCATAGTGGTTAATGTATAACTGATAGTAGTTACTGCAATTTGCTGCAGCCTGCAGTTTAAAGACTAATGACACCCAACAAGGCTCAATGAGAAACAGACAATGGGCTTGGGAGAGAAACAGAGTGGGCGCTACAATAGGAAAAAGCCTATAGAGAAAGTAGTTGGCCTGTTAATGCCATTAAAGTATGCATACTGTTCCATAGGGCTGTGCCATATTGAATAGTCAATGATATACCAGCACTATTCTTCCAGATGATAAGAATGTCATATTGCGATGTCATATTGCGATATTGATGATGCATCTTCCACATTTACACCATTTATTTGCACATTTATAGAAGAAAAGTGTTTTAAAAACATTTCTGTTTCTCTATGGGTTAGGTTACAAATCCTGCAAGTAGCTCTTATTTTTTTAATTATTTTAATATTATTAATAAAATTCCTCTTCTGTTTGGTATTGTGGTGCCAGAGTTACGATATTTCGATTTTTCAAATCTTACGATGACGATAGGACAACATTTTACAAATATTTTACATTTGGCACAGCAGGCCTATGTAGCGTATGTGGTACAACACGTTGGGCTGCTGTTGGAATGTACGCATTTTACCTCTTGCGAGGTGCATTTCTGTTCCGTTTACACAACTCTCAGGGCAACGTGGGCAAAAAGATGGCGTTGAATGGCTCATTTTCATTTCACCATATAGATCTGATAGACTTAAACATTATCTCTCTATCGCAGTATAAGTCCCTTACATATTTCTACATACACAAAAAGAGAGAAAAACTGACAAGAATAAACAAAGAGAGGGGAAAAAAAAAAGAATGGACATGGTTATCTGAGCAGATCTCTGATACGTGCGAAAGTGAAGAATCAACATCAACAGCTTGGCTCACTAAACACTGAAACCCCATAGAAAGGCTAAAAGAAAAGACCATTATTGGTTGACTCCTTTGCATGTTTGTTATAAACCTGTACTCTGGTATTGAAAACGTTGGGATGGTGTTACATCATCTTTCCTTAAAATTACACCGGAAAATCATTTGGGCACTGAAAAAACTAATGATAGCAGTTCTGCACATGAAGCTTTTGCCCATTCTAGATTTTAAAAAAGACCCTTGGCTGGACTGCATTTCTATGCTTGTGGAGATTAAGCATTAAAAAAAAATCTTTATTAATTAGTATTAATCATTAATAACATTACTATAACGCAAATCCAATCTTCTATAAACTGGCACTAAAATAAAAAAAACAAATGTAAATTTTTTAAATTTCGTATTTAGTCAGACTGATAAACACACACAGTCCTGTTTAAATCAGTCAATCATTGGCTACAAGTTTGCCCAGAATAAATTAATAAATTACCATTAGCCAGCAATCTTAACATTATTCCCTCCCAGCACTTTCTCAACAAAATCTGACCAATGTCTAATGCAGCAGGTCTTACGCAAAGTCTGCTGAAAAAAAAAAAAAAACAGATAACAGATAACTGGGGTGATTAACCACGTCCAGTCCTCCAGGATAGGAGGATATCGACATTTTAGAACACTTTTGGTAGAAGTGCCCTAAAAAGGAAACTGTTGGCCAAAGCTAGTACATTAGTACATTACCTTTCAAATTTTTATTTGCAGATGCAATTATTTACATAGGACAAAACACACACACACACACACACACACACACAGCTGTTTACACAGGGTAATAACTAACAGAGCAGAGAAAAGCAGAGACTGACACAGGGAATAAAAAAAAAAGACATTCCAGGGACAAACTGCAGTAAGAAAAAGGCAAAAAGAAAGAAGTCTGCCAGTTATGCAAAATTGTAAAGATTCTTTGGACTGTGGATCTATGGGGGTCCGTACAGACTGCAGATGTGGGCACTATTTATGAGAGAGAGAGAGAGAGAGAGAGAGAGAGAGAGAGAGAGAGAAGCTGGAGGAAGAGTGATGTAATGTTGGTAATTTCGATGTGGTGTTAGTCACTGCTCTCATCTCATGAATGCCATGTATTGTGGCAGAGCAGCCGTGGGAGGCCAATATCGCTCCTCTCCTCTCTTTTCATCACTCCTCCTCTTCCTCAGTGACAGTTTTATTCTGGAGCCTTTTCAGGACAAAGTTCTAAGACATCAAAACCTGCAGTGATCATGCACTGGCTGGAGTAGAGCACGTTAATACTCACGCTGCTTCTTCTAAAGTCGAGGCACAATGCAGAGAACTGCTCTTATCCTAATGGTGAGCACAGCTGTCAATGGGATATGAATGTAATGAATGTAGATGTTGGAGCCTTCATGCTCATGGATCTTCCCAGACTGTTGCATAAGATGGAACACATTTCCCATGGCGGATGCAGTCAGAAAAGGGTCGCAGGTTAAGGCTTAACTCTAATTTTAGATGAGCACATGCCCCTGTATATTTCTTATAATTTGTATTTCTTGGGTTTATGAGAATTATTAACCCTTTAAACTGCAAAAACAGTTTTCATACCATTCAGAGAATTATAGGGCTGACAATTGACAGTTTGGGGAAAATATGATTATATTGAATTTGCTCTAATTAAAGCCCCATCCACACGTAGCCAGGTATTTTTTGAAAACGTTCATTTAAGTTTTTTTTTTTTTTTAATCCTGTCCACACGAGCACCTTTTTGAAATTATCTCTGTCTACACCTAAACGCAAAAATAATGTAAAATGCCAAACAGTCTTGCGTAACCTTGACATTCTTTTGAAAGCAAAAGCTCGTTTACAAAGTTGTTCTACCAACCATTGCTCCGACCGGGTCTCGTCCTAAACCGGCGACGACATTGGTGGTGGGCACTCGGGTGTGAAAATGTGTGCTGGATATTGTAACAACATTCAAAGCTCACTCGAATGCCCATTATCTATATAATGCAGGGAGTAACTGTGCGTGTATGTGTGAGCATGTTCAAAGCAAAGTTACGAGAGACAGAATTTTGTCTGTGTCTACCATCGTGCATATAAACAAACACGACATAAATTGTGACGTCCAAGGGAAAAAGTCGCACAGTTTTCATGAAAATTCCTATTTTCCTTGTCCAGACGTAACTGCATTCTGTAGTGCACTGCGAGATGGGGTGTGTTCTCAATGTTAAATTGTCAATTTCACTTCATTACTACTATTGTAGCTTAAACAGTTGGCAAATAGAAGTTTTAAGAAATTCTGTTATGCATTCGTGTATGAAATGTTTTTGGTCAGAGGCTCATTTGCATTGCTTAATGTATATCGTAGAGACTGATATAATATATTGTGATTATTTACAGACAAGCATTGAAATACTGCCCTACTTAAAATGCATCAATCAGCAACATTATAACTACTGACAGGTGAGCTAAACAGCATTATTTCTTTATCTTACTACAATGGCATCTGTCAATGGAAGGATTATGATGAGCAGAAAGAGAACAGTCAGTTCTGGAAGTTGATATGCTGGAAGCAGGAGCATAATGACGTGAGCCACTTTGCCAAGGGTCTTATTGTGAGGACTGCAGCATCTCCAAAACGGTAGGTATGAGTGTTCCAGGTAGTACCTACCAAAAGTGATCCATGGAAGGATAACTGGTAAATAGGTCATGGACACCCAATAATTAATGCATGTCAGGAGTAAAGGCTTGGTGATCAACGTACAGTGCATTGATAAACTTATGACGTAGAATGATTAAATGGCCCACGTATCACAGCTGTACAGAAGGTGTTCTTTCAGCAGAATTGTCTATTAATTTTCTATAATGTTTAGGGAGCTTCATCCCTACTGGCTTCTTCCTGCAAGTGTATAATAAAAAATGAATCATTTCAATGCATCAACAGCTGCATTAGCCTGATTTTGCCATTAAAAAGACAAACCTTTCTGTATGCATGACATTAAATGAGACTCACAGGACAGAACCTTACTGTGTGAATAAAAGTAAGACTGCAGTTTCAAAATCACACATGGACGTGCAAAATGCAAAAGCGCCCACGTTGGAAAGGAAAAATGTCAGTTCTAGCAAACAAATTCTGGGCCATTAAGCATATTTAATCAATAAATCTTTAAGTGGTCCCTAACCTATAGCCAATAGCAATTACTGTATAATTTACATTTATTCATTTGGCTGACTTGTTTGCCCAAAGCAACAATATTCCTTTAAATAGGCATATTTTCGGCATAAATATGCCTTTAGTAAAAACTCAATAATAAGACTGGAATTAACTAGTTGACAAGGCAAAGACCACACATTAGACCACACATTAAAATGGAAAAAACCAGCCAAAAATAGCATCAAGAAAAATAATTTCCAGCATGCAAAAGGTTAACAATAACAAGGTAATTTCGGAACATTTGATTTTTGCACAGACAAAGCATTATTTCATTCCAATTGTAAATCATGCCACTTTGTTGCAGTACAAATAGATGGAAGAGGTCCAGATTATACAGAGATTAAGGCGGAAAAAAGACTAGGATTTTATATAATCCCCGTGTGTGTGCTGTGGACATTTAGGGCTGGCTGAGAGCTCTGTCTGGTTCAAATGGTTATGTAACTGTGGTTATCTCCTGTCACCTATTCACTCAAGGAAAAAGATTAAATCCACAAACCAGCATGTGTACACAAATACTCTCACACACACCCCACCCCCCATAATCCAGTTGACCTGCGTGAACCGAAGCAACCATCTGGTCTTCAGAACCAACTGACCCCATAGTATGAGGACTTTGCCTAGCTGTAATCAGACAGAGCAGCACTTTAAAGAGTCTCTAGAGGGCTCTTCAGCATCTGAAGTGATTGAAATCTAGTTTAACTTTAACATATAAAGGGAGTATTAACATTAGACTTCCTTATATTCTACAGTGTGCATTAAGAGTGCAGCAGTGCACTATAAAACATGATATCACAATGTAAATATTGCCCTGTGTATAGTAGATGTGACAATGCATCAAGAAGAATGGGCATTCCATCAACTATAAGCTGCAGCAGACTGTGTTAAGTGTGTTGGTGTGTGCTGTAAAGAAAACCAAAAATCATAGTTTAAAAGCACTCTAATTTTCATTCAAACAGGGCACCTTGTTGTAGATGGATTTTCATTTACTTCAGGGGCAAAAATTTTAGCCTTGGTTTCTTAATCAGAAAACAAAAGGTCTCCTCTTGTCAACCAGCTCTGGTGTTGTTAGTAAGATGTATAGCAACAAGACTTGTTGCCATTTTAATTCATTCAAATTTTGTTCAAAAACAGGACTGCATGGAACATTTGTGAAATGAAAAAAATGACAAAAGGGGACATTTGAGCAGCTAAAATTCAGTGTTTGGCAAGAAACAGACAATATTTTACTTTTAAAACACCAGCCAGTGATTGGTCTCATAAGTTCCCCAACATTTACAATAAGCCATTAAATTAATAGGTAATGGAACACAACGATTACCATATCATGGTGCCAACTTTTCAGAAAAAGTGTGTCGCTGGAATTAAATGCAATATGAGCATATTTATTTTCCCAAAACAATTCAGCCAAGTTTGATAATTTAATATACTTCGCAATTTTTTAATTAAATGTGGTTCTAAGATTGGCAAAACATTACATAACATTTTACACAGCAGCTCAACTTTTTTCATGTATTATGCACAGTCACAGTATATTCTGTCAATGTGTTTTCCTGACCATTAGGCTAAAGTCACTGTGCAAAATCAGACCGTGATTATTTATTCATCCAGTTATAATATGAATCTACCAGAATGGTCAGATTTAATACAGATCCAAAAAGTATATGGATGCTGGCAAGGGCAGAAACACTCAAACGGTCATCAAAAAGCAATTCACTGCAGCCACTGTACTAATAATTTCAAGCAATGTATGATGACATCCAACTTCCTTGTTCTTCCTGAGCTGGTGAAATAACGTATTGTATTAAGCTACTCAAGCAACAAAGCAGATTACTCCGAGGGTGGTAATCAAACAAAATATAGAGTCTTGCCCCAATTACAATCTGGAGGGTTTAAAATTCTCAAATTAAACTTTAAGCATTACTTTAAAAAGAAAATATTGTGGAAACAATTTAAACAATATTTGTAAACTCAAATCAGGCGTAAGTAACTGCCATTTCCAATACAGACCATGGTTACTGGCTTCTACCTGTGATCAATTTTAATCAGGGTCATTATTGAAACACAACAGCTGTTCCATCCCATTGCTTGATAGTGCAACTGACAGCAAACAGAGTATGGGTGACAAATCACTTTCAAAAGATCTCAGGGAAAGTGTCATGGACAGGCAGGAGAGTGATACGGGGAGAAAAAAATAAATAAATAAATAAATAAATAAAATCTCAAAAGGCCTTATTATTCCCAAGTAGTGTCCATAATAAAGAAGTGGCAAAAGTTTGGTACTACTAGGATCCAGCCATCCCTCCAAACTGGATGGAAGAACAAAGAAAATTGGTAAGAGGCCAGTGGCTACTTTGAAGAAGATTTTAGGGCAAATAGTGGTCACTGTGTGCATGTGACAACAATTTCACAAGCGCACCACAATTGTGGCTTGTTCGGGACGGTCGCAAGGAAAGGCCACTTCTCAAGAAAGGCGGAAGGTAGGTAGTCAGTCACTCACAGCCAAAAAGTACATGTATTAACGTTTACATTAGTGAAGACAATTCTTGCAGCTCACCATCCACAACACACCATACGTACAGTAAAGCATGGAGGTGGCAGCATCCTGTTGTTAGGGAGGTTCTTTGCCACAGGGTCTGGGGCTCTCGTTAGGGTAGAAATAAAATGGATGGGGCAAAATACAGTCAAATTCCTGGGCCAAACCCGATACCCTTTGCCAGAAAGTTGAAGGTGGGCAAAACCTTTCAACACGACAACGACCTGAAGCACACAGCAAAATTAGCCACAGTGGCTGAAGAACAAAAAAGGGAATGTGCTTGTGTGGCCCCAGTCAGAGCCCAGACCTAAATCACATCTGTGGAAAGATTTGAAGATAACAGTTCTCCAACACACCATCCAATTGGACAGAACTTAGTGTTATAATATTGCTCAAGCTAGATATGCAAAGTTGATACAGAAGTATCCCAACGCTGTCATTAAAGCAAATTGTTCAACAAAATTGATATCAGGGGCAATCCTTTATTAATCTCAGTAGGTCTCGTTTTTTTTATTTATTATAACTAAACTATAGCGGTGATATCTTTTAGTTGGATGTTATAGGTTGCATTGTGTAAGTAAAGCTGAAAAGAAAGTGTGTGTTTTTTTATTCAAGACTGTATAGGAAAAAATGGGAATATTTTGAAAGGGGTATTATTTTCTATACCCACTGTATATACCAGATGGAAATACAAGAATAGCTTAATCGGAGAGTGCTGGAGAAAATGATCATAAGCAGATTTTATTTTGACAATTTGCTGAAAACCATATACATACAAAATGCTAAAATATATTAAATTAATACACTGACAGCTTGTGTTGCTTGGATTTCTGACTTTTTTTTGGATTCTTAATTTCTACTTCATTAACGAGCATGCCAATCAGCTACCCCCACCACACTTGGCATTTAAAACCCATACCACACTCCAGTAGCAATCCATATTATACACTATACATCCTACACAAAACACATAGCAACAAACCCATCATTCCCATCAATGTCAATCAAATATTAGAAAAATATAAGAATATATAAAGAATAAATTTCCCAATTACATAATGTTATCCACTGTCCTGCGTGCTATAGTCTTTAAATTATATAGTGTCAGACAGTTCCGAATCCAGTTTGCCAGGGTTATTGACTGCTCGAAGATGGGAGTGCCATCTTGTCTACATGAGAACGGAGTCCAAATGCAAATTACTTATCTCAGAGTACAAATGTGCTAAAGCCGCAGCTGAGTCGTGCAAAGAGCTTTAAAAAAATGAGAAAATAAGCGCAGACTAACAGAATCGGAAGGATTAGAAATGCAACTTAGGCGCCTTTGCGCAATGCCCAGTTTCTCTCAGCAGCCCTGAAGCTTCCAGAAAAGTGCTAGTTTACCCTGGCCTGCACTGCCATTGATTTAAACTCAAATAAACCCCTGCACTCCACCATCATGCTAAAGTCATCACTGTCCTGACACAGAGTGAGCATGTATTGATCAGATGGCCAGAGCAGAGCTGTGATTGACTGACCAGCTAACACAGTTGGAGCAGGAGTCCTCAGTCTACACCAACACTACGAGTCCAAATGCAGTCTTCATTTAACCTCTACAATCAAAAAGTCAACATCATTGATTTCAGATATGCTGAAGTTAGACAGATGCAGTCTTATGGGTTTTTAGGTAAAAAGCTTTCAAAAGCAGATTTGATATTGACAACCATTCTCAAGAGTTAATCTGACAGTCTCTAATAGAGTAGAGCTGGCTGATAAAACAATTATCACAAGAGATCTTTTCCTCAATATAAATATTGGACATGGTCAATAAAAACCATATGTTTTGATATGTACCGTAAAAAGCCAATGGGAAAGAGTTTAGGTTAACAGTTACAGCATCAGGTTAAGTTGACGCACAAAGCATAGTAGTGGCAGGTAAGCATCACATAATACTATACATAGTACTAATGCTACTTCAGTCAAACTTTTCTTCATTGTTGATGTGATGGCTAATGGCAGTTGCACAATGAATTGTGAGGTGTATAGAAACAGCTTATCTGCTCAAATTCCAATAAATGCCTCCAAAGTCATTGGATGACGCTTTATCTTTACAACAAAATAACTATCCTGAACACACAAGGCAACATAAGATACAAGATGGAAAAATACTGAATAGAAAAACCAGTCACCTGATTTCAACCCAATTGAACATGCCTTCCATATGCTGAAAGAAAAACTTTTATGGACAAGACCCTAAAACAAGCAGGAGTTGAAGGAGGCTGAGGTAGAGGTTTGGCAGAGAATCAGAAGGAGAAGATGCTCAGCACCTGGTGATGTCTACAAACTGCAGACTTCAAACAGCCATTGCTTTAAAATACCTACCATTACTTTGTCCCAAACATTATGGTGCCCTAAAATGAGGGAGAAAAGTGTATAAAGTGTGGTAATTTCTACATAGTGAAACTAAAATATATGCAAACAACTTAAAATTAATATATGGAATGTGAACTTAAGCTTTTTAAAGTTTTACACTGAGGAGCAAATCAAAGGAAAAATGTGTCTGTCCCAAACATTATGGAGGGCACTTTATAACGATATACATCGATATGAAAACATGACCGTGACGAGATTTTCCCCGTCACCCAGTTCTTTAATGGAGCTAAATGGGTAAATTCACCAAGACACCATCTTTTTTCCACAGTGATCAGATAGATCTTATGGGCTTTGAGTTTCCTGTCTTTACCATGGTGGAGCTTTGGATGAGATATATATTTTAAATATTGTGCTTTTTCATTTCTGACTGCATCAAATGAACATGCCTTGGTGTTTCTCAGGAGCCCCACCCAACAAGTGAGCCTCTGCATGCTGTGCAAGATGTACTCTGTGTCACGATTGTAGGATGGAAGGACAAATGCAGGAGTTTTTGAAACAAAAAGAAAAGACTTTAATAAGCCAAATAGCATGCACACAACCATGGGCCTGAC
>JBBIGC010000013.1:17223859-17244084 GCA_037576955.1 Lepidarchus adonis | reverse complement strand
GGAGCTAGGACCCAACTGGTCACATGGTCTCAGGAAATCACATGACTGCTCAGAGGGAGCCAGTCAAGACCTTACACTCTGTCAGTTTTCCACATCTTCCTGGGAGAGGTTTAGGGAGAGGTTGGCTGAAAGCTGCTGTTGTTCAGAGCAAAAAATGATCCAAATAATATAGTCAGTCTCAAAACAGCACCCAATAATAAACTTCTGCCTTACTTCTACACTGTAAGCAATGGGACTAGTGCTGGTTACACAGCCTCTCAGCCATGGTCGTTACAATACGAAATGTACACACAAATTAAGGTACGGCAGAAGTTTGCAAATTGCCAGAAAATAAAGAACCGGGTTTTGTTTTAACACTGGTGATTTATGACTGAAGAAAGCCAATTTGACACCAGATGCAAATGACTCACTGTGAGCAATGCATTCCCAAGTTGATGAAACCATGCCAGTAATGTGCACTTGAAGCACAAAAATGTGCTTTGAGTCTGATGTTTGTTGTGCGCAGTAGGAAAGTACTTTCGATCGAGAAACAGTGCAAAGTTCACATTTCTGGCTATATTGTGCAATCCAGGCCCATGATCAAAACAGAAGACCGCTATATTTGAAGTTGTAACAGCACTCCCATTAGTTTAAACCCAAAGAAGAGTCAGTTAAACTGCAATATAAGAAACAAGGTCAATAACTCATCCATTGCTAGAAAAATGGTCATAAAGCTCTTTGGTCTATCAATTTCTATGCATACAATGTTTAGCTTGAAATAATAGAAGTCCAAGCAGCATCATTTCTGGTGGAAAATTGGAGCTAAAGATATCAAAATGGTCATAAAAAACAAGTGGAGATACAATGTTTGATGGCTACATGTGACATTCAAATATGCTAATGTTATGCCATTTGAGCCAAATTAATATGACCAACTCAAGGTTTCAACAAGTAAAACTTTAACATAAGAGTTTTAAAACCAATTTAATTTCCACACTGCTAAAAAAGTCTAAATGTCAAAAATACTTCTCACTTCTCCACACGAAAAGAGACAAGAGTCCCAGGAAAACCTTACAGTACTGTGTGAGGGTCTGTGTGTTTTAGCTGTGATTTAATGTTTTTCTGATTTCTCATGTGACTTTAGTGTCATTCAGTCAGAGCTTGCACAATTTTAGCATGTTCTTGCACAATGTGCAGTGGGCTTGATATTGTGTTTAACTGGTTTTAGCCGATCATTCTCAAGACAGCAAGCTAAACTTGCACTTACACCCTACAGACTAATGTAAAAGTCAAATAAATGGACCATACAAAATGCTTATGAAATGCTTTTTAAGACTCCCTGCAACTACATTACAACATCAGCACAATGTAGAACTGAAAGTATGAAATAGATTTCAACAAGCACAAGAACACATGTTGCATGGTTCAATATATAAAAAGCATTTTATTTCTGATACAATGTGCAGCAATCCTCATGATTTTGTAACAATAAGAAACCCTCAAAACACCATCAACCACTGAAGAAAATATTCCAAAATGGACATCAACCATGTAAAGCTCAATGTAAAGTCACAACTAAACTGTCCCTTTAAGACACGGAGAGCTTTTGTCTAGTTCAAGCAAAGCACAGGGGTGTACACACACACTGTTCCTAGAAACTGGGCAATGGGATGGAAAGGAATACCAGATGGATGGCTTTATGAAGACAGACAGATGGACCTCGCTGGTTTTTCTTTACCCTGGCCAATGGCCAAGACGCACTCTCCCTCCCAGCTGAGTGAGAAAGAGCTGCTGACCAGAGGGGAAAAAAAACAAGTTTATGATAAGCAATCTGCACTGGCTCACGCATGGTCAAACTTCAACACTTTGACCACATTAAGTGCAGTTGCTGTGGGCTCAGTCCTGGACAGATAACATCGTGCAGTACAGAAAGAGAACTCTTGACTAATCCAATGCAGAAGGAATGTTGATCTGCATTATTTTACAGCTACATCTGCAATGTTTCTGGAGCAGACTCTTGCTGAGGCTTCAGGCTGTTGTCTTTTAATTAGCAATTTCATCTTAATTCTTGAACCAACATGTATAAAAACTCTCTCGTCAAGTGACCAAGTGACATGTTCTGCTGATATTCTATGGGAAAATAAGTACACACAAGGGCTCAACAATATATCGTGTGCACATCATTCTGGCAATATCGGCCTCTGCAGTACTAACCAATTAAAAAAAAGTTTGTTTCAAAGTGTGGCCTAAGCTGATATAGGCTAAATATGATATTATTTAACCTACTGGTATGTGACATCACAAAAACTGAATGGCTGTCTGTCTCGGTGTTGCCCTCTTATGGGTACAGGGTGAACCCAGCCTTGCCCCATAATCATTTGGGAATGGCTCCAGCTTCCCCACGATCCAAAATTCATAATCTGTTCTGAAAATGAATGGATTGATGAATACTCATCTTATTCCAAATGAAGTTGCTCATTATGGAAATATATGGGATGAATGACTGGCTTGTTTCATTCTGAGCTGGAGCTACAAAGTAAATGTACACATAATGAAAGCTTATACACTTTGCATTAACGGTTCTAAATAGTATCCAAAAAGCAGGACTACATTTTTATTACTTGTTTTTTTAATAGCTTCTTTAGAGAAAAATGACAAATGAGAAAAACATTGGTGCATTCGATTGGTTCTTTGCATGTTCATAGTTATACATAGAACAATAGGCTTTTAGTAAAGTACCTCTCTCAGGGTGTGTGCACTGATTAGCACTGTGCAAATGGAATCAAAACTAAAACACACTTGCCTAATCTCAAATAGATCTGCTCATGCAGTTGCTGAAACTAAGGACACACCATTATCTACAAAAATGAACAAAATGACAGTCACTCTTCAGTCTTCCAGAGGAACGTCTTTCCTTGAAGAGATGCTACGTGACACGTGTTTACAATGTGCATGTATAAGCCGTGATCTTGGCAACCACCTGCTCAGCCTGCTTGTCTGAAATACACACCCAAAGCTTTTGGAGTGTGCAGTTCCAAGATATTGCTCCACTTCAAACGCTCAAAGCGACAAGGTTGCCCCTTTTGAGAAACTACAAAACAGTAGTTAAGCACAGGGAAATTCAAGGAATTCACCCATACAGGCTTAAAGTGAATCAGGTCATTATGAAGGCAGGTTTACACAAGACTCTTCTTCATGGAAGAGGTGAGTGATGGGTTGAGCAGGTCTTAACATTCAAATCAGCACAATGTAAAAGGCAAGAATTAACCTGAGAACGCTTCACAAACAAACAAGTCCCATTAATTTTTAATGCTGTGCATTTGGCCATGAGATCAAGTGTCTTCATGGGACACACATAAACCTAATTCTGAAAGAACACAAATTACAACAAATAAACTTGACCCTACTGTATACGATCATTACTGATTCAGGCTGAATTGAACTTAATGACTTTGAAGGAAATGTTATGGTAGTGGCTTCATAGGGTAAATACGGTAACTATCAGTTACAGTAAATGCTACACTGGGTGTGGCTTTGCTCAAGTGGAGTGGTTGGCGGAGGCGTAAACCCGTAGGAGATTTATGTTCTGAATGAGTGTTGGGGCAAACTGTGCCAAGGCCATTCTGCTGGCAGCCTGCTAGCAATTCGCAAAGATAACATGCATGCTTTAGAAGCCCTGCTGTGCTTTGATTGTGGGGGGTGGGATTGGTGGAAGGGAGGAGTGAGTTCTTATACAGGCATTAAGCTTTGCTGTGCATTATGGGACAATCAGTGCTTGATTTACTGACTAATAACCTTATAAATGACTTCAGAGAGAGAGAGAAAACACAAGTAGGAACAGAGACATAGAAGCAGAGAGAACAGAGGGAGGGAGAAAGACTTACAGGGAGAATAAGAACATATACAGAGCATAAGAACGAAGAGGGACAGAAGAAGAGAGGGAAAGAGAGCAAGAGAAAACATGAGGGGCAAAGTGAGCGCTAGAGAGTGAGAGAGTGCGCAAGAGATGTCTGCACTGCAAAATCCTGAGTCTTATGCAGGTTGGAGGGTCTATGGGGGTGTCTGTGTGTTCACACAGGACTACAGATGAAGGAGCAGCACTGCAGACAGTATGTCAATGTGACCGTCTCTGGGAAAATCCATCACAGATCTGAATGGCCATTAACTCTAAATCGTTAGCGCTTCCAGCCAGGGGACCAAAGGCCTTCATTTATACAGCCTTGCGATCTCAGTATTCTCCCTTTTGCTGCAGACGTCCTTGGCAAACCAATGACATTGATTGCAAAATCTACAATCCATATTTTTTATTTTTCATTACCATTATTTTTAAAGGCTCACATTCTGACACCTCTTTGGGTGAACATTTTTGGCTTTTACCCCCTCTCTCTGATGAAATTTTGATGCACAAGATTTCAGGGTATCCGTCGTCTTCAGGTGCACTGGCCTAAAACTTACCATAACACTGCAGCTAGAATTCAAACAAAAAAACAAGAAAAAAGAGAGCACATCACTCCAGACCTCCAGTCCTTACACTGACTTCCAATGGATAAGTCAATCAGTTTTTTGGGCCCAAAATGTCTCTATAATGTTTGAAGAATACCAGCCTGGAAGATCTCTTAGATCAGTGGGAGCGGTTCAGCTAGTGGAGTCCACAGCTGTAATTAAACAGGGTGAAATGGCATTTAGTCATTTAGCACTGCTGAAACAATCTCCCCATGGAAATCAGGAGGTCTCGTTTATAACCGTTGTGTATGCACAAAACCGGGCCTAAAAGATGTGCATGCCTTTTCCTACGCAAACGCTGCAATCTATATAAAAAACTTGATGGTAGAATGTGCGCATGTGTACGTAATCTCTGACCCGGGGCGTTACTTGCTCGCAAACCCGCTGTGTTGGTGTCGTTCGTGTGCCTCCTGCTCACAATATATATATTATATATAAAAAAATCAAATATATAATTCGACTCGAATCTTAACTTAATCTACACTGTTAATCTATGTGCCGCAGCTCTTGGAATGTAACGGATATGGGGAGGTTGTGATTATCACGATCATTTGGAAACCTTGATTAAAACCCCCCCCACAAAAACACAAATACCACCATCACATTTGTGTGTAACATAACATAATGGATGTGCTGACATTGTGAAAAGAATATGCCAATGGCAGAATTAGAAGAGAATGGGTGATCAAGGACCATGAAGATTGTTTGGCCCATAATGATGACTGGCTCAGGAACCAATGTAGAGGTAGATATAGATGTGAAAAGACCAACCTGACGAAACCACGCAATCCCGGGACAAATACAGGTACCGACGATCCTGGGTTTCCTTGTAACTGGCTGTTACCAGCGACAGGTATAAGTTATAATTAACAATAAAATTGTTCATCTGTTCTAAAGCTTATTTAGGAAATACAAGAAGAATCTACTTGTGTTTAATTGTATTCTAGGTCTGGGATATCACAACCATCACTAAGCTCAATAATATAATTTTGGTTGGGATTATTAAATAAGGGCTTCATATGAAAACAATTGTATTTTTGTAAATAGAAAACATGCACATTCTATAAATGTTATTTGCGACTGACATGGTCCTGAGAAACATGGTTGCACGATGGCCTGGTTCAACAAAACAATAGTTGGCTTCTTGGTAAGGTAATAAAAACATTGTGTAATTTCTAACTGTTCATTGTTCATGTATTGAATCGGTTCTCTAATAAAACGCAGGTGTTTGCGGTGACCCCATCTGCCTTTTCGCCCCCTTTTAAACCCCCAGAGTGCAAAAGAAATTTGCTATGAAGATCCTCATGCCCGTGTGCGCACAAGCTTAATTATGCATGGTGATTTGCATAAAGCATGTATGGTTACATGAGGGAGTATAGGGGACAGAGAATGTGGCAAATCCAGTCTGAAGTACAGTGCGATTTATAAAGCATATATTGCTTCTAGGTGTGCGTGTGCACATATTCATTTAAAACATTGTCATTTTTTGAGCGCATGTACACTTTTAATATGAGTTCTACACAAAGCTTTATAAATGAGACCCCTGGTCTGCTTCCAACTGTTGCCAGTTTAAAAAAAAAAAAAAAAAAGCTAAAAACATCTAATTTTCTTTTATTCTGCATTTTTATCCATCTTGTAAATCTTTCTTTTATTTCTTATAATACTGCTTTATGTTTATTTTATCTCTAAAGCACAGTGAATGACCTCTGTGTATGATGTGCTATAGAAATAAACTTGCCTTGCGTAATGTTGCTTCCAAGAAATAGAAGCATGTATCCCACCCTTAAGCACCATAGAAGCTTTATGCCCAAGTCATGACAACTACCAGGTCACATTTTCTCAAGTAGACTCACTTACATGGTTTCTGACACTGCCCGACATAGCAGAATGTATTAACCATAGGACAAGAATAAACAGGATTCATAGAATTCATATTCCTGAATGTCTAATAGAATACTCCATTCACCACAGACAAACAATAGACATGTTACTGCCAGCCCAGGCATGTTCCACAATATGAAGTATTTTAAAATAAAAGCATGTATATTTCTATAGCACACTGTCATACACAGATCACTCAATGTGCCGGACAAGATAAATGGGCATAATAAAAAACAGATGAAATCAAGTCAATTTCAATTTTTACAGCTCTTTTTACAACTGCCACAGTTATAAAACAGTTTTATAAAATTCAGGGCCGAGCCCCTAGTCAGCAAGCCAAAGGCAACAGAGGCAAGGAAAAACTCCCTAAACTGTAGGAAGGAACCTTGGGAGGAACCAAGGCTCAGAAGGAGAACCCATCCTCCTCTGGTCGACACCGTATAGTAATAACAAACAAAAGAATATAAATAAACAAATAAAAATACTAATAATTTCTGTTTAAAATCCATAAATGCAGAGAAAGTAAGTAGAGAAAAGGCTTAAAAAAATTGTTACAGAATGAAATCAAATTAGAAATAAAATAGAAATGAAAATCTTTCATAAAGGTGTCTATACTGTGAGGCCCACATTAATTTTTATATGTACAATTTTTGTTGATTTCCAATAAAGTTCATGCACAGGTTTGATCAGTTATTAAAAAAATGCAATATACAAATAAAATTGACTTAAAACTCAAGTATGTAAAATGTTCTTAAAGTTCATCATCGCGGGGACTGAGATCACAATACCGATGTACAGACCGATGTACATTTTGCAGCCCTATGGCTCTCTATAATCAACAGGGACTGCTCATATCCTTAGCAAAAACAGGTAGAGTGTATTACATAAGAGAAGGTCCATTTTAACAGCTCTGCCAAGTTGGCTCCGTTCAGTGCAGGCTACAATAATGGGCCCATTCTGTTACCTCGTATCCAACAGAACTGCGCAGTCTGGAGGAGCCAGCTGCCACCGTCGTCTCATGTGAATCATGAGCGAGGTTAATTACAGCGTGACCCAGAAAGGTGAACTAAACCATGGGGTCTCTACATGTCACAGCAGGATGCGAGAGAGTGAATCACTCACAGAGGCCCAACAGGTCTAGTTTTACTGTAAAATACAGCCCTCTAGCTGTAGTCACCTCTGTAGACATGAAATGAGTGCTGTGTTAAAAATAACGAACCCTGGACTTTCAGAGATGGTA
Source organism: Lepidarchus adonis (assembly GCA_037576955.1). Taxonomy (NCBI): domain Eukaryota; kingdom Metazoa; phylum Chordata; class Actinopteri; order Characiformes; family Lepidarchidae; genus Lepidarchus; species Lepidarchus adonis. The sequence goes on along the minus strand of JBBIGC010000013.1, from coordinate 17,236,481 downwards.
CAGTCCAATCGTGGGCGTGCTGAGACAATTTTCACAACCCTGAATTTCATTCACACTTAGCCGCTTTGTGCTAACCCAACACAGTAAAACTGCCTAGGGACCTCATACCAGCTCAGACAAAGACAAGCATACATTACAGTGAGGGAATAGTGCTGCCTATGTGGTTTGTACCGCAACAGAGACCTACAGTCAAATGAGCTCTCCCCAGAGGTTTGCATGTAAATCCCAAACAATGTTTGCTAAGCACTTGCTGTGGATAATACAGAAGCTTAATGTCCACGTAAGGAACTTTGTGACCAGCGAAACCCTCTGATTATGCTCAGATTGTCAATCAACAGCAGTTCTAATGTTGGGAGGACCACCAGAACTACACCTCTGCGGTTATTTCTCCATGTACCAACTTGTACCATGATTCTTCTTTATTTTACCATGGTTTGCCCCTACTCTAAACATCATCTAGACAAAAACACAAGTGCGTAGGTAAAGGTGGACTATTTGGTAAAGAACCTGCCCTTGCGAGTGGAGGGTTGTAGGTTCAACTCCAAAGCAGCACTGAGGTACCCTTGAGAAAGTTAATGTCCCACTACAAAGTCCCTGGGCGTGGTTGATATCTGCCCATTGTTCCACGTGGGGATGGGTGCCCAAAGTGAGTTCTGGAAGTCCAGTATCCAGCACAGTTTGGTAGTTCCCCTCTTCAAACACACTCACCTGCTTAGTAACATATGAGGTGAACCAGGTGTTTTTGATGACCAAACTGTGCTGGACACTGGCCCTCCAGCACCAGAGCTGGACACCCCTGGGTTAATGGGTAATTTTGCTGTGGTGTGGCTGTGATGAGATGGGGTGTGTTCACAATGACGATAGTCACTTTCACTCATCTGTGCTGAATCTTGTATGTTTATACACTGCTTTGATTTATCACAGTAATGTCATCATATTACTCATCAGCTATGACCAAGACCTTCTTGGGTTAAACCAGGTGTGAATTATGAGGATATACCAGAGCAGTGTAGAGCTGGGGGACTGACCTACGCCTGCTCACAGAAAAACAAATAGCGCAAAGCATTTAGAGGGCAAACACTGAACAAACATGCATTCACTGAGCAGGCTTGTATATGTAACCCTGGACTCACACATGGCCCTTCGCACCTCACACCACTCTCTTACTCCCACAGCTTTTTTATAAGGAGGAAATCATTAAAGTGTTGTGCTTCACACGCTCCTGTGCTTCTGCTCTAATTATAGGTCCTCGCTACTGCTTATTGGGAGGCATCATGGGAGACGGTCACTAGTGCCAAGAGGCCTTTGCATAACAAAATGGAAAAAACATTATACTGAACAAAACATCATGACAAGCTGATCTACAAGACAGTTGTAACAACAGTCATCATCAGTGGCGGCAGTTTATACACTGTTTAAATGCCTTCTTCACAGTCAGTTAAGATTTGGTGCTGAATTTAAACCCTCAGATGCAGAATTTAGCATCACAATGTAGAATTCCTACAGTATTTGTCGGAGCTAATGAATGGGAGAAACACAGACTCCGTCCAAGCATATACTGTACTTTACATAATGAAGTAACAAATGCATGTCAATTGGTGGTGTAACATTTCAGTCACTTAATTGCATGTGATTTGGGACGCAGCAATTTCTCAACCATTTGAACAGAACAACCCATTAACTAATGAATGAGCTAATAAATGCATGGTCCTGGGTTAGGAATGTTAAAAGCAGGCAAAACACACAACTGTGCAGAGTATGTGGTTCCAAGAACAGACAAAGTAAGGAGTTAACACAGTAGGAGCACTCCAGGTGATACCTGAACACTGTAAGGGGTTACCTCATCGCTGCATGGGGCTACCTCAATGCAGTGAGGGGCTACCTCATTGCTATGTGGGGCTACCTCAATGCAGTGAGGGGCTACCTCGTTGCTATGTGGGGCTACCTCAATGCAGTGAGGGGCTACCTCAGCGATGCGAGGGGCTACCTCAATGCAGTGAGGGGCTACCTCAATGCTATGTGGGGCTACCTCAGCGCTGTCGGTGATTTTTCAGTTGCCAGTAGTGAGAAAGTCCACGTGTGCTCTAAATGAACGTGTGTCAGCTGCGATAAGGTTTTAGCAGCTTTACTCCCACTTATCTCAGAGATAGAGAGAGAGAGAGAGAGAGAGAAGGCAGCACGGTCAGCCCGACAGCACCACATGCTCTCTCCAAGCTGACACCCACTGACAAGAGCACCCACGCCCGCGTTATCTCACTCACACCAAAGTTACTCCTTACTGTAGAAACAACTCGGAGTCAAAGCTGCTCGCAGTCACGCGCATTTGACTTGTACGTGTGTTAGAGATGTGCGCGTTGTGGGCGGGGCTTGTACTACTCGTAAACAACGAGCACAACCAATCACCTTAAAGAATAACAGCGCGAGCTCGCGCTGGTCTTTATTTTATTTTTTTACGGTCCGCGTTTTTAACCATCTCATTTTGTTTTGGAGATTGGAAATGTACATATAAAACATTTCCTTCACTTTTTTTTGTTATTTGAAAATATTACATATACAAACTGTATTAAAATGTAAGTAGATATAAAACACTTATTTATTTAAAAATAAATAAAAACTATTAAAATATATTAGTCTCCATATTTTATACTGTCAACGCCAACAACACTCAGAGAGGTTACTGTTATGGTTGGTCGAGTGCATGTGCAGCGCGGTCTGTCAGTTCCTCATGGCGCTGCTGTAAATCCCCCAAAACCAAACCTACCTGCTCTTTTCGCTTCTGCCAGCGGCCACACGGACTCTCCTCCAGGATTTCGCTCTCGTCCTCGCTCTCCTCCTCCTTCCCTCCGGACTCCGATATCCTCTCCGGGACCGACATGGTCATGTTATCTGCACCCGGTGCTTTATTTCCTTCCCCTTTAAGCCCAGCGGATGGGAAAATCAACCGATGAGCCCAACGCAAGCTAGTTCGCGATTAGAGCTACGGCCAAGCTGTCGAGCATGAGTGCGAAGAGGACAGCAACCTCGGCTCCCAAACCGCTCCTGCGCCTCAGCCCTGATGGACGAAGGTCCAGTCTGCAGTTCGCTGTCCTATTGGCTGGACCATTGTCCCCAGAGCCTCATAACCCTGTCAGTGGGACGTGTGGGACGTGTGTGAGCTGCACAGTGGCAGATAAACCCCCTAACAGCCAACGAGCATCTCCTCCTCTCAGTACAGCTCCTCTCCAGTGTGGAGCCTGTGCGTTTCCCTTTTTACTAAGGCCCGACCGTAATCCTCACACTATAGGCGCATACAGAATGCACACACATTTACCCACAGCATAATATTAATATTCACCCAATTGTTCCTGAATATAGAGTTCTATAGTGGTACATGTGAGGTTATGTGTCATTTACTATTTACACATTATTTACTCCAAATATCATACAATGGTGTGAAAAAGTGTTTGCCCCCTCACTGATTTCTTTTTTTCCCCCATGTTTGTCACGCTTAAATGTTTCAGATCAACAAAAAAACAAATGTAAATGTTAGTCAAACACAACACAATTAAACACAAAATGTGTTTTTATGTGAAGGATTTTAATATTAAGGGAGAAAAAAATCCAAACCTACATGGCCCTGTGTGACAAAGTGATTGACCCCCTGAACTTAACAGTGGTTCATCACACCTGAGTTCAATATCTGTAGCCACACCCAGGCCTGATTACTGCCACACCTGTTCTCAAACAAGAAATCATTTAAATAAGACCTGCTTGACAAAGTGAAGAAGACCAAAAGATCCTCAAAAGTTACACAGCATGCTGCGAGCCAAAGAAATTCAAGAACAAATGAGAAAGAAAGTAATTAAGATCTATCAGTCTGCAAAAGGTTGTAAAGCCATTTCTAAAGCTTTGGGACTCCGGCGAACCCCAGTGAGCTGTTATCCACAAATGGTGAAAACATGGAGCAGTGGTGAATCCTTCCAGGAGTGGCCGGCCAAACAAAATAACCAAAATTAATTCTTCTGTCTATGAAATACTCCTGAAGGAGAATGTCCAGCCATCTGTTCATGACCCCAAGCTGAAAACAACCTTGAGTTCTGCAGCAGGACAATGATCCAAAACACACCAGCAAGTCTACCTCTGATTGGATGAAGAAAAATAAAATGAAGACTTAGGAGTGGCCTAGTCGAAGTCCTGACCTGAATCCTATTGAGATGCTGTGGCATTGACCTTAAAAGGTGACTCTTCAATGTGGCTAAACTACAACAATTCTACAAAGATTATTGGCCAAAATTCCTCCACAGCTGTAAAAGACTCATTGCAAGTTTTCGCAAATGCTTAATTGCAGTTATTGCTGCTAAGTGTGGCCCAACCAGTTATTAGGTTTAGGGGGCAATCACTTTGTCACACAGGGCCATGTAGGTTGGTTCTTTTTTCTTCTCCCTTAATAAAATCTTTTACTTAAAAAAAATGCATTCAGTGTTTACTTGTTGTCTTTGACTAATATTTAAATTAGTTTGATTTGAAACCTTTAAAGTGTGAAAGGAAAAATAAAGAAATCAGGAAGGGGCAAACACTTTTTCACACCACTGTATAACAGCTGTGGTGTTGTACAGTATTGTTTAGTTTTGTCCTCTCACTGTAGTTAGCATTGGACTACAGACATATTCAAGCACAGTTTCTCAGCTATTGTGTAATATAGGGTCATCCTTTGATGTGTATAGTATCATAGTACTGTGAATTGTCCTCATCTATTGTTATATTTGACCTTTTACTTTTTAATTGCTTGTTATTTGTGAATACATCCTAGGATTGCTACAAATTTAACTGTACTTTATGCAGACAGTAAAAACTTTAATTTCTAATCTCATCAGAATGGCAAGGCTCTTGGACTCATGTTGTTCTGTTTTCTACATGTAGTAATGGTAGATCCATTATAATGACATTTTGTTATAGACAGGCCACTGTTAGACTAAACAACTTCCACTTAAACTCCAGAAAATTAAATGCACTCACTCTTTTTAAAGTGATTTTACTGTAGTGTTTTCACTTGTACACATTCTATAGTTTCCTTGAACACCTTTAAGGCCCTGTATAATGGAAAAACAATATTTTAGTCTAGTTTGGGCCAGACAATTTTAAAATGCTGTTCAATCATTATTATTATTATTAAGATTTTTAAATTGTTGCAAACAACTAAATATTTACATATAAGGGCAGACAATCCGATTAATTGGGATGAATTCTATTCAAAAACATTTTAATTCTTAAATATATCAGCCCCTGAATCACACCCTTAATTTTGAGAGATCATTGAGGTTTGGAAAATGATCATGCACAAATACTCTGACAGTTTTAGATTCATAAAAACACACAAATGCCAATATGGGGGTGGGAGGGAATCAAATAACTCAAAAATTTAAAGTACAGTCCCTTTTAAATCTTTGTCTCAAATTGCATTTGCAATTCATTTTGCATGGAGATATTTCTGTTCAAAATCCTTTAAAGCATGTCTGCCCAAAGTGGGACCTGGGGGCCAAAGTTGGCCCACACGGCCTTTTGACTTAGTCTGCCAGGGATACAATAACAGAACAAATTTATTTTCTATACCATGTCTAATATTTTCTGAACACTGAACTGATAAACTACAACCACTGCTATTGCAACCACCTAAGCGTCATACAGACTTTGACTAATTATGCCAAGCTTACCACATCTTTACCAACAGCAGGTTGAGAAAGCGTGTCTCCTGACCATGGGAAACAGAAATTCACTCTAAAATGATAATGTTGCATACATTCTTCCTTTTTTGTGTGTATGTGGTAGCTTTACATTTTGAGATTTTTTAGCTTTTAACATAAATCAATGAATCTCTACTTTGGTCATGGAGGTCCACCTACTCTTGGTCACTCACTTCAACCTCAGAAGTGTTACTCACTCAGTTACATTAGGTATGCTGTAAACATGGAAAACATTAAAAAATGTGCAATCTCTAGAACCAGGTTTGGGAGCCACCGAAGAAGTCTTTAAAGCTTGATGGTAGTTCACTATAAGGTTGGCACTTCTAGGGTGTGGGTGTACTCCTGCGCACGTATTTCTCCATTTTCACCAGAGTGATGAGGATTAAAACACAGACCATGTGCTCATCTAGTTCAGTCCAGTAACTGAAAGTCATTTTCAAAACAAAAAGTAGATTCAAGCTCAGGGTCAGGAATGGAAAGAAGTGAGGATGAGTGTGTGCTCACACCAATCACGAGACGTAGCATGACAGCAAAGTTAGCAAGATGAGTCCAGTGTATTGTATTTGGCAATCGTTTACGATGGTGTTTCCAATCAGCGGGGCCCTCTGCTGGCTAAAACCGTTAGCTACACATTACTCAACAGACCAAAGCTGCTTCTAGTTGTGCATAATACCACACTGAGACACTGAGAATGTTTAAACAATACACTTCCATTAGTCGTAAAGTCATGGTTTGTTTAATACCGTAGTATTTTGTACTTATTTTAGTAGGCCTGTAGCTTGCCTGACTGATTTCAGAACTCTCCTAAATATGGCTGGTATCCAAACTAACACACTTACAGTACCCGTAGATATGATCACCCCAGTGGGCCTGATCCAGATTTTCAAGGCAGTCATCCCCTCTGTTTGACATGCCAAACTACTGTGGCTAGCTTATATTTACATTTACATTTGTACATTTGGATGAAGCTTTTATCCAAAGCAGCTTCCAAGCTACAAGAACAATCAAGCATTTAATCTTCACAGATGTGAGTCTGTGATGCCCTGATGTGAGAGTTACAAAGAAGTGCACCTCACTCCTCTTATTGATTAAATACAGACAGCGAGTGCTACATCTTCAGGTAATAATATATTGTGCACGCCCAATGGGTTTAGATACTGAGGTGGACATGGAGCAGTTGAGTCTTGAGGCGCTTCTTGAATGTACAGATACATTAATTGAACACTAACACAACATGCTGATCGAAGGTGTATAGAGGATAATGGCGCTAAAGAGATTCACACTGGGCATTTACATGCACAATTGAGTCAAATTACTAGTGAGTACATAATGGGCTTGTTTATGTTAGAATAATGAGGCATGTTCCCAAGAACTGCTCATTACTCATTATTCACTTGGTACTGCTGACAGTTTGTAGAAGATAGTAGTGATACACTACCATGAAAATGCCTCTGAAGAGATGGTTCTAATGTGTACCCACTTACAAATCAATATATTGTAGCAATGTTGGGAGGGAGCTGCTGATCCACCAGCCGTAAGGCATCATGGGAGTGAGGGTTTATAGGGTTTTATTGGAGTGTTTGAGTGCTTCTATGTTTCAAGGAGAAGTTGTGTTCATTGTGTAAGTTTGCCAGTATTACTAGGCGGGCTGCGCTCATCCTAGTGATGAGTGGTCGAGGGTGAGCCAGCCAGCTGCCATCAGTCTGGACACACCAGGGCAAAGATGTAGTGTAAACGCAGCCTGGAAAGGGCACACAGGTTCCGGAGTCTTGTTGAAGACTGGTAATAAAGCCAGAAACGGGCAGCGTCCCGTTTGTTGCACTGAGCCCTTGGTGTAAGTGTCCTTCTTTCCCATTGACTGATTTCCTCACAATATGTTTATGTTTGTGATTATATGCTTTATTTTGACCAAGAATTCATGCTCATTCAATAACAAGTCAAAAATCACCAATAAAATTTTAAATATTGATATCTAGCTAGCCAGCATGGCAGTAGGGTAGGAATGAAGAATGCTAGTTTCATAGTTGTATTGGCTGCTGTATCTTTAAAAATAGGGTGAATACCCAGTATACCCACCTAAGCACAGTATATCCACATATGCAGAAACACAACTACACTGTTAGTGAATCTGAAGATGTGGGGTGCTGGTCCTGGCTGAAGTGAAATAAATCACAGTGTTCTGTGCCTCATTTGAATGGTCAGTGGTCATCTCCACTGCCATTTAAAAGTTTGGCTTCACTTTTCATATTAAAGGACCCATATCATGGAAAACTTTTGTGTAAAAACAAAATAATTGAATGTAGTTCACGAACACTTACACTTACAAAACATACTTCCCAGTCCAACTCCTATTTTGAAATAATTGTTTTTTTGATGTCACAAAAACCAATGCAGTTTAACAGCAGTGTAGCCCCTTATATGATAAAAGATAAATTCATGATTCTTTATAGAGGAGAGGATAGAGAAGGTGAAAAAATCCATTAAAAATGAGACACAAAAACATACACAATGACAAAAATAGTACTGGGTGGAGAAAATAGCAAACTCGAGCCATGAAACAGGAGAGCAAGAGAGGGTTGGTGATCTGGAGAGGAGCGGGAATAGAGAGAGAAGAGATAGGACTTGAGCCTTGTTTTGAATACTGGGGGAGAGGTAATTTCACGCCAGCTCTGGGGGAAAAGAATTTCACAGCTTGGGGGCTGCAACCCTGAATGCCCTGGGACCCATGGGGGTCAATTAGAATTTTGGGACAAACAAGAAGTGGGGGAGTATGGCTGAAGTAATTCTGCAACAGAGTGAGGGGCAAAACTGTGTAGTGCCTTAAACGTGAACAGAAGAATTATATACATTAGTTATTTTTATATTTATTTATATATTACATTATTATATGCGGTACTGAAGAGGGACCCAGTGAAGGTTTTTGAATCTACTGGAACAGACCAACAAACATGAATAGTTTATTGCAACTAGGCAATGGAGCAGTGGTAGTCTAGGGGTTAGACCCACTCTCTTGTGAGGGAAGGGTCCAGGCCCAGGTATCGCTGAGCTCCACTGCTCCCCTGGTGCTGTAGATTGTTACACAATGCTCACATTACAGGGGTCACATTTCACTGTGGTGCACATGTGTCTGATGGGGTGTGTTAACAATGACAAATAGCTACTTTCACTTATACTAATCAAAGCAAAAAGGCAATTTGTGGTGTTGAGTGTGGGTTGGAGACGTGGAATATTGCATACATGAAAAAAAAAGCAGAGGTATACAAACTGACTAGATTAAAACTGTTCTCTGGAGTACCATGTTAGTAATATGAAAAAAGATCAGCGTTGTGAGGAATAAGGTAAAAACAAGTTAGATGCAGTTGGAGAGGAAGAGGGGAGGGACAAATGTGGAGAGTCTGCAGCTAATACAGATTGGCATATCTTTATTTTGAAAATTCAGGTGGAAATGGTGAATGATTTGGCCTATGAAAAACATGTAAGTAGTGAACAGTAGTGGTCCAAAGACAGATCCCTGAGGGAAGTCACAGCTGATGGATGCCATGGTGTTCTTCCTGCTTTCTACCTGATAGATACCAGTGGCAGAGAGATGAGAAAAAAGAAGTTCATCACAGAAAGTGTCAAAAAGCATAGACTCTGTACCGTGAGATGACTGAAAACTATATTGGAATAGTTAATAAAATGTTTTTGTAAATGGGCAACAACCCTTTCGAGAAGTTTTACAATATAAGTCAAATTCAACACAGTATATAATATGTACACTGGTATATAGTATTTCAGATGGACCATGGACCATTTCCTAAGACCTCAGACTTTTTGTATTAGAATGACTGTGGCTGTTTTTAGGTCAGGAACAGTGTCAAAGACAAGGGATTATAATAATACAGGGAGAAGTGATCATGGATGTCAGAGTTTTTAGGTGAAGGTTGGGAGCAGGATCTGGCTGACAGTAAAATGGGCTAAAATTTTTGTTCATTTTTAGCAACAGATAAAGGAGCAGCCTTGTCAGACATTTTTTAATGAGGCATAATGAAGGGCAGCCAATCAGAACAGAGATGATTTAGGCAATCAATTCTTAAAGGCACAGTAACAGTAACAAGAAGCTGTTTAACCTCAAGCAGTAAAGAGAAGTTGAAAAATGATTAGTTAAAAATTAATTATGATTTGATAAATTTGAAAAACAAAACATAAAACTATCATAGGTAATCCAACATGAAGTTAATATAAAAAATAAATTAAATGCAATATTGTATTTAAAAATTAACTTAATGTTCATAAGGATGTTTGTGGCATTACTATATCTGATTGTAATGCTTAAATATATAGAATATTATGAATGTTTATTTTATGAACCAGTTCTTTTGAATCACATAAAGCTCTCAATCATTCTGAGTAGGCAAAATAAAAGTCAGATATTCTTTTGTGTATTAGATGTATATATACAGTATCTCACAAAAGTGAGTACAGGCTCTTATTTTTGTAAATATTTTACTTTTACTTTTTATCTTTTCATGGGACATCACTGAAGTGTGACACATTGATCCAATGTAAATAAGTCAGTGTACAGCTTGTATAACAGTGTAGATTTGCTGTCTCATCAAAATAACTCAACAAACAGCCATTAATGTCTAAATCTCTGGCAACAAAAGTGAGTACACCTCTAAGTGAAAATGTCAAAATTGGGCCCAATTACTGCCATTTTCCCTCCCTGGTGTCATGTGACTCATTAGTGTGAATGGGGAGAAGGTGTGTTAAATTTGGCGTTATCTCGCTCATACTGGTCACATGACACCTCATGGCAAAGAACTCTCTAAGGAGCTGGAAAAAAGGATTGCTGCTCTACATACATAAAGCCTACATAAAGATCTACATAAAGCCTAGACTATAAGAAGAAGCCAACACCCTGAAACTAAAGTGCAGCACGGTGGCCAAGACCATACAGCAGTTTAACAGGACGGGTTCCACAGGCCTCACCATGGTACTGGCAACCATATCCAGAGGTTGTTTTTTGAAAATAGATGTATGAGTGCTGCCAGCATTGCTGCAGAGGTCGAAGAGTTGAGAGAGAGAGAGAGAGAGAAAAAACAAAACAGAAACCAGAGTAAAACTCCATGGATGACTGAACAAGAATATACTGATCAGCCAAAACATTAACACCACTGATTGGTGAAGTGAATAACTCTTTTTAGTTATTTCATAACAATGACACATATATTAGGCAGCAAATGAACAGTAAGTTCTTGAAGTTGATGTGCTGGATGCAGGAAAAATGTGTGAGTGTAAGGATCTGAGCTATTATAGTTTTGTCCAAGACCAGACCTAATCCATTTCTGGGAAACTGGAGGTGGCCATGTAAACGTGAATATTGCCTGTTTTGGTGCATAAAGGGGGAAAGAAATGGAGCACTTAAATGAACACAAGAGCTTTTAGGAGTTTGCAATACGCTTTATTGACTGAACTTCATCAGTGTTTAATCTGCACAGTGCAGGGTCACTAAAAGCCCATCTGCGCATCCTCTTTACTTGTAGCCCTTCGACTGGGCCGAGTTCCACACCTCCTCTCCGTCTCTCTCAATCACCAGGTTGCCCTCATTGCGCAGGTACAGACGGCACATCTTGAAGCCTCCGGAGGCTTGGCTCTTTGTTTGCCACAGCACTTTGTTGTCCCGCTTGTACATGACGAAGTTGGAGTCGTCCTGCATGCACAGACGGTGGGCGTCCCTCATGCCACCAGTGTCGGATGACCACACCTGCCTCCAGCCATAGATGGCAAAGTTGCCATCCTCCTGCCAAAGAGACACACCACAAGATGAAAGCTGATGTTTGAGGTCTTTTGAAGAAGTTCAAAAAGAGCATCCTCATATAGCATAACAGATTTTTTCAAGTGTTAAGACATTGATATATAACAATATCAAATGGTAAACCAGTATTCATTCTAAAACACTGTAAACCCACATACGTTAGCAGGCAAAACTAGCATCACTTAATACTTACACATCACTTAATCACTTAATGTTATAAATGAAGGTTTTCAAGCAACCTCAGTGCTACACTACAGCTGAGAACTGCAGACAGAATACTGTTATCATAGAAAACAAGAACGGTTATCAGACTGCTCCATGAGTAACAAACAGTTGGCCATAAACATCCTAATTTTTATATTAGCAACACAAGCTGGACTGTCAAAATGCAGCATAAATAATCAACATTGTTAATATATTTAATACTAATAAAATGCATTCAGGCCTTACATCTCGCATGACAATTACTTGACAATAATGGATGACAAGGAAAAATAAGAAGTAATTAATACAAAAAAAAAAATTGTTTCAAGACATTTTCACCTCTGCCAAAGTGGGTCCTGGAGGTCGGATGTCCAGTACTGTTTGGTAGTTCTCTCCTCAAACACAATCATTACATTTGACAATTAACAGGTGAGTTGGTGTGCTTGATCAGGGAAATCACCAAACTGTGCTGGACTCTGGCCCTCCAGGAATGGAGCTGAATGCCCTAATTTTGCTCAGTATATACTTAGAATTTTATTGGAAACATAGTGAGGGTCATCCTAATCCTAGTGCTGGACTGTATTCTGAAAAAATATGGTTCTTCAAGGGTTCTTTGTTAAAGACAATGGCTTAATAAATCACTGTACTGAACCATAAATGATCAAAGAACCATTAAAAGACATAAGTGGTTCTTAACCTGGCTAATTTGTGGTAAAGATGGAAAACATATATAACTTCATATAACAAGAACAGCAAGTAAAATTATCTCGTCTTGTCTTGTCCTTTTATTGTAAAATTACACCAGAAACTTGCACCTCTGGCACTGTTTATCTCTCTCTCTCTCTCTCTCTCTCTCTCTCTCTCTCTCTCTCTCTCTCTCTCTCTCTCTCTCTCTCTCTCT
>JBBIGC010000013.1:17174945-17223759 GCA_037576955.1 Lepidarchus adonis | reverse complement strand
GGTCACAGCAGGGGGCAGAGCTTTCTCCTATAAAGCCCCGCAGTTATGGAATAATCTTCCAAATATTGTGCGGGACTCAGATACAATTTCAATATTTAAGTCCAGGCTAAAAACGTATTCATGTAGTCAAGCCTTCTGTTAGTTCTGGACAAGTGGCAGACCCAGAGGGTTCTCAGGCACAGAGTTTTCTGGTAAACTGGGATGCTTGGATGCTGTCGCGAAGATCACCTGTAATTACCCCCACTCCTACTGAAGAGAGCAGCTTGGACAGAAAGCCTGATATCCCCTAAGGAACTGCAGATGACTCTTAACATTGAACTCCTGATTTTACTCTTTTTATCACTCTCCGGTGTCGACCAGAAATGGATGGGTTCCCCTTCTGAGCCTTGGTTCCTCTCAAGGTTTCTACCTATATTTAGGGAGTTTTTCCTTGCCACTGGCGCTTTAGCTTGCTCTATAATCTCTGTAAAGCCTCTTTGTGACAACGTCAGTTGTAAAAAGCACTGTATAAATAAATTTGACTTGACTTGACTAAATAACTATACATATCACAGAGCCATAGGCATTATGATAATACAAAAGTAAAAAAATTGTAGCTCATGTGATTTTTCTGATATTGATGTGTCAGTTGCAGTGCCTATATGGATGATAACTCATGAAGTTTGAGCCTTTATGTCATAACATATCGAGTAGTTAAGGGAGAGATTTTTGCAGTGATACATTTCAGTAGGTGTCAATACTCAGTGAGTGACTGATTGCTCAACAGGTGCTTTGTGCCTTCCATTACCTGCTGACACTAAGGGACACGCCCACCTAAGAATCTTGCATCAACCATGTGGTGTTACAACCAAATTTCATGTGGACTGGGGAAGTCTAAGGACACTGGGGTGCCTTAAGCCTCAACTCAACCTGTTCATTGGCAGGTTTACTGAGTGTGTTGGAAGGGAACTATTAAACTGTGCTAGACACCATCATTTATAGTTGATTTTCTACTTATTGGAGTAGAAGTAAAACACAAAATATGGCTTGTGGAAAAGTTGTCCAATGGTAGATGCCATATTGTATTTTTTCTCTATTCAGTTACTGAATAGAAAATGTTATATTTAAGTTTGTTCTCCACAAAGAATGTGTACAAAGTGGTCAGGGGGTGTTCAGACATTCGGCCTACAGTACTGTGCAGAAATCAGAGTGAACCCTTTCATATTTTCAGTTTCTGTCCACTAATGAGTTATTTCATTTTCAACACCAGGAAATAGTAACAAAAATATATTTAACAGAACATGAAACAGCACAAACATCTAAACATCTACAGAAAAATTAGATGTTTCAGTATTTAGTTTGTCAGCCCTTTGTCTATAGTGCAGTTTATTGTTTTCTGGAGGCGTTAATTTTTCTGAATATATTTGCCTATTTCTTGTCAAAAAAATCTGCAATGGATATCAAAGCCAGAAGAAATGCTGTTTCTCTGTTTATATGAAAAGGCACACACCCCGTCTCTAAAGCACTGGGAGAATCTTTTACAAAGAATTATTTCTCAATTTACTAGGTAGCTGAAGCCAAGAATGAAGGCTGTGTAACAACCTGAGAACCGCCCCCTTTGGAAACACCTCCCCCAATAAATTGCATTAAGCATCTGTGAAATACTGACTTGGAGGTTAAGTGTTGCTGGGCCAGATCCAGTCTTTTTTATAGCACCAGATGCATGGAGTTAAGCAAAGAAAATGAAATTAGCCTTTTTTTGGAGAGACAAACCTTCTGACCTTTAGACCCTAATAAAACATAAGATGCTCCAAAGTCTAAAGATACAAAGATACTAAACTTCTCGTGTTTGAGTTTCTTTCATTAAAGTTGTGAAGAAAGTCCTGAAAACATGGGCCTTTTAAAGTAAAACCAGTGACAGGCATATGCAAGTAATTTTTCAACTGACTGTCTATTCACAGAAAAGATAAGAGGTGTGTCACGCTTTAAGAGTTTCTGATCCTGGCCAAAGTCATGGCTAAATGTGGGAAGTTGGGATAAGGCTGCCACATCTACAGTATGTGATGAAAAAAAAGAAGGCCCATTTGGTGCCAAATGGGGCTGGAGAATCAATTGGTAATAACCCTTCAATGACCATTAGCACATACATTTCAGCCCTTACTATGATTAAATATGGCTACAGTTCTGATGCATCAACATTAAGTTTCACAGCAATTAAATTATACAACTTCTGTACATGTTCAGTACAATTCTTCTCCTAAGGGACAATGTAACTGTAACTGTAACATTGAACACCCTTAAGGTGCAAATGTGTGAATCTTAAATATGGTTTAAAGTGAACAGAGGCATATTTGCACCTTATTTTCTTAACTTCTATGTAATGGAAAACCTTATTTCAATTTTTATTAAATAAAATGACATTTTTGTTCATCCTGCAGTGAATATGGTCCATACGTGGAAAAACATTTTCAGCACAGGCATACGTTTCTCAAATAAGGTACAACAGAGAATAATCAACAGAACAGCAGTCACTTATACTCATAAATCTTTAGGACACAGCAACAAAAACAGTTTATTTAGATGAAAGGGTTACAGAGAGGTTGGACGGTGTGTGTGTGAATGGTTGTCTGTCTCTATGTTGACCTGTGGTGAGTTGACTTTCTGTCCCGGGTGAACCCTGCCTTGGTCTTTAGTTAGCTGGGATCAGATCCAGCTACCCTGTGACCCAAAGTGGCTGGATGGACATTGATATATAAAATCATATTGTAAGTGGAAATCAAGCAAAGTATAAATACAAAGGAAAATGTTAGTTATGAGTATGTTAATGTTTGTAAGAGAGGTTGGAATCAAAAGGAATAAAACCATGGTAGATGTATGGTCCACGGAGCACACTGGGTTACACTGGGTTACATTTCACTGCTGGTCATACTTGTATAACCTGTATGTGACAAATAAAGATCTTGAATCTTGAAATAAGTGTTATACTTGTGTTAAAGATGCATGAAAGCTGAACGCAAGACCCCCTTTCTGACTCCGACCCTCGTATTATGAGGTGAAGTGTTATGATCACCTGCCTAATATTGTTGCTGCCATCTGGTTTGAATAGTCTTCAATATGTAAATATAATAAAACATACATAATATATAATAACATTATAATTTAAAAATACAATTAAGTTGGTCAGTAAAACTACTGAAAATATTTTCTTTGTACTTGTATCAGTTAAATAAAGGTTCATGTGAATTAACACAGCATTTTGCTTTTATTGCATTTAGGAAAATATCCCAACTTTGCTGGAAATGGGGTTTGTGGCTCAGAGGCCCTGTTGCATACAATATTTCAGTTGAAAACACACCAATATGCAAAATGAAAATGCATTTTGGTTTCTGATAGAAATCTCACCACAATGAAAGAATTTCAATGTTTCACCAACATCCTGTATAATGTAATTATTAAAGAGCCATTTAAAGTGAAGTCAGGTAAAATGTTCCATCCTAGAGAAATAAAAGTGGTGTTGATAGGAAATAGTTATAAAAATGCTGTGTCAGGCATAAGACACTGTTTTATGACAGTTCAGAGACAAGGCTTTGCCCTAAAACAGATTTAAGTGAAGTGAAGTGACTATTTGTCATTATGAACAAACCATCCCACACAGTGCACCACAATGAAATGTGGCCTCTGTATTTAAACCAATCACATGTGCACATGTGGAGCAGCAGGTAGCCACCAACAGTGCCCGGGGCAGTGAAGTGGGGATGGTACCTTGCTCAAGGGTTACCTCAGGTGTACAAGCAGAGAAACCCTATTTATTTAGATTAAACAGACTACCATTTCCCATAAATCTATGTGGATTAATTACTCATTTCAACACAGTAAATACAATTGCCACATTTACATTGTAGACATCACAAAATCAACTTTGGTTTCTCTACAGTTCACCTTTTCACACCAAACCTCTACTTTTGTTTACAATATTAGTGACTACATTATGAAATTGGCTTTATTGTAGTTTGTACCACCCTGATTTTATAATTTCTAGTTTAAATTTGGTATTATTTAGTATAAATTTGTAGTATCAATTCTGTCCTTCTTTTTACCACACAGGACACTGTCCAGGTTACAACTTCACATTCAGATGTGCTGATGAGGGGGAAAAGCCTTTATCCTCCTCTAAAAGCTTCTAATAATCCCTGTGATGGGAATCTAATCTAATCTAATCCCAATGCTAATCCTGGTTGGACTACTATACAGTGAAACAGGAGAACCGCCATATCAAAGGAGTCCAGTGACAAGACCTAATGTTTGCTACACGTAAGATCTTACAATTGCCACGGCCAGACCTCTGCATCGACACGAAATAATGACCCTTAACGCGAGATTGGACGTAATTTGCAGACATGTTGCTCTAATCTCCCCGGGCGTCTTCCTAGTGTTGTTGTTATTCCTCCTACGGCGGCCCGCGTAGCTCACATTTCACACATTCTTTCGCGTTTTCGTAGGCAGCTTTTTCTTCCCCTTCAATGACGATGGGTGACATGATATTTGAGGAGCTGGAGGATTTGATGCATTTTTCCGTCCACGATTTACCAACCCGTGGATATTCAGTCATGGAGGAGATCCGACGACAGGGGAAACTGTGCGATGTCACGCTGAAGGTACCGGTGATTTCTCCCACGCCACTTTCACAGCTGCTCGCTCGCGGACCTGCCGGCTAGGCTAGGCTAGGCTAAGCTAGTCTAGTCTACCAGAGCTGCGGCCAAATCCTTGGAGTGGGAATATCCAACTGGAGGGCCGAAAAGAGATGTCAGCTACACCTGTGCACACATTTGAAGTATTTGACATTAGAAACGACCATGACAAATACACATGTGGGCGATATTCGGTAGTTTGGTCAATTTAGCTAGCTAACACAGTCCACATTAGGTGTATTAGTACTGTTAGCAGCACCACAGCTAACAACGCGTGTGTGAGTTTTGTGTGTTTAACACAGCGTTTAAGAATAGAACTGGATCATATGTCTATATACCATGATGTCTGTGAAGGACTAAAGCTTTTTACCAACTGCTCTTTTTCACCTGTCAGGTCAGCTGGTAGTGGTTTGGGCTTGGACAGGAAGATCAACCCAAGACTCCAGTATTTGTGTTGTCAAAGTCATTTTAAGAGTTCACTCTTTTAACAACACAAAAGTGGTTCGTTCAGATATTGGGGAAGCATTACTGCTTTACCGATTCATGTTTCCAGAACACAGACTGAAACTAGGGATAAATTCTCCCTATTGGATTATGGTGCACTTGTTTGGGTGTAGAATGAACGATTTCATGATCTTTTTAGTGAACTATATAAGGAGGAGGGGTGTTAATTACAAATGACCCCACGATTCAATTCCAAAATGTTTATTTAAGTAAATTATAATTTCTGATACTTTAAAATTCGCAGCAAAGCACTACTGATAAAAACACATAATTTGAACAATTTAGGTCAAATACAATGATTTAGTCATAAGAAAAAGCAGCTCCTTAGTGAAAAAAAAACTAATTGTGGCATGAACACGCATCAATTTTTACATGTCAGATTGATGCATTAGATTGTTATACTCATAATAGGAAGTAAGGAGCCATGTGACATTCAGTCTTATGGGTAAATTGTAATATCAGTGATGATTGACTAATGAAAAAACTATTAGTCTCTGTTTTAGTCTTAGTTTGGAAACCAGGGAATGGGCAATGATTTAAAATTATACCATGCCATATCTTGTTATTTTGGTACTATTATATAAATAACATTATAAAAATAAGTGTTGTCTTATTGACCAAAATCCTAAAAGAGTCAGGTAAACATACACCAGGATCCAAAACAGTAAAATGTACTATCAAATACATAACTATACCAATCAACTTACCAACAGGATAAAAATTTAATTCACAAATTAGAGTTATAGTGAAAATTCAAAACCAGTACTGACCGGATTCTTAGCCCAACCACTGAAAAAGAGAATGTGTAAGTAATGATTAAATTATTAGAGATGGTGCAAAGGGGGGAAATTATGTAAATGTGTGAGATGGTGGGAATGTGAACATGTCGTCAGCGATACCATCAGTACCGTGGCATGATAGTTTCTTAAGGGAGGGAATATTGTCAGTATATCATGGACCATACCATACGACACAGCCCTATGGGAAACTATAAGTTCAAGCTTGAGATTTTTCACAAAATAGGCAAGAGTCAAGCTTCTGCAATTTTCTTCACCTTAGGCTGTTGCGGCTTGAGTTTGTAATTGAATTGCCTTTCAGTTCCATTCACCTGAACCCATGGTGCCATGTAACCACACACATCCTTTTCTTCAGCCCGTCTTTACTTGACAGGGTTTGTTATTACCTCGATTTACTTGTTTGTCTTTTAATTGGCAGGAATACAGCTCTATAAATATTGTTGCCACCATCTCCTGACTCATATTTAAAATGAAAGAAAATGGGCGAGCTTCGCCGTAGAAAAACTTGTTTGTTTTTTGTGCTCGCTGGTACATGTTGAATAGTCTGTCATTTTTACATGTCAGCCACCGATTATTTGACTATGTAAAACCAGACCAGCATGCATCACTGCTTTTAGTTGCCCAGTTTGCTCAGATTTGCTCACGTCCCCATGACTCGACAGAACTGACTATACGGCCAATCACTGTTTGTCCCAATGCTAAACAGCATTATGACTAATGTCAGATAATGCTCTGAAAGCTGCACTCTCTTCTCTTTTCTCACCTTCAACGTCCACGTCTGTAGCATGACAGCCTCTTGTGGGACTGGCAAGTGATTAATTCTGTGTCTCACCTGACATGAACATGAGCTGCTTACCTAGCTCCACACACAGCTGATAAGCTGATGTAAATCACTGATATGACATTTCTTGCCAAAAAGTTGGTTTGGTCAAGGCCTGTGTTCTTCTTTCTTTTCTTTTCATTTTTGTGACTTTATTTCATGTAGGAAAACAACTTTTGGTCATTTAATAACTTTTAACAGCCTAAACATGGAAAAAATTAGAACTTTAAGAGGGTCCAGGCATTAGTTGGTCCCAGCACTGATCCTATCTAGTCTCCCATTGTCAGCTTTCTTTCAAGGCCCATGCCTGGAAGAGTAGACCTGCTATTTAAATGGTCCTTATTATACTGTTTGACATTGTTGCAAGTGAGTGAATGGGCTTTTCTTTCAGGCTGTATGACACATACTATGTCATATTACACTTATTCAGTACACAAACACTGTCCTAGATAGGATACACCTAGGAGAGCTTCAAATGGATGTTATTTGATATTACATATAGCACAGAGAGTAAAAAAGTATTGAAAGGAATGCTGGGAAGGATTTCACTTGAATGGTCTATTTTTCATGCTTGTAAACAGTCTTTCCCAAGACACTCCACAAATGCTTCTGTGATTTATAAATAGCCCTCCTGGGTTAAGAACTGTGTTTGGAAAATCTAGATTTACCCAAACTGGCCTGCTGAACATTTACTTTTGGTTTCTAAAACTATCTGAAACTGCCAGATTTGCAGTTTTCATACAGTAATTTTGAAGAATGTGGATTGCTAACATTTTTTGTCATTTTATATGCAGTTAGGGGTGTCTTTTCTATGGAATCTTAGAGATTTATGTCCTCCTACTGTCTCTAAACTTCATGTTTCATTCATAAATCATCAGAATCATCTGCCCACTTATGGATACAGTTATAACTTGTAAAACAAATATTAAAATACATTCACATGTGTTTATATAGTCTATTTCTTAAAATGAAAGGAAAAGAAAAAAGAACACAGGCCTTGACCAAACCAACTTTTTGACAAGAAATGTCATATCAGTGATTTTGATCAGCTTATCAGCTGTAAGATATGATCCCTGCTTTCAGCCTTTATAATATCTCCTGAAGTAAATTTTATAATTATAATTTCAGGTTTGAAGATGGCTTCGAGTAGTAAATCGAGTTTGTTTGCACATTTGTCTGTCTGTTGTAGGTGGGAGAGCACAAGTTTAGCGCCCACAGAATAGTTCTGGCTGCCTCCATTCCCTACTTTCACGCTATGTTCACCAACGACATGGTGGAATGCAAACAGGATGAGATCGTCATGCAAGGCATGGATCCCAGGTAACCACCTTGCACCGTAAAGGGGTGAATTTTCTAAGCCCCGATGATTCACTTTGTCCAATCTCTTTTTCTAGAACCACCCAGAATAATGAAAGACTAACAGATAGCCCTGTCACTGCTAAAAATATAATTTTAGATTATCTTACCCCACATGAAATGGACATTCCAAGATAATTTTGTATAGTTTGCTTCTTGAGTTTTGCACTGGAGGTAGATGGCTAAAGTAACTAGCAAGTGAAGTCCTCTCAAGGTGGCTGTATTTTCTTGAATGTGGGAAAAACGCCACACTAGTTTATAATAGCAGATACTGTTGTGGCACAAAGACAAGGACAAGACCCCAGCACTGCCAACAAGCAAATGTGTCAATAAGTAAAAGCAAAATGCGAACATAGTGGTATTACCACATTTCTGACTCTATGACATACTGTTCTCTATAAAGATGTGCAACATGCCTGGCTCTGAAAGTTTGAAAAATGTTAAATAAAATATTAAACTGTTTTCCTGAAGGGTCAGTGTCCAGCACAGTTTTTTAGTTACATCCCTCAAACACACTCATTTAACCTGCCAATGAACAGGTGAGATGAAAGGATGAAAAGTTCAGGGAAATCTCCCAACTGTGCTTGCCATTGGCCCGCAAGGACCAGAGTTGAGCGTCCCTGCTCTGCTGGCCACAGGAAGGTTCGTTACTGTGTTGTTTCTTATTTACATAAAGCAGAAATCTGTTGAACGGACATGTACTGTTGAATCCAGTGTGTTCATATTTTGTCTTATATTTGTTTTTTTTTTGTTTTTTTGCTTTATGCCCCCTCCTAGTGCACTTGAAGCTCTCATCAATTTCGCATACAATGGTCACATAGCCATAGACCAGCAGAACGTTCAGGCCCTCCTGATCGGAGCCAGTTTCCTGCAGCTGCAGAATGTCAAAGACGCCTGCTGCTCTTTCCTTCAAGAGAGGTGCTCATTCCTCCACCTACTCGGCCAGCAGTATCACTGGCAATACATTAATCATCATAAATCATATGCTCACTGCCAAATGTGGATGGTTTTTCTGCCCTGTTCCTAGGTTGCACCCAAAGAACTGCCTCGGCGTGCGGCAGTTTGCAGAAACCATGATGTGCACAGGACTGTATGATGCGGCCAACAGCTTCGTGCACCAGCACTTTGTGGAGGTGTCTGTATCGGAGGAGTTTCTAAGCTTACGTTTGGAAGAGGTGCTGGAGCTGGTGGGCTGTGATGAGCTCAACGTCAAGGCCGAGGAACAGGTCTGTCTGACTCCTGGAGCTGCTCTTTAGAAATAGGAACAAAGTTTTTTGTTGGTATTTAAAATCTGTTTTAATAATTTGATAAAATAGTCCAGTGTTTTTTCTTGCTGCACAATTGTTTCTTCACTCAATATATTAAAGCAATAATCCCCTTTCTCTGGTGACATTTTCCTGACAAATTCTTGCTGCCATGGTAACATAGAGCAGTTAATTTGAAATGGCGTATACAGGGAGTGGAGACTTGCATATCTACACTTATTTATCCATAGGTGTTTGAGGCCGTCCTCACATGGGTGCGACATCAGCGGGAAGAACGGGAATCCTGCCTGCCGGAGCTGCTGTCAAAGACGAGACTGCCCCTGTGCCGACCACAGTTCTTAGCTGACCGTGTCCAGCAGGATGAACTTGTACGCTGCTGCCATAAATGCAGGTCTGTGCACTTACAAAGAAGACTGCTAAAACTTTGTTGATGAAGATCTCTGACTGGCTCTTACAAGACTTTTGGGTTTTTTAAGAGCAAATTTGGTGGATAATTTTTTTTTTAATAAAAAGATGCTATTATTACCCTATTTCCCCAAGGATAGACCGTCCCACATTATATTCAGGCCCATTCTATAAGCTGCATTTATAATGCTCATTTATGTTTTAAAAATCTTATTTAAACAGTAAATAAAAAGTAAGAGTAACAGTAAATCTTGTTACTGAATTTACAGATCTGAAGTAAAAGCATCTAACTTGACACGGCCCTGGAGACCTTTGCAGCTCTATAACGTTAGTGACATTATACCGTAGTTGATCATAAACAATTAAATTAATCAAAGGACAAAAAGTCTGTAATATCCGAGGTGAACACGTTCAACATTAGTGACAGCAAAGCAGCACAGGTCACAGTTGACGTTTATGGACCTGATTTGAAGAAAAGTAAGCTTAATAAATTTTGCATCTCAGTGTTTTTTATTAATTTTATGCTGAAGAATTTACATTTAGATGGATGATTGACATCGCTGTGTGACGGAGCAGTGTAAAGCTAATCATATGCTGCATTTTGACAAGATCAACTTTACAAATAATTTTACAATTGAGCAGAGAGTTGTAGCCTGTTAGCTAGAGAGAACGGGTTAGCAGCAAATGTTGGAGCAGCTTGGAAATGGGAACAGGGAGCCAGAATTTTGTGCTGAGAATAAATAATGTTACGGGTCCCAAAACAGAACTCTGCCTCAGAGTGAGTCTTGCATTTATAGTTGGAGAGTGACGCTGCCACTCAGCTATGAAGCAACATAAGCAATGACGCTTTACATGTTCTGCATTTTATACTGACCCGTCACTAATCTATTTTTGCTTTGTGTTGCTTTTCGACCTGTTCATTGCTGCAGTAAACAGTACATTTAATTTCAACAAATAATTTGGGGATGCAGTATTTTTGTGCACCGAATTAAACTTTTAGAGAATGTTTTTAGATAGACCGCCTCATTTAAGCAAGTTGTACCAATACCAGGTTTGCAAAATCAATGTATAACCCCATTTATTTTGGGGGAAAATATGGTAGTTTTAAATATCTGAATATCACAGGTGGAGAAATGACCTGAAGTAGTTTTAAAGGTGCATTTGCATCCCTGCAATTTGGCCTTTGAATGAATCTCACTGGTTTACCTTCATTGGAGTGTTTATGAATATTTGGATGAGCTCTGATTGGTAGACTTAGAATGAGTTACTGCAGTTGCTCACACAAAGTACTTCATACTTCATCTCTGAATAATAAACTTCAGTGGTGGAGAAGCTGAAGTTGGCAAGCGAGTCATTAAGCGACCAAACTAATTCACTGCTAAGTTACTTCATGTTGATGGAATGGAGCCTGAATAAGAATTTTTAAAAAGTAGACTGACACAGATGCATCTGATATGACGACGCAGACTATTTCTCTGAATAGAACAATAGAATAACAATGAAATTAACCTCCATGGATCTAAGCAAGGTTGTATACTATTTAGTGTACCAGCAGTTAACGTTACTTACTAACAGTTTGTGTTGCAGTTAAGATTAAAAGCAAGTTGTGAGATCAGTGTGAAACTTTGAGGAAATTTAGAAGGACTGCTTCAGCCTTTAAAAAGCAGATAAAAAGCTCATGTACAGGCTGTGGTCGTGATGGCGGTAAAGTTGGAACTGACCTCAGTGAAGCCTGCTTGATATAGTCTGAGGTTTGAGAGACTGGCAGAAGTCAAATGAGCGGAGTGAACTAACCACTATAAATAAAAGCAGGAACAAATATGGAACATATTTCTAGAGCATTTTGCTTGTTTTCAGTCATTATCATATTTATCTAGAAAAATGCATTAAAACAATTGAAGAGATTTCCCAATGAAACACATTGGAAAATGTCAAGCAAAAATGTCTAGAGAAAAGTTTAGTAATTCTTCCAAGTAAAAAAAAAAAATCAAGAAATAAGAATGTGGCTCATTAACCAATCTTCTGCAGAATTTTCTTAAATTTGTTCTAGAGAAAGGTACTAAAGTTTACATCAGAGTTATCAGACATGTTTTCTATTTATGTAAATAAATTCCTTTTGATACAGAGCCTTTATTGTAATGTGAGTGCAGTCAACTGCACAGATTACATTTGGGAAAGCGGACATTGCTGCAAATTACCTTTTGATGTTGGCCTGTTCTCTCACAGTGTAATGGAACTTAATGTGCCTACTAGTCATTTTAATAATCACATCCAAAACCACATGAATTATTGAGTTTAGTGATGGTTGTGATATCCCGCAATATCATACAAACCTATCAGCTAATTCCCACTGGTTAGTTTCTAACAGTAAACATTCTGCCATTGCAAAGTGTGTAGGAAGAGGTGTATGTATCTTGTAGATTCTGCTTGGCTCTAAACTAGACCCCAGGATTGACTAATTCCTTATGCCACCTTTAACTAACGGTGAATGTTAATGCAGGTGGTAAAAGAATTCAACATAGAAAATTCCCATACCCTCCACCCACAACAGCAAGACTAGAACTGTAAAACAGAAGTACCCTGAGCTTGATTGAAACACAAGATGTAATAAAAGAGAATATGGCTTAGAGCGCTACTTGAAGTTCCTCATTCATATTGGCTTCCAACAGGTGCTCTTTGTAAGCGGGCATAAGCAATAACAAAGGCACTCTGTATAGGATGAATAAATCATGGCAAGCTAGGTTAAAAGCACATGGGCAATTGCAGAAGGGTTCTAAAATGGTTACCCCCTTTTAAGGGATTAGGGAGCACCTTAATAGCCATGAATTTGAGAGATGAAACAGTTGTCTGCTTCGCCTTCTGGTAGTGGACTGCCATAGGGTATACTGTATTTCCTGTCTGAATGGCATACTTGCTTTTAGTCTACTTTTGTTCTGCCGATGTAGAAGCACTCATACTCACACTCAAGCCTGTAGGCTACTAAAGTTGTGTTGCAGTTAACAAATTGGTTCATGGTATATTGTTTGAAAATACATCAATAAAAGTGTTGGTTTTAACAATATTTTCAAAGTGGTTGCGTTTGCCTAAAGTTTCCTTGCAACTGTTTTTTTTTTCTGGAGCTGTGAGGTGGCTACGAATCAATCTAGCCCTTAGGGTCTGTGCCTGTCTAGAGGGGTTCCTATGTAGAATACCCCAATTTTTAAAATTATATTCTTGATCTTTACTGCATTACTGAATCAGGTAGAAATTTGAGCAGGTAACAAAAAATGCTTCTGTCTTATGAAAAGAACGTTAAAAAACACATTCAACTTTCTTTGAACCACTCTGACGTTTCTGTAGATTGGAAGTGGAAGTCAACATATTGATCACAAATCCTTCAAAGACAAAGAAATTGTTAACAAGATGCATAGGATGGAAGCTGTCAGCTCTGAGAAGTGTGTTGCAATCAATATTGGCAAGTTTTTAAATGTATTGTCTCACTTCCTTGTTTTGTTCCCTGAAAAAAGCCAAGATGGCCCATGTGGTTTTAAACTAGCCTGCCATGATTTAGTAAAGGCTTTTGTACAGTCTTATGCAAAAGTTTGGGCACCCCTTGATAAATAACAAATGTTGGTATATTTGGTAAATTTTTATATATTCTTCCTATACAGAGTAACTTTATCTCTCTTTTTTGGACTCTACACATGATGACAAAGTCAGGACAAATCAAAACATTAAAAAAGGGCATAGATTTCTGGATTTAAATATGGTTTTAAGTTGGGTACAAGAAAGCAGAGTATGAATTAGGTTTAGGGGACTAGTAGGGGAGAAAGAGTAAAAGAGAAAACCGAAATAGAGTGGAATTGGCTGGTCTTATTTTGTTTGGTCGTTTCTGATTTTCTCAAGGAAATGTTCAATAGGTCCCTCATCCAATGTATAGAGGAGGGGGAATGTGAGGATTTCCAGGTCGTGAGATGTAAAAGGCCTCAGTCCTTATGCCACCTTTTAAGATAAAACATCCTCCAATGTTCAGTTGTGAAGCATGTTGCATGTGTTTGAAGTTTGGTTTGTGTTTCTCTTCAAAAAGGGATCTAGTAGATGAAGCAAAGGATTACCATCTAATGCCAGAGCGGAGGCCACACCTACCAGCCTATAAAACAAGGCAAAGGTGCTGCACGTCCATCGCTGGGTTACTCTACGCTGTTGGAGGCCTCAACAGTGCAGGTTTTCTACCTCTCCTTGCAATTTTCCTAGACCTGTATAAAGCCTAACATAAGAAAAGAATTACTCCTTGAACATGATGATGCTTTGGGCAAACAGTACACCAGGCCAGGCCAGCACATCTGTTCACAAAACCCTGATTGTGCATTATAGTTATATTATTTTGATTATTTTTAATTACTCACAAAGAGCTTTGTCTAATTCACTTGTTTTCTGTCCAGGTGATTCGTTAAATGTTGCTGAAGTATTTGACCCAATTAGTAACTGCTGGGAACGCTGTCAGCCTATGACCACAGCTCGGAGTCGAGTGGGCGTGGCTGTGGTAAATGGACTGCTTTATGCTATTGGTGGTTATGATGGCCAGTCTCGGCTCAGCACGGTTGAAGTCTACAACCCAGAGACGGACACATGGAGTAAGGTAGCCAGCATGAATAGCCAACGCAGGTAAGTGTTTTTTTTTCCCTCATTAGAGATGCACAATGAATAATTTCTTCATCATTATTGCTGCAGTATTGGCCTTTGCAACACTGTGCTGTGAAAATTGTTACCAGTTGGAGTTGTATATAAATGTTTCTGTGTGTTTTCTGATAAATCAAGGTATTCATGTTGTGAGTTAGTCTTTAACCACATCACATTATTGATTCATGAATGCATTTTTTATATATTGGTATATAGGTGTTCAGCAAGGTTCAACAAAAATCAAATGTGTAACATTTTCCACTTGTAAATGTAGATGCTCAGTGAACATATGTTTGCGATTCAGATTTTGCTTATTTACAGTTTGTCCTAAACCAGATTCACCTTAACCAAAAGCTGGATGTAATTTCTGCAGACTGGGGGAATATTTTGTGGATGTATTTACTAAAAAGTGTCTGATTTGATCTTGTGGTTGACTTGAAGTTAGCAGTGGTAGCTGCATAGCTTCTGTACTAAACTGAAGAAGCAAATTCTGGACCCCAGACATGTCTTTGTTGCTTGACTACACTTGAGAGAAGTGGAAAGTTGTTGAATTGTTTTAGCTTTTAAAAACCGCTTGACCATCTCTCTATACTTATTCTAGCTAAAATATTGAAATATGCTTTAATGCGCTGTCCATCTACAAGGTGAGGTTTGCAGCACTTTAGGATTTGCTGTTAACAAGTTATGTAACAAAATTGACTCAGTAATTGAATGTTAAATGCTCATGCTATTCTCCTTTCTCTCTGTCTGAAGTGCAATGGGAACAGTTGTAGTGGACGGCCACATATATGTCTGTGGCGGCTATGATGGCAAATCTTCACTCAGTTCAGTAGAATGCTATTCTCCAGAAACGGACCGGTGGGTAAACTTTTCCTGGTTGTCTGTCTGCCTACCTGACCGTCTGTCTGTTTGTTGTATATTTTCTGTTAGTCATTGCAAATTCTATTTGCCCTCATGGTAAATTATCACAGCCCTATACATGTTGTAAATGTTTGTTCTCTCTGGACAGATGGACAGTAGTAACAGAGATGAGTGCCAGCAGAAGTGCAGCAGGTGTGGCAGTGTTTGAAGGCAGGATATTTGTTTCGGGTGGACATGATGGGCTACAAATTTTCAACACGGTTAGTGATTGGCAATAATCAAGTGGCCTTCTAAATGTGGCTCTTTCTCCTCTTTTATTAATTGGTCATGGGGACGTTAAAGAAAAATGTGTCTTAAATAGACTTGCTTAAGTGGTTTCTGTCCCTGTGTGATATCCTTTTACTTATGAAAAACTGACAGAAATATGTAGTACAGCGAAATATTCTCAATTTCTTGTATCTATACCTTTGTTCAGTTTATATAGTGTGTGGTAAGTGTGTAGTGATTTAGGTATGCACATTAATTTTATCAATGCAACATAACATCAACAGTAGGGATGGGTACCAAAACCCAGTACTAAACATGCCCCAGAGGTTTGGATAAGCCCGGACACTAACTTTCTTTTGGTTCTGGAGAAATGAATAATTTAATAAGTTTGTTTCTACATAAAGTAATCTCTCCCAGTTTATCTGATGAGCTCTGTTACTGACCAAGACTCGTGCTGTACGTGATGCACAGGGAAACTCTTGCGCATGCGCCCACACACTCTCACACATGCTGGTGTCGTTGCCTGATCTACATGTGTATGCAGAAAGTTCTGTTTTGCTTATGGCTGTATGTGATCTGTATACTGACATCCAGGGAGCGTATGCGCACAATTGTTAACTTTAAATGTTAATACTCTGTAAGACCTATAAAATCATATGTACACAATCATACTTAATATCCATTAGTAGACATTGAAATGTATGACCATACAGCCTGTCTGGTAGTTTTTGTTTTATGTGATATTGTAAAGCACTTACATTTATTAAATATAAATGCAAATAATGTTCTATATAATAGTAATTTTGTGAAATAAAGCAATGTAAATTAATTTTTTTTCTTAAAAAGGACTGATAAGAATACTATTGAAGTACCAGACCGATAACAGTAGCAGTAATAAGAGTAGTTGAAATGATACCCATCATGTAGAAGCCACTGTTCAAGATTACTAACTGAATCTTTCCATCCATTAGGTGGAGTACTATAATCACCACACAGCCCTGTGGCACCCTATGGCTCCTATGATGAACAAGCGCTGTCGGCATGGAGCGGCAGCTCTGGGCAGTCAGTTGTACATCGCTGGAGGCTATGACGGCTCAGGCTTTCTGAGCGGTGCTGAAGTTTACAGCTCTGTGACTGATCAGTGGAACCACCTAGTGCCTATGAACACGCGACGCAGCCGTGTCTCTCTGTTGGCCAACTGCGGGCACCTATATGCCGTGGGAGGTTACGACGGACAGTCTAATCTCAACTCCGTGGAAATGTACGACCCCGAGACCAACCGTTGGACGTTTATGGCACCTATGGTCTGCCATGAAGGTGGGGTGGGGGTTGGGTGTATACCCCTACAGCCAGCCTAGGACTGACTCTTAAATTGAAAGAAAAAAAAGAAACATAAATACTTGACTTTTTAATATGTTTTTGCTAAAGGGTGAACTTTCGAGATGCCCTTGTGATCTCAATGTCTCAAGCTTGATTCATACCCTTGCGCCTGAGGCACCATGCTCTGTTACTGAAAGCCTTGAAATATACAGAGCAAACATATATAGGGTAACTTAAAAAATTATGACCAATTCATTCATTTGAGGTGCGGGTGTCTTCAGAAGCTGCTAGTATGAGTCAAAATGTTTGGTCCTGTGGTCAAGGCTGCTTTCTTGATCCTTAGGAGAGAAGAACCAGCCAGATTAAAGAGCAGAATGTGCTTTGATAGAATAGAGAGAGGGAATAAAACGAGATCGTCGTATCACAGCTGTAAGACATGCGTATGATATGACCGGCACTTGTGAGAGGGTCGTTTTGGCACTCTTGTTGAGGATCCAGATGGGATATGGACCACTTTATTTCTGTTATTGTGCATAATGTGCGTTGTTGTACGTGTGTGGGCTCATTTCCGTGTGTGTGTGTGTGTGTGTGTGTGTGTGTGTGTGTGTGTGTGGGAAGATTTTTGCCTGGGATAAACAACAATTCTTCTAAACTGGAAGCTTTTTTTAGGATTTACAGGAAGGTACAAGTTAACCACTGAAGGTTTATGCCAAGCAAATGTGTGCTACTTGGGAGAAACTAATCACCGATACGATTTATAGGGATAATACAAGCTAATTTTTTTATTATTGACAATTTTGTGCTTTTGTAACGAGTTGAAAGCGTTGTTCTTTTGGGATATCGTACTGAATCTGTAATGAATGTTGCAACAAACATAATGGCAATGATGGACACTTGCAGAACAACTGAACTGCAGATTTACTCCACACGACATCCACGCAGATGTGCCATGGCTCATCCAACCATTGTATGGGACTGCTTTCAGCAGAAGCTGTAATGCTCAACTCACTTGAAGTTTATTTTGGAGAAATAATACTCTGGGTGGCTTAAGGCTACACTATACCTACATAAACCTTCCATGACAACTGACATAAACCTTTAAAGACGTTTGTAAAGGCTCGTTCCATCAAACGTCGGTTGGCGATACTGAGGTGCACTAAAGCAGTCTTAGAAAAAGACAAAGCCTTATAACGGTTTATGTAGGTGTCATGTAGGTTTACAAATCAGTTGCTCGATTTTGTGCCAGCTGCTCACCAGCTTTACGTTAAGAGGTTTTGCGGTTTGTTGTTAGGAGCCACCCTCGTGCCGTCTAGTGGGTGAAACGGCAACGGTTGATAGCAGTGGCTGACTTACCTCATAGATAGCTGTGTGCATTTCTCTTCAAGGTGTGAAAGGAAAGAAATGGACCAAAATTGAGACCAAAATATGTGATGACCAGCATTGGCTTTGTGACGTTCTCGTCACCTGTGCAGCGGCATCAGTGTTGGGACGTGCAGAATCAGGGCCTGGATTGAATGTGTGGAACGAACGTCTTTATAAACTAGTCACAGCCAGTTGCTTTTGTGTGTTTGCAAGTAACAGATCTTAATGTGGGATTACTGACTGTGAATTTTTGATTTTTTTCTTTTTCGGCCACTGCTCCTCTCTTCTGCTGACCTTCTTGGGTGGCTGATTTTGTATAACAGTTTGTAACCTTCAATCACGGTGCAGTATTTTTTAC
Organism: Lepidarchus adonis; assembly: GCA_037576955.1. Lineage (NCBI taxonomy): Eukaryota > Metazoa > Chordata > Actinopteri > Characiformes > Lepidarchidae > Lepidarchus > Lepidarchus adonis. The sequence continues at coordinate 17,205,118 of JBBIGC010000013.1, read as the reverse complement.
TACTTAACTTTTTTTTGGATTTCTGAACCACAGAGTTTTTAATTTATTTTTAGTTTTTCTTTTCTTTTTACAATGTTGCACATAATAGTTAGATAATTACTGTCTCAACATTGAGAGTCAAGTTTATAGATGTGTAATATATAAACAGAGGATCTTATCAATACGTGGACGGTGAATCTCTAGTTTGTTTTATTTTCCTGTCTGTCAGATAATCTTTAGCTACCTCCGTGTGAGATGGGAGAGGTCCAGCAGGGCTGCTGACCCTAACGCCGCTTCTGTTTTAACCGAAGGAACTGATCATGTGTGGGACTTTTCTCGTTACGGACGTTGTTTCGCAAATGTCTTAAATAAATTGTCTTTTTTTAACGAACATACCCAGCCTGCCGTTCTGTTTTTTGAGACAGACACCTTTAACCATGTGGTCAGCAATCTAAGCGGTGCGCCGCCTGTTCATCCCACAGGCTGAGCTACAAGACCCAAGTGACGCAGCAGTGCCGTAAGCACCAACGTCCTGCCCTCTCTCCAGCAGGTGCTTTTATGAAGCGGCTCAGCTGCACAAGCTCTACCATCAAGAGGAGAAGGAAGGAGAAGACCAGGCAGGATGAAGGGAACACTCTTGATTGTCCTGCTCATCACTATGTTCACAAGCTCCATAGCGGGGCCAGTAGACAGGCTTCTGTTGGTAAGTTGAGATGTTTTTTTTCACCTTGTGTTTAAACAAATGAGATATGACGGACACTGTTTTGAATGTACAGACAGTTTCTTGCCATTAGAGAGAACACAATCTCACAAATAGTGTGTTTATGGTGTTTTGTGATGTTCTGTATCATTTATACTGTACATTCTGCAGTATTCTTTCATGAGATGATGGAAAATGAATGCTGGCTGTTAATAATGAGGGGTTTCTTGGTGTAGCCCCTTCTAGATGTTTTTTTCTTAAGTGTAAGGGAATCACATAAAGCCAAAACAAAAGACGTGACCTGGAATATTTTGTTTCAGACGACTCCACCAGGGTTCCAGTCACAGGCGTTGGAGAGAGGACCTTCTGACAAGACTCTAGTAAGTGTTTGTGTGTGTAAAGTAAGCATTGGTTGTGACCGGCGATGCAGGCTGATGCTCTGTGTCCTCTACAGTACGCGAACGCTTTCTCTGTGAGTCCTCGTCTGAGAAGAGCCGTCGTTGTCGTCCCCAAGATCCCTGTCCGCATCTGTACCGGCTGCTTCTCTGTCATCGGAGACCCGACCATACCACAGCAATAAGCCTTTCTTCTCTCTCTTTTTTACTTAATCATGGCAAATGTATCTACATTATTATTTTTGTAACTTTTATTGAGTGTTTTCTACACATGCAACCGTTCATGCTCCCGACTCTGATGAATAAACCCCTGTTTCTCCCTTTTTGTTCACAAAATTGTCCTGTTGTTTTGTTTTTTTTAGACGCCTTTAAACGTCCCTGCACTGTAATTTGTGGATTTCCTAAACAGTGGAATAATGACACAGATCATGGTGTGACGTCCAAGCGGCTGCGTCCACAGTGTGTCATTAGAGGCTCGGTGTATCATTAAAGCGCTCAGGGGCGTAAATGGAGACCAAAGTCCCATTATTCCCCCATCCCGCCCACCAGTCCCTTCTCATTTTGGTTTGTCCCAGTTGGATGAATGAGCCTAAACATCCAAACAGTCTGCTGCGTCGAGAGGTATAATTTTAGCAATAATTTCTCAAGACAAAAAAAAGCTTTTCCATAATAAAATACTTCGATACGCAGTGTGCAGGACTCTGCACTAGAATGAGCTGTGGTTTATTATTCCCAAACTGTCAAACTCTCTTAACTTGTAAATAAAAAAGCAATGTAGTCTCTACAAGCCAAAGAGTAAGGGGAAGGGATGCAAAGGAAAATCACACATTTTTTGGAAATGTCTGTAGCTGTGGCACAGAGCTGGAGCCAGGCTTGTGAGAGAGGATTCATTTCTTCTCTTTTGAGCCTATGGGGAAGATCAGAATGACTTGTTAGAAACTGGGGCTGAAGAGAGAGTCAGAGCGAGCTTGTATAAGAATCAGATCACTCCTCTTGGAAGGAAAGTGTGGTACCTTCAGGCTGTGGGGCACTCTGCTGTTCAGATGAAGGTTTAGGAGGAGCTGTTGCTCCTTCTGGCTCTGCAGAACCACCCGGGTACCTGTAGAGGGCGACAAACCACAAGACAACGTTTAGAATTAAGACTAAGCGTTTAAACTATTCTTTACACCAGAAAAACCTTTGACCACCTTAAAAAAGGTCAGTGTGTGTATGTTTTCTCCTTTTTTTCCAAGTATTTAAGAAGACTTCACTTATGACATTTTATACTTCTTTTACATTGTTTTATTTAAGAAACTTGTCTGCAGCAGTGTTCTCCAGTCCTGCTTTTGGAGGCCCACGGACCTTAACACACCGCTTCAACACAGTAAGTGGATCTGGTGTGTCGGGAGCAGAGAAAGCACTGAAACATGGGGGAAAGGGCCTCCAGCACCAGGGCTGGGAAACACTGTCCTGTTAGCAGGTAATTTAGCCTGTCTGGAGCATTGTTTCTTCAATTAAAATATAAAAAAAACCCCACAAAAATTCTACACAATGACTTAAAACAAGTAGCAATATCTAATGTTGAATATATGTGTAATATTATAGCACTATTAAATATATTTTTCACATTTAAGGTTTTCAATTGTCAAGTTAGTGCTATTTGCAGTTCCTGTTGCATTAGGAGAAATTTTGAGTTCTTTGAGTTTGAGCTGTATGAGGAGTAAGCAAAGCAAGTGTTAAATGAGAAGGAAAAGTAAGAAGTTACCACTATTGGTTCTAAAGTTCATATTTTACTGTTGATGCACTTTCTAAGAACCAGATCTGGTAACCACACAGTCAGAGATGTTTCCAAAAAATTGTTCTGGGGAGATATCTACCCCAACGTTGGCTCTGTGACAAGAAAAGCTTTTAGGTGTGAATTCTACCTAAGGAGTAGGAGGCCAGGGTTCCCAATAGTTTGGGGGTGTTGGACTTGAGGACTCACATTGAAGGGTGGCATCTGCTCTCCTCCCCATCCAGGATTCCATGGTACGTTCCGATCTCCAGCTCCAGCCTCATCTTGTTGTTGAGGAGAGTTTCGTAGTCGCGCCTCTGCTGCTCGATGTCCCCGCGTACATCAGACAGCTCCGTCTCCAGCTTCCCAATGACAGAGCCCAGGTTCTGCAGTTCAATATCATGCCAGTGCTTGGCATCGTTCAGGGAATTCTCCAGGCCTCGTTTCTGCATGAAGGTGTACAGTAAAGTTGGATATTTCAGTGAAGATCTAACAGATCTATAGTTCATAAACAAAGTGACTTCACTTCCATATTTAAGGGTCATCCGGGCCTCCTGATTTAGGGGAACTAAAAAGAAAATGTGTATATAAGCATGAAGTATTGCAGTACTACTCATTATTGTATGCAGAATGAACCAATTATGTTAATTTTGTGAGAAAAAATGTCACTCTAGAGCAGGGGTGTCCAGCTCATTTACTTCTGGACCAGCAGATTCCTTGACCAAGCACACCTGGTTCAACTCACCTGTTAACCACCAAGTGAAGCCAGTGGGTTTGAGGAAGAGAACTACCAAACTGTGCTGCACACCGGCCCCCAGGACCGACTTTGGACACCCCTGATCTAGACACACCACTGACTGTGAATGGGAATGGTATCCTAATCAGTGGGTTTATGGAAAACTAGTATCTAGTAACTCTATGTATTACTCCAGAAATGCTATATACAAGATAAACGATAAAAGCGTCACTGAAATATAAGAAATGGGTTCAAATGTTTATGGTCAGACAAAAGCAAATGATGATGTTTATCTCAGACACAAAAATTGGAGAGTAGTGGTGACCTAGCGGTTAGAACCTTGCAAATGGAAGGTCATAGGTTTACATCTTGCTCAGGCACCACTGAGGTTCTCTTGAGTAAGGTAACATTCCACTACACTGCTCCCTGGGTGCTGTTGATTGCTTGTTGTTGCTGAGAAGTTAAATGCAGAGGTCACATTTTGCTGTGGCATGTTCACAAATGCAAATAGTCCATTTCATGAAATGTTCTTACCAGGGCCCTCATAGACTCTGTCTCAGCCTGCAGGCTCTGGATCTTTGTGCTAGCATCGTTGCACTCCATCTTCAGACACTCCAGCTCTTCTTCCTCTCGACTCAGCTTGCTGTTCACACAGTCAGTCTGCTGTGCTCACGTGTGCACACAAATAATCATCATCAGCTATGATGCCACAAATGCACCCTCAATACATTGAACATTTTAGATGGAGATGCAGACTCTTTACCTTGCACTCCAGGTATGTGTCCGTCTCTGCACGGTTCTTCTCAATAATCTTCTCCCAGTGAGAGCGGATGTAGGCCAGGATCTGTTCCAGACTGGTCTCAATAGGGGCATCAGGTTCATCGACCTCCCGACCAGCCATCTGGTTATACAGCACTCTCACATCCTGCAGAGGGACCACAGGTTTGTTTAGACCACAATATTACAAAAAGTCTTTTCGCCCCTGGAAACGACTGTGGACAGAATTCTGAATCAGTTGCAGCAAACCATTGTTGAGCCATTGTTAAGCTTACCTCCTCATGGTTTCTGGCCAGGTCCATCAGTTCAACCTTCATGGACTCAATCTGGTGCTCCAAGTCCATCTTGGTCAGGTTAGCATCATCGATGACCTTGTAGAGTGAGCTGATCTCCTCCTCCACTGCCTTTCGGAAGGGCTGCTCGTTCTCAAACCTGAATAGTCATACACCCACACAGACAGGCCTGGGAACTGCTTACTCCTGTTGGATTGCTTGCAACAAGTTTTGACCTCAGCATTCCATACATGCAACCACTTTTTTAATGCTTGACTTTCTGTCTCTCTGAACATCACATACCTGTCTTTGAGGTCTTCAGCATTGGCCTGGACGTTCTCTGTCTGCAGCATGAGTCGAGCGTTGTCCAGGATGGCTTCGCTCACCTGGTGAACAGTGAGAGTGTGTTACGCTTCCTGGTTGTTTCCTTCACTCCATATTATAGATAAAAAAGTTCCTTCGTATGGTCGTATGGCTTGAGTGCATTTCTTTGTCACTCTCTGTCTCTTACTTTTAAAGGGCCCACCCTATGTTTATATCAGGGGTCATGGAGGGCCGGTGTCTGCACACTCTCACTAAACCTGGCAATGAACAGGTGAGTTGAGGTGTGTTTAAGGAGGAAAATCACCCAACTGTGCTGGGACACCACCCCTCTAGGACTGGAGCTGGGCACACCTGCAGAATATGTTTGTGTGCTTATTTGTACCAAAAAAACGTTTTACTTTTTTTTACATTCCCTTTTCCATGGTCTTGGTCCCTTAGCGCTTTGGTGTTAGAGAGGCTGGTTTTGTCAATATCTTTCAAGACTGATCTATGGAAATGAGCTGTGTTCTTACTGGCTGCCATTACACTGCACATTCAGAACTTAACTTATTCAGAACCTGTCTGAACTGCTGTAGGATATGTATATTGGTTTTTCATTCCAAATGAACTATTTTTGTTACTTAGCTTACATATATGGACTACAAAATAACAAGGAATATGTGGTTTACCTTGACATGCTCCCTTTGACAGATTTTTGCTTGGATTTCCTCCCAATTTATATATTCTGCCCATTTTATTTTCCCCTCTCTCATCTATTTGTACCTTAATTTTATTGTACCGTCCTTGTGCTTTGGGGTCTGCAAAAGGTATAGAGACATGCACTGCAAAAGTTCTCTTCATTACTGAAAACATCTTAAATATGGTTAAAGCATTGTAATATTTCTCATTTTGTTGAATTTGATCATTTCATTACAGGAAATGACCTAAAAAAAGAAAAAAAAGAATCATGCTGGAAGTTAATCTTATTGTAATAATATTTTTGCAAAACTCTCAACATTAACAATATTACTTTCATTGACTAGAATTAAGACAACTCCACTTCCACAGATATAGTTCTTTACAATGCAAGAACGTCTGTTAAATGACAAAACAGTAACACAACAGGCGCTGACTTTGCAGATGTTCTATTTGGTCTCTCATCGGTGGGCGCTGGGCTCAGAGAGATGTTTTGCTACATTTTGAATTTCAGTACGTGCTTCTACATACTGAACAGGTCAGACTTGGGTAGAATGTTCTCACACTCTATTTGGGTTCTGGTCTAATAAATGCTGTCTGGACATTTCAGCAAGTTCTTCTTTCACTTTATGGCCTATCTAACCCCCGACTTCCTCACCAGTTTTCCTCATAATGTAGACTACTGTGGTCTGCCCTGTCCCACCTGTCTGTAGACGTCCTCCCACTCATGCCTCAGGGTACCCCATGTCTCTGCGCTGGAGGCCTTGCGGTCCAGGCAGCTTCGGATCTGCTCCTCCAGCTGTTGGTTGAGCTGCTCCAGGGCACGCACCTTGTCGCGGTACTCCAGTAGACAGCCATTGAGGCTGTCAAAGCCTAGCTGCTGGTGGGCCCGGTCTCTCGGCTGGGGCAGCACGGGGGCACTGGTGGTGCTGCGCAGGCCCTGCAGGAAGACGCTGCTGATGCCCAGCGCCCTGCGGGACACGCGCGCACCCAGGTTTGCAGGCGTTTGGCTCACAGTGGGTGGTGCGGTGCCCACGAAGACACCCCGGGGTGCCGTGGTGCCACCCGTGCTCACCCGCCCTACGCCACCGGGCCGCTCTGCACTGGCCTGGCCCAGGAAGGAGGATCGACGTCTTGGCAGAGGCATTCCTGTCCTGGTGTTGGTTATGTGACTATTTGCCCATAGACATTGCTGCAAAGCAGCACAGCTTCTCTTTGACTGGTGCTCAGCGAAACGGCAACAGCTCCTGCCCCATGCCTCTTTATGGTGGCTTGGGCTTCTGGAAAGCGACGCCTTTGTTCCATATCTGTTGTTCCTGGGCCATTGTGGCTCACACTGGCCACTGCTCTTTGTTCATTTAGTGCTGGGCGCTTTTCGGCTGCCTCAGCAGTGTGGCCTTCTCAGGAAAACTCTATAGAGCCCCTGACCAATGCAGGACATGGTGGGCATGCTTGACCATGAGGACAATGAATATGGGCGAAAAACTGTGAAAATCATCACATTGTCCCAAGTCAGTATTTACAGCGGGGAGTGTATAGCAGTGCATGTATGCATGTGGGGGGAAAGCATTGTGTAGCATGGCACAAACACAGAGGCAATGAGCATCTGGTTTTCACAGCCAAGCTAATATCATTAGTTGATTTGAGTCATATTTTTACTAATTTGTTAAAAAAAGCTGTTTGGGCAGAATTACACTTTTCTGCACAATATCTGTGTAACATATTGGGAAAAAATAAAGCATAGCACATAAAATGTCCAGAAACTTCCCCAAAGGCCACATTTTACCAATATTTTCCCCAGAAAATCAACAGTAACACTTTTCTAATATGTAAAGGCACGTGTTCTCTGTAGATGTGTATTTAATTTTACTTTCATTTCAAAATTAACAAAGCACCAACTCCCCAGGGATGTGACATCCAAATACAACATTTGTATTGTTTCTGAATTTTGCTGTGTTCTTTCTACAGGCTCGTTTAGTTGATAAGTTCATATTTCCTGATGTAATTTTGCCATTAGCAATAATACAAACATGGACTGTTTCTGGTTCACCGCAGAATCGGAACCCTTCTGTTTTCTGCCTAACATAAGAAGCCGGGATTCCCTTTCAATTTCTAATCTCAGGGTTTCTTCCATATTCTCAGGGATTTTGTCATTACAGCAGTTATGTCAGCATGGTGTCCTGTGGTTTATGTCTCGTATTGCTCCAATGGAAAGAAATTTCACTAAGAGAAGCATGATAATGTGCCTGCAAAAACCTGCAAAAGCATGGGCCTCAGGACAGGGGATCATGGAAACATGACTACAACAGATGATTGCAGTGCGTTCTCGCTTTACTGGAAGGTACCTCAGGGTTGACGATCTTTTCTGTTTTTCTACATTTTCTTCAGTTAGGTAGTGTTTATAAGATGTGATTCAGTTTTAGATCAAGTTAATTAACAAAAAGGCCAAGTACTAGCTAAGGTTGCCAATAATTATGAAACTGACTTTAAATTTCCTTTATTCCCTCGGTACGTTTCTGGTCAGCTGCATGCGGCAAGCAGACCATTCAAACAAGCTCAAAAGCAGGCAGCAAGTGTTCACTGCAGTAGGTTAATGGGGCCTGGTGCCAGTATTCCCAGGACCTCTAGAAAGCTTGTGGTTTCTATTCTCAGAAAACCAGCAGATTGACGACTATGCACACCCAGCTACAGCCTTGACGAAATGGGGGAACTTGTAGTCGGTGGTTTGATTTGAGTTTCACTCTTCTGAGATTGATGGGGGTTTTACCGTTGGTGCAAGCACAGTTGGTAGAGGGAGTTAAAACCAAATGTACTATTCTGCTTCTACAGCTCTGCCAGAAGTGAAACTATTGCACCAGTACACTCACTTGAGTTGCATTTGTGCAACATGTGTACTATATTTCCTGAGTCTGGTGAAGAATTTCAGTAAGAAATACAAACGAATTTGGTTTTGGCAGTTGGCTGTCCCAAAAAAATCCAGTGCTAGTCATTTTTAGTTCGAAAATTTTAGTTCCAACACAATTACATATAAATATACAAATAAGTGTTGCGTGCAACATGTCTGGGGCTCTTAGTGAAGTTGAACACCCCCCAAACCACAACTTCCTCTTTAAGTGGTAGAGAAGGAAGAAAAAGTACAGAGTTCACAAGCTTGACAAGTTTTAACAGTGGTTAGGTGAATTGATAGCTAATGTTATTTTAATAACCCAGACAATTCATTAAAGAAGGGCAGTAGTACTACAGGAATTTCAGCAGACTTTCTACAGGTTTTCCACGTATCTGTAAATTCTGTAGCAAACAAGCTGGTGAAATTCAGTATTATTAACTGTACCATCAACAGCATTAGGGTTAGGTTCAGGATTAGTATCTGCATGGATAAGGGTTAAACCTAGTTTAGCATTTGTAATTGCAAAGGAGTTGGGTTAACATATTTAAAGTATCATTTCATAAATTATGGCCAAAAGTATCAGGGTACCAGACCATCACACCTATATAAACATGTGTAATGAAATATTGCAATACAAAAATGTGACAATGGATCATGGAGAATAAGAATTGTGTTAATTGTAATATTTGACGTAATGGCATTGTTTATGGTGTTCAACCAACACCAATCAACAGCCCAGTTCAACATTTTAATGTCATGCATTACTTTTCCCTGAATCTTCCAGCTCCAGTTTCTTTAGTGAAATGGTCAGAGGAAAATTTCTTTGTTTAAAGTTCTTTCTAAATATCTTGCAAATCTTGACCTGTGAATGGTGGTGCAGTGGTTAGTGCTGTTGCCGCATAGCAACAAGTTCCTGGGTTCGATCCCTGGGTAGTCCACTGGTGCCTTACTGTTGAAAAAGTACAAGTGCTCCTTGGGTTTCTTCTGGGTGCTCTGATTACCTCACACTGGCTTGTCTAAGCTGACCACAGGTGTGTTGGGTTGCCTACTGTTCAGGGTGAAGAGGGATTGGCTTCCCTGTGGGCTGAAATGAACAAGTGGTTTGAAAAGTTAAATGAATAAACTATGAACTCAATATTGTAAGTCAAATGATAGATTGAGAATATTGTTACACTCCAGAAATCTGCAGAGGGGCAAGTAACATTTTTACAAATGCACATACCTAAGCAGCAATAAATGTTTACTGAACTGTGAGTCTCGAGTCATCTATCAAACTGAATCACGAATATAAGCATGTTGGACAGCATTAATGTGGAGTCCCCTTCCTTCTTCATCTATAACAGTGTTCACTCCTCAGGAAGGCTTTCTATCAGATTTTGATATCTGTTTACATTTTTTTTCCTTTTTAAGGGCAAACACTGATGTTGAATAAGAAGAACTGGCTCACAATAGATGCCATCACAGAAGTGTTTAACTGGGTTGAGGTCAGTGCTCTGTGTAGGCCACTAGAGTTCGAGAAGCCTTTACGAAACTCTGTAATTAGTGACACTGCACTTGGCCTCCCCAGTCTGTGAGGTCGCATGGTCTGCGCTTCATGGCTGCGCTGTTGTTGCTACTACTCTCATTTCACAATAACAGCCTTTACAGATCGAGGCATATATAGACGGACAAAAACTTCACATGCTGACTTGAGACATAGGTAACACCCTATGACAGTGTCAAGCTTTAAGTCCACGAACCAGTTCTGCTGCCAATGCGCTTGATTTTATATACTTTTTAGTAGTGGTGGTGGTTGAAATAGCTGATATTTAAGAGGTGTCCACATATTTATGGCCATTTAGTTTATAGAACAGCACTATAGAAATGACTAAAGGAGCTAGAAATATTATGGATTATTATAGGCATGCTGCACTGTCTTACAGTATCTGCTCTCACATTTTTGGTCAATTGTTGACTAAGACTCTTTTGTGTGCACATTTTATACTGTGTTCCTCCCACAAGTGAACCAGTCTTCTAGTAGCATATGATCATTTGTCAGCAGCTGTGGCCTAATGGTTAGAGAAGTGGGTTTGTGCCCGATGGGTTATAGGTTCAATTGCCTCGAGCAAGGCACCTGACCCACACCCTGCATCAATTGCTAAACCCCGCCCTAAGCATGAAAAAATTCATAACTTTCTTAATCTTCAAGTCTTCCAAACAAGTTCTGGCTTTCCAAACCATTGCTATACAGTGGTCTACTGATGTGGCACCGCTCATAGCTACACATGTCCAGATCTGTTGCAGCACAGCAGCAGCAGTGAGCGCTGTAGGCCATGATACCAGGGTGATTGATTAGCCAACAGCTCTCACTGTCCATGAAATCAGTGCAAGCAAGGGTGGCATGTTCGGTTACAGCTGCTATTTTCACGCAAGAATGACTAGCATGGTAGCTAACAGCAATTGAAACATGTTTTTTTAACAGTGCAGTCTAGTGCAGTTTAGTAATAATACATTAATCTTGTTCTGCAGAAATCTTGATCTTTGGTTTTGTCATTGACATAAAGAAAAGGAAAGGAAAGGAAAAAAGTATTTTTAGAAAAGCACAATAGATTTACAACACGTTGCATACAACATATAAACTGGAAAATACTTAAGTAATTATGCAATTAACTATACCAAGATGCAATTGCATTGAAATACAGTTGCAGTTACAGGTTTTTGAACAATTATTTAAGTTTTTGGTAATTTAAGAAGCTTAATTAAATATCATTAATAAATACCATAAATAGTATAAAGACAAGTGATTATAATAAACAAATACATAATAAATAAAACTTTGGGTCACCAAAAAAAGGATTGTGTAGATTTAAAGATGGCAGGCCTTTCCCCAAGCATTGAGAACCTGGTGAACTTAAGAGTTTTCATGCAACTGAAGCAAAGATTAATGTAAATGATTCCCACAGGTCCCAACTTCTGCTGATCACTTACAAACCACTCTGTGTGAAAAAAAGGGCAGAACAAGAACACATTGTTCCTACACCCGCTGATGCTGTACTGCAGGAAGTATTAATATATATCACAATCACAATAGACAGGAAAATGCAAGAAACAAACGTAGGGAGTAAAATAATGAGGTAAAACATTAGAAAAAAATGGCAGTAGATTCAATTCATGAAAGAGTGTCACAGAAAGTAAAGCAGCAAAAGCTCTTTGCTTTCACTTTTTGTGCTTTACTTTTTCCTATGCTTAAAGAATGCACTACATTTAACAGGTCCATGAAAAATGCCTGTTTTCATGGAATTTATATTTGGAAATCATGAAAAATATATTTTTATATATTTTTTGCATTGGGCAGTTTTCTATTTAACATAATTCACTGTAATCAAACTGTTTAAATAACCAGTAAAAAATACATTATGTGTTCTAAAACTGTATGTGACAGTAAAGTCATGTAAATCTATGTGTAGCAAAACCAGAACGATATCCCTTGATTTCTAAGAGTAAAGATGTGCAGCTTCTTCAGCTCATTGAATGAACATTGAGCTTAGCTGGGAGATGAACAAAAATAAATGACCTGGGAGATAAATAACATGTCCAAAGTAAAAGTGATGTTCTAAAACTGTATAAAGCTAATAAACAATGTGCATCTATTCACCTCATAAGACATTTGTACACAATTTGAGTGGTTGTATAGTTCCATTGTGGCAGAATGACACATCGCATTAACCATGCAGAATCAAGATATGCTCAAATTTGCTGATAAAAGCTGCACTAACAATTAGCTACAGGATGCTATGCATAATTTCCTCTTAGCACCAGTTTAAACTTCTCATTTCTTGGAGCTTCATTAATGTTCATTATTTTAGTAAAATTTTTAGTTCTCAGCTTTATTCACTTTCTCCATTTTAAACAGTGTGCTGGTTGTTAAATTATGTAAGGATGTATTGGTCAGAGCCTCAGGGGGTGAAAACAGAGATGCTATGCTTCACCTGTCAGAGAGATAGGCAGGTGACGCCGTTCCTTCAGACAGGTGGTGCCAAAAAAAACTCCTCAAGGCTTTCAAGACCGGGCAGAGCCTCTCAAATTCCACATTTTATGAAAGACGCTAGGAGAGAATAGCTCAGGGTAGATATCAGGTCTCTAGGTGATTATGTTCATCAGTAATATGTTTTCTGTACATTTGTTATGTGCTGTTAACTAAAGAATGTTTTTTTCAGTATTTTATTCCCTGGTTGGCAAAATGTGATTAAGCAAGTTAGATTAGAATCAGAGGTTAATTCAAACAGTCTAACATTTAAGCTAAAGATAACTATCTGTACTGTAGTATATTTTCCTTTGTTATCAGTATTTGTTAAAACACAAAAGAATCAGCTGTGCAGAAAATGTGCAAACCAATTTCCAGAAAAGTTAGGACATTTTGTGAAATGCTGTTAACACAAAAATCTATTTTTTTGTAAATTTGACAAAAGTACAAATGTATGACTTTTAATGGTTTGCTTGACCAGCTGTATTTTATAACAAATTCAAATTTTGATGATTGTAACAGGAACAGGGGCAAAACACGAGGGAAAGATAGTCGAAAATTATTGTAGTTCATTTTAAAACATCCCACAATAAGAATACTGATTTGAGGGGAACATGACCGGGTATAAAAGGAGCACCCACCAAAGGCTCAGTCTCTGCATGCAAATAGACCTCATGACTTATCATTTTGTGCCAAACTTTTATCTGTTATCAGTTCTTCACAATCTACAGTACATAATATTGTTCAGGGTAAGGCTGATGAAGGACCTCAGAGTCCTCAGAAAGGCTGTTGCTGAAACAAAAATGCAACAAAATGACCTGAGAACTAATAGCAGTGGAAACTCGTCCTGAGTTGGTCAGATTAGCCAACATTTTAGCTTGTCTTTGGATGTTGACTTTGTTGTGCCAAAGACTAAATGGACCATGCAGACCTCTGTCAATGATACAAAAGCCAAGAGACGACTCTGACAACGATGAACATTTACTGTTAAAAAGCAACAGTTAGTATCCTCAGTTCCCAAATGCTTAAAAAGTGTCATTAAAAGGACAGATTGAACAACACTAGCCTTAATTTATTTTGTACTTGGCCCGATTTTATTAAAAAGAGTATGATACCATAATGGCATCAATTCGATTACATTTGGGGTGCATTATGTTAAACAGTGTACTTTTTGCTAGACAACTGCCTTCAAGCACCATTTATCACTTCAAGTGTCATGATCATAAAACATAAAGACAAATTTTCCCTCAGGGAGAAGGGGCTGGAATTTGACGGTGGCATCCAAAGCTTAGCATCAAATTTTGGCTCACTTCCATCTCGCAACAGATTGTTTCTGCCATGTTCCGCCCCCTGCTTCTTCATCCCTGACTCTATATAAACCTTTTCAGGAGCCCTTCGCCTTCCTGCATTCTCCAGTTTGCACAAACAGTGACCCACAGCTGCACCATCATGTCCTTGTCTTTGTCCTTTTCTTCCTCCAGGCTTTCCGGCTTCTCGGGCGGTATGGGCCGAGCTGGAGCCGGCGGTGGAGCAAGGTTGGGCCTGGGACTTGGTGGAGGTGCTGGAGCAGGCCTGGGACTTGGTCTAGGCCTGGGGGCTGGTGCTGGTCTTGGCCTTGGTTTGGGTGCTGGAGCTGGGGCAGGGTATGGCCTGGGTGCAGGAGCGCTAGTCCCCAGCCCGGCGTTCGCCATGGGCCGCACCATTGCCGCAGGAGGGCTCAGAGCAGGCTCTGCTCTGGCTGCCGGCCCTGCTCTGGCCTCCTCCGTGGCCCCTGTGCTGTCCCGTGCAGCCGAGAAAAGCACGTTGTCTAGCCTCAACGACCGCTTCTCCTCCTACGTGGCCAAAGTGCGGGCGTTGCAGCAGGAGAATGCCGCCCTGGAGGCGAAGCTGTCCCAGCTGACTGGAGGTGCCGACATGTCTCCTGAGGCATCCAGCACCACCACGGTAGAGTACGAGGCCCAGCTCAGTGAGTACCGCGGCACCCTGCAGACCCTCACCCTTGACACCATCAAACTGGAGATAGAGCTCGACAACGTCCGTGGCACTGCACATGAGCTCAAGGCAAAGTGAGTGTCTGGTGGGTTTTAAGGGGGGAAGTAACTTGTTCAAAGAGACTGTGTCTGTGCAATGGAAAGTACATAAGTACGTAAACAAATACAGTTTGATTTGCTAGGGTACTCCAGGATTAATACTAGACCCGATTATTATATTTAAATCAGATGTTTGTTTATGTGATTATGAAAGCAAGTAATATTTAAAATTGTATTTCGCATTTTGAATAGGCTTGACTTTGAACAAGGGGTCAAGTTCCAGCTTGAGTCTGACATTGCTGTCATGAAGAAGGTGAGATGCGTTATGACATTGCTGCAAATGTCATAATTATATGACGCTGAAACATAAGCATCTTTGATCTTGGAATCTCTCCTTACAGGATATTGAAGCAGCGTCTGACCTCCGAATTGATCTGGACGCGAAGTACGCCAGCCTTAAGGGTGAACTGGACTTTATCGCCAATATGCAGGAAGAGGTACTACACATATGTTTACTGTGTGTAATAAAGCTGACATTGGAATAAAGCTGTTAAATATATAGTCTAGTCTCTGGACATCTTGGCTTGTCCCAACCATCTCTAATTCCTCAGGAGCTATCCACTCTACAGTCCAAACTGGGAACAAGCACCATGGACACTTCAGTCTCCATGATTGAAGTGGACACAGGCAAGTCCTTTGACATCTCCACCGCACTCAATAAGATGAGGGAGGAGTATGAGAAGTCTGTCCAGCAACACAGAGAGGAGGCTGACGCTTACTACAAACTCAAGGTGACAATATAACATGAAACATAAAAAACAAAGTGGGAAAAAAACTCATGATGCTCTGTGAGCCTGGAAAATATTTGTTAGATTTTATGCTTAACACACCATTCTGCCACATTCTGTCCCAGTCATGTTTTTTTTGCAATTCTCATTCGAGTAATTTATTATTGAGTATCTGCTGATACAGAGTCACGATCTGATAAACAATAACAGTTTTACAGCTCCCTCTTCAAGTACATTAAAGTTATTAAAAAACAATGGGTTTTTTTTGACAGCTAAAAAAACAACAACGAATTGTGCCCCAAAATTCTGTGGATGAATTTTTTGTCTATTTTTCAATACGCTCTGTTGTATGACACTTATGCACTTCAATACTGCACACTTTAAAATTAAACCAGGGGTTAATCCAGTGCACAGTGAAGCTGTGTATGGACACTGGGCAAACATCAGAATGTCTGTGGTCAAATTAATCACAGTCACATCTGATAAAATACATCCTGTTTATTTGCCTTTTCACTCTCTCCATTTAAAATTGTCTTCCATTGTGTGTTGCTTCAGTGCAGTCTCCAGTTGCTGAGCTGAACTCTCTGTATTTCTTTTTAGGTGTTGTATCAAATTGGTAGTATAACATGGAGCTCTGTTACTAGCTCCTAGTGAAATGGTCATATTACAATTACATATATATTACACATAAATATTCATATTTAAAAATTACACATGGCAACTACACTACTTTCATTTTTTCAGTTTCCACACTGCTTACATTTTAACCATATGCTGCCATTAAGCTCTCTAGTTACAGCATCTTCTGATCCAGATCAATTCAAATGGCCCAGTATTGATCTTGGAGATTGGATAGGAACATCCCTAATTCTGACACTTCTGACTGTCTCTGAGATTCTGTACCACTCTGTACCACTACCAAACATTCTGTACCACTTCTTCAGATGGATGAGATACAGACGGCCAACGCTAAGAGCACAGAGGCTGTGTCAGCTGCTAAAGTCGAGATCACGGGTACCAAGAAGGAACTCCAGACGCTGGGGATTGAACTACAGGGGCTCATTGCACAAGTGAGTTCTCCATATTGTTTACATTTGCCTTTACATGCACACACATACAGTGGGGCTTTCACCTTTCAAATAAACTGCTAATCCTAGTGGTTGCCTCTCACATATATGTAATATTGGACCACTTTCCTCAATAAGTAAATGATCAAGTATGATATGTTTGTCTCCTTTGTTTAATTGAACTCCCCTTATTTACTGTGAGGACTTGTGTGGAAATTGGGAGACCTCCTGGCCATATGTATGTAGAAATGTAGAGATTCTACAGAGTTTGTAAAGAATTGTAAAACACCATCTAGTACTTCCACTCACTGGCCACTTCATGACCTCCATCTACCATATAGCGTCACTGTACTAGATGTATAATTACACAGGGGACTGTCAGTTACAACGGACCACCTGTCCAATTCATCATTGGCCGTTTTCTAATCACAAAAACCCAATAGATTAGATATTACTTGGGTGGTGGGTCATTCTCAACTGGAGTTGTATGATACATTGTCAGTGTATCATCATTGTAATATCAGTGTCTGCAATACTGGAATATGCAAATGAGTGTTTAACCAATCTCAGTTTATTGGGAGTTTCTTGTGAAGGGGCAGGGCTGAATTGTTTAAGGATTTAAAAGGAGATGTATATAAAAGTTTTGGTTTTGTGACCTCACAAAAAGGATGATTTGAAAGCGGGACGTTTTTAAAGCTTAGTTTCCATATTTGGACTGGGGTGGGGGTGGGGGCGGGGGCGACTGAATGTACAGTGTAATTATTTAACAATACTTACATACTTAAATTAAAGAAATGTGATATGAACCTTTTAAAATATATATATTTTAAAAAATCATAATCGTAATAGGTAGCTGTATAATCACAACTAATATTTTGGCCATCTATTCTCAACACAGGTGACACTAGCATGGTAATGGCACAGTAGGATAAAGTTAGTGTGACTATCAGGCACTGTATTGCTGCTTGAATGTTACTGCTGGGTTGAAATCAGCATTTAATTCCAGCTGGTTTTATGGCCAGAAACTACTGATGGGCAGATAGTCTACAGTCTCTGAATACCAGCAAGCTGGTAAGGCTTTCTAAAGTGGCCAACTGATCTATAAAATCCACACAAAATGCTTCTATCTACTAGAATGTGATTCATTCTTCATATTCAGTGTTTCATTGACGTCAAAGACAATAACACTTGGTTCATTATTAACATACACTTCATTAGTTCACAGATACTCTTTTGAGTAATAGGATTCAAGCTTGATCCACCTGATAGGGTTTCAACGTCACTCGTTATGGGCAGTTTGACCAAGACAGAGATCAGTCGGCTGATCAAGCAACTGTTTAACTGCAGTGAATCGTTGTCTTCATCAAACCCATATGATTACTCACTGATTCAGCCTGGTTATCCCCTGCTTTGTGCCGCAGGAATGTTTTTGGTCTTCTTTCTTCTCTGGGCTTTGTTTGGTCTTTCAGGGGGTTTACATTTGAGGGTTTTATTCAGAATGAAAGCTTCGCTGTAACGAGATCAGGAAGTACATACCCGCATTCAGGTTTAGGATGGTGACGCTTAAAGTTTTAAGTCTGTTACCTTGCCTGGCATGAGCCATTATGAGCCTGAAAGATAGGTTGAAATCAGCATAGCTTCTCAGCATGTAAAAACCGTATTTACAATAAATCACAGCTGCCACGTACAGGAAACAGATGATACAGGAAGTGGTTTCTGCAGTCACTGCCACAGAAGGTACCACACAGGAGCTCTCAGCTAACTTTCTCAGAGAAAAACGCATCCCTTGCATGAATCACACGCTCACATCACTTACTAGACTTAACGGTTAATGCTGAGACGTTAGGTGCTTTTTGGATAGCTGTTGCTTGCTGTATAAAGGGGATTTTATATTGTCTTAATACTAATCTTTTAATCATAACCTGCAGAACACAGTTCATTACTTTAAGATGAAAACATCTTGTTAAGTATATTTAGTATGTCAGTATGATGTCTGCCATCTCATGGAAGAATTAAGTCAAAACCAGCTTTTCTATGCAACACCTGCATTCTTGAAATGCTACATATTCATTTGCAATCATATTCTGAAGAAAAGGTTTCCTTAACCATTGCTCTATAACTAACCTGGAAAGTGGTTAGCACACAGCAAGAAGGTCCTGGGTTCAATCCCAAGACCAGGTGCCTTTCTGTACAGAGTGTAAAAGCTTTCCAAGTGTTTGCATGGGTTTTCCCACTGTCCAAAGGCTTGTAGTTTAGGTTGATTGGCTGTTCTACATTATTGCATTCTCCTGTGAGAGAGAATGTGTCTGTGATGCCTTGTGATGGGCTGGCCTCCTGTCCAGTTTGAACCCTGCCTTTGAACCCTCCCAGAGTCAACTGGGATCAGCTCCAGCGTCCCCATGACCCGAAATGGATAAGTGGTAAATTGGAAAATGAACAAATTGGAACTTGGAAAATGCTTTATGAGACTGTATGTTGCTTTCCTGTTATAATAGTATAATTAGACGATTACAATGACCAGTAAAGTATTTTGTAGTAAGGAGGAATGGAATTTAAATTGATTTCTATAGCACATTATCATACACATGGTTATTCAATGTGTTTTACAAGGATAATCGGCATAAAAATAATCATAAAGAATAGAATTAAAAATATATAACTGAATAAGTAAGCATAAAAGAAAAGCAATATTACCAGAAAAAAAAGATTTAACTGAATGGCTGTGTCGAATAAATGTATTAACATGTAACGTCATCACATTGCTCTCCCAGAACGTGACCTTGGAGCAGAGCCTAGCTGAGGCCAGCGCCCAGTCCAGCGTGGGGGTGGCTGAGTACCAGGCCCAGATAGCCAGCCTGACGTCAGCCATCGAGGCGGCTAAAGTGGACCTTCAGAAACAGATCCTGGCTTATCAGGAGCTGCTGGACGTCAAACTAGCCCTCGACGTGGAAATCTCCACCTACAGGAAACTTCTGGAAGGAGAGGACTTCAAGTGAGCTTCTCTCATGAGAACAAATACACAAATAGAAACAAATAATGTTCTAACAGACAGGCCTGATGGGAGATAATGATACCGTTTTTAGGGAAAAAATATGCCACAACATTTTAGAACACTTTCTAAAACTCTTTTGGTTTCTGCCCTGCAGACTGCCCGACTTCACAGAGACCTCCTACACTTTCTCAGGTAAGAGCTGTCAGCATACACTTCTCTATTACAAACCACAACCAGGCTTGGGGAGTCAGGGTTTATGTTCACATCACACACAGAAGGGCTTTCAGGGAGATTCCTAAAGGCCTTGGCAACATGTTACATGTGAATATTTACCTGGCAACCTATGAGGCTCTTCATCTGCATATGGTGTGCTTGCTGTTGTGGGAAGGAGAATTAACCTGTTCAAGTTTTTTGCAGTGCAGATGACCTAACTAGATAGTTCAGTTATCCACGCCTAGTCTCACCAACTTGTCTTTCGATGCAGCGAGCTAACAGCAATGTGGGAGAAACAGAGCCACGGTAAACAAGATGAAGGCTTTTAAATAGTTAATAATAATAATAATAATAATAATAATAATAATAATAATAATAATAATAATAGGTGGCATGTTGGTCAGCACCGTCACTTCACAGCAAGAAGGTCCTGGGTTCGACCCCCTGGAGTGTGGAGTTTACAAGCTCTCCCCATGTTTGTGTGAGTTTTTTCTGAGTGCCCCTGAGGTTTTTTACTGAGGTTTCATCCCTTGGCCTGAAATCAGCTAAGATTGGCTCCAGCTTCCCTGTGACCTAAACCAGATAAGCGGTTTGGAGAATGGATGGATATTTTAAATAATAATGATAATAATAATAATCAACAAATCTTAAAGGTGAAAGCAACAATTATACATGACATTTGAGTTACATCTTTAAAATATTAACATTCAAATATAAAATATTATATTCAGCCCTGGCTGAGATGGACAGCCATTGATGTTGCAGCTCTCTTCTGGATGCACTGCAGTTTCTGAAGACTCTTGCTAAGGATTCGCTGCAGTAATCCAGTCTGGAGGAGATGAAAGCGTGAACCAACTACATAGTTATCTTACAGAAAATGTGTCATGGTTACACAAAGCAGACACATGCTGGGACTTTGTTGACGCTGACACCATCAGCACCAAATTTACTGACTGACTACTAGAAACGGACATTGAAATCAGTGGATTTTTCCACCACATTGTTTTATTCATCTCAGGTTTTCAAGACCAAACTGCATTCTCAGCTGAGCTTTTCTACCACAAGTAGGAGCTCTTAGGCTGTGAGAGGGAAAAGTATGTTATTTCCGCCATTTAAAAATCTCTGAATAAATAAATAAATAAAGTTCTGTAATTTGCACCTAAAAGTTCATGGTTTCTAATATATTAACATGATTTCATTCATCATTGCTTGTAATTTGCCTTCTTTTCATTGACCTCTTCTTCACTCTGAGGTTTCTAAAGCCCAGACACCTCACATCTAAGCACCTGTTCTTCAGTAACTACATGGAAACTGAAATAGAGAGAACGAAGATTCCTAGGCTGAATATGTCCTTATCTATTTAGAAGCAATATGGAATGCAGTGGAAAGAGACAGAGGAGTTTCACACTATGTACTTCCTCACTCTCACATGTACATGATCTGAGTTTTAGTTTTACGGCATTACTGTATCATTTAAAATACTTACTCAATCAATGTCAAGATTAGAAGTGGGTCATCCTGCATGTCTGTGGAGAAGACCTCACACAGTGACTAGACATGTTTTAGCCCCAGGATAGGTCAGTAGACAAGTTTGTTTGTTTGCCCTATACTGGTCGTCCTACAGTGGTCCTGGGGCGTTGGGGTGGGCATGGCCCTCTCTCACCTGCGCTTTTCCATCTCATAGGGGGAGGCCCACCCCAAACCAGCACGCCCCAGGACTCACCCCATGCCCATATGGAAATTCACACTAGATACATCTGCACAGGCAAGTCCCACTCGACCACACCGCGCCAGTGTAGGGCAGCCAAAGTCTACTGGTCTGTTCTGGATAATGTAATGAAAGGTGAATTTGTTTGGGCCACAGTGACCAAAAAGAAACTGAATGACCTGATCCTCTCTTCTCTTTCTTTGCCCTGTGTTTGCCCTCTATCTTCCCTTCCCTGTCTTTTCTTCTCCAGCTGGCGGAAAAGGGATACAAATCAAAGAGATAATAACAGGTGCGTTACAGGTGGACTACTACATTGTTTCACTGCTTATGGGGCAAATCATTATCTGCTTATTTGCCCTAGGCAAGGCAAGGCAAGGCAAGGCAAGGCAAAGCAAGGTTATTTATATAGCACATTATCATACACAAGGTCATTCAATGTGCTTTACAAGGTAAATGAAAAATATAAAAGCATAAAAACAGGCCACATGAATAAAAGAAGTAAGCATAATGGCAGCATAATGGCAGCGGTTTAGCCCTGCCATTCATGACAGATCTACTCTTGTTTGGTCCTGCAGGGCGCAGGGTGTGACTCCCCTTTTAACATGTGTCTTTCTCCCTCTCTCGCTCTCTCTTACTTTCTCTCTCTCTCTCTCTCTCTCTCTCTCTCTCTTTCTTTCATATAGAGCACACAGAGACATCGGTCATCAGTGATGCAGATGATGCAGAATCCTCCTGAATGTAAAGCAATTTTCGGAGGTGCCTCATCCAGCTCACATATGCAGATCTCGCTCCCTGTTATTCCAATAAAGCTGCATTGCAAAAAAAGCCATGTTTGATCAACAAATTGTGCTTGTGACTATTGAAGCTAGGCCTTCAGTTCAGATCATAAAGAATGGGAATAATGACATCTCTAGAACTAAGACTAACCTATATTTAGCAGACATCCCTATATGATACTAGTAGTAGCTTAGCACTGATCTAGCTGCCTCACTCATGAATCCTTATACAATGAAAGGTGGAAAACTGAAGTTTGTGAAAGACATTCTTTGTTTTATCTGACGCTTGTAGCCAATATATTAATATGGCTCACCTTACATGACATTTCCACAGTGATTCATTCAGTATGCAGAAGCCACTTCTGCAGTTAGTATTCAAAATCAGTGCTCTATATAGAAGGTCTAACATGATGTTTTCCCCTCACAAAACTGGGCCCACCCACTGCAAATCAAAAGTGTGATCGACTTCTTCTGCATTTAGTGTGTGTATGAGAACTGCCAAACTGTGCTGGACAACGACCAGTAGAGTTGCACACACCTGCTTTTAGTTTCACATAAAGCTTATTTACTAGTGTAGTAGTTTAAGAATTTTTATTATTAATAAGTTCTTTAAGCTAGAAAGAATGTTCACACATCTTGTTTACAATAACACATTCATCAATAGGTTCTTAAGGAAGCCAAACATGGTTCACTTACAGCAAGGGTCCCCAACTCTCACCCTGGAGGGATTGTGTCCATTGGTGATTTCCCCCCTCAAGCACATCTGGTTTGACTCATTTGTTATTGGACAGGTTTACTGAGTGTGCTGAAGGAGGATAATTACCAAATGTGTTTGGTTTTGATGCAGGAAGTGGCCAGGGCATGCAATTTAACAGCGTTTTATTAAATGATGACAAACACCTAACTAGAAAATAAAGACATGCAGATATAAACTAGAAATAACTAATGTAGCACCTGAAATGAGGAACAGGAGGACTGGATTACAGGAGGGCAGGGCAAAGCCAGGATAAACATAAACACATATACAATGCAGATAAACCATCTACCCAATAAGTGTTGTTTGTTAGTTTCTGCCAAAGGATCAAAACTCTGTTAGATGTTATGATCATATTGTAGATCAATATTTACAGTTGTAAATATGTGTAGTTATATATATATGTGTAATTATATATAATTACTACACATATTTACAACAGTAAATATTGATCTACAATATGATGATCATAACATCTAACAGCATTTTGATTCTTTATATTTATATATGTATATAATCCAAAATCTTATTGTACAATAAGACAGTACTAAAGCATGTTTCACTATTCTAAACATCAAAACATTTTATCTGTGGGAAACATGACATGCATTAGTTCACAATGCCTCCTCACAGCAAAATAGGAAGTCACATGCACATTTTAACTCCTAACACCCTAACAGTCTAGATGGTTATGGTCACACTTCAGTTTCTTTCTCATGAACTATGTAACTTACTGTTGCAGTAGCTGATGAATCATGCAAAGTCCCATCTGAATAGTGAGATGAATAATGTAATTCATAGCTAAATAATAATCTTACATTTAATGTGTAAGCTGTGCATCTTACTAAGGGTTGAGGTAACTAGGCCATCATAATGGAGGAACCATCACTTATCTGCCACTATCTCTATGTATAAGTGATCACTTACCCTCATAAACATTCTCTCCTACCACCTTTCTCCCCTTCTTATACAGGATGTTTATACGACAGGTTGGTCTGAAAGGTGTTAGTATATATTTTAAGGGTGGTTATGAAAGAACACTGCGGAAGTTACAGACACTTCTGATATGGTCATGCCTTTCTTTTTCTATAACCACCATGATCTCACTAGGCACATGCCAATGTCCAAAGCAGCATGTGACACCACAATGTTTTTGGTTGCAAAGACTTCTGTCTTAGGATTAAGGACACTTTCATGCTTGCTTCATGTCATTTTTTTTAATCCAACAAATCATAAAACAGGTTTGAAAAATCCTTTCTGAATGCTGAAAAATATTACTCCATTAAAAAATAATCCCGTTCAATATATAGTTTCAAAGAACTGGCTTAGTGATTAGGGAACCATTTGAAAGACAAATGTGTTCCATACTGATCATTTTAAAGGTATGCTCTGTAGCCTGAATACTTACCACAAGGGGGCATAATCAGCAATCAAGTAGTAAAACCCTTTTTTTTCCTTCATTTTTTTCTTTTTTCATAATTTTTTCACTCTTTGTCCACTCATCTTAAAATGGGCAGTGTAAAGGTCAGCAGGTTGTCCAGTTATGTGAAAATTAAAATTTTCTTAAATATGTTTTTATGAATTCTTATTTCAAGTGAAAGTGAGTAAAAGTAAATATTTGTCATTGTGAACACACCTTTGTTCATGGGTATGTCACTGTCGCCTTGGCTGGGACCCTCCAACCACAAGGGCAAGTTCCTTAACACTAGGCCATCACTGCACCACTTTTGCTATATGTTTTCAACATTATAACTACAATGTTTATGATCTATTTCCCCTTTCATTGCTGGACCTACTCTGTGACCATCTATGTGTTAATTTCTATACCCAGGGTATTTCATATGAAAAGCATGAGCACTTACCTGTATAACAAAAATAAATCTTATTGTATTTTTGCTCTGATCTATGATGAATTCTCATAACGTTGGTCAAGTTATGTTATGTTAAAGTCTTGTTAAAATCCAAATGAGTGGTCTAAGATTCTTTTAAGCTCCAAAGGGTTCAACTAAACAAGACAATTACTAAATCAATCACCAGAATAATTTGTAGATTACTCATTTACCAATATAGTAAACAGTGACAGCCCTACTCCCGAATATAGGATATTAACATGAAACTCTCCTTCCTCATACAGTCACAGGACTGAAAACACACACCAGTCATGTGTTGGAAATACATCAGAATATGTGAACTTTCACTTGCTAAGGTATCGGTGGGCAGAGGATAAGTGACATGGTGTTTGAGTGGGCCACATGTTTCTCAGAATAGGTTTTCATTGTATGAGTGTTCTCACCCCACTGCTCACCACAGGATGTTCCAGTGGGTTTTGGGATGGTGTAGAGGGACTGTCGCATTACTTAGATCATGCGCATTTGTGACACAACCCAAGGCATTGATGGGGCTGTCCCCTAGTTCAGGTATGTGAGGACCACTTTACTCCTGTTATGAAATTTGGCATCAAATCGACCATCCTTATATATGGATAAATATTGAGCCACAACAGGTCTCGTGACTACGGGAAGCAGCCGCCGACTCCCGTAGAAGAAGTAGCGCGTGGTGCATGCTGGGATATATGACTGCATGAAGCGTGCATTTTCATTTCCATTTGTGTGTGTGTGTGTAAAGACCTCAAAATGTCTCCTTTCAAGAGACACGCTTACGACGCAGAGTTTAAACTCAAGGCGATCAGCCACGCAGTAGAACATGGGAATAGAGCAGCAGCTAGAGAATTCAACATTAACGAATCAATGGTGCGGAAGTGGAAGATGATCTGTGCCAAGTAAAGAAGACTAAACAGAGTTTCAGAGGGAACAAAGTGAGATGGCTACAGTTAGAGGACAAACTCGAACAGTGGGTTATTGAACAGAGAGCCGCAAGTAGAAGTGTCTCTACAGTCACTATTCGAATGAAAGCAACAGTGCTAGCACACTAACTTAACATCAGTGAATTTAGAGCCGGTCCTTCTTGGTTGTTTAGGTATCGGTGGGCAGAGGATAAGTGACATGGTGTTTGAGTGGGCCACATGTTTCTCAGAATAGGTTTTCATTTTATGAGTGTTCTCACCCCACTGCTCACCACAGGATGTTCCAGTGGGTTTTGGGATGGTGTAGCGGGACTGTCGCATTACTTAGACCATGCACATTTATGACGCAACCCAAGGCATCAATGGGGCTGTCCCCTAGTTCAGGTATGTGAGGACCACTTTACTCCTGTTATGAAATTTGGCATCAAATCGACCATCCTGCTGCCAGGCGACATTTATAAATGTGTTGGTACAAGTTTGAATCTAGACTCTGTCATGTGGCATCCACAGTGTGTTGCCCCTGCCACATAATGACCTCAACAATCTTCCTCTTTACATAAACTCACAAACTTAAAAATATATACCGTATTTTCTGCACTATAAGGCGCACCTAAAAGCCTTCAATTTTCTCAAAAGCCGACAGTGCGCCTTATAATCCGGTGTGCCTTATATATGGATAAATATTGAGCCGCAACAGATCTCGCAACTACGGGAAGCAGCTGCCGACTCCCGTAGAAAAATAGCGTGTGGTGCATGCTGCGATATATGACTGCGTGAAGCGTGCATTATCATTTCCATTTGTGTGTGTGTGTGTGTGTGTGTGTGTGTGTAAAGACCCCAAAATAGCTCCTTTTAAGAGACACGCTTACGACGCAGAGTTTAAACTCCTGGCTATCAGTCACGCAGTAGAACATGGGAATAGAGCAGCAGCTAGAGAATTCAACATTAGCGAATCAATGGTGCGGGAGTGGAAGATGACCTGCGGCAAGTAAAGAAGACTAAACAGAGTTTCCGAGGGAACAAAGCGAGATGGCTACAGTTAGAGGACAAACTCGAACAGAGAGCAGCAAGTAGAAGTCTCTCTACAGTCACTATTCGAATGAAGGCAACAGTGCTAGCACGCAAATTTATCATCAGTGAATTTAGAGCCGGTCCTTCTTGGTGCTTTCGGTTTATGAAAAGACGTAATCTCTCCATCCGCACACGAACTACTGTTTTGCAGCAACTGCTGAAAGACTACCAAGAAAAGCTGGCCACTTTCTGTGCAAACTGCAAAAACAAGCTCACCGAAAAAAAGATCCAACGAGAGCACATCATCAACATGGACAAAGTTCCACTCACCTTTGATATTCCTGTGAACTGTGGAAAGCACGTACGCTGTTGTTAAAAGATAAACTGTGTCGCGAAAATACTACATCACTGACATTATCTCGGGAAAAATAATAAAACAGCTGTTTATTCATTTTGGGAGTGAACAGATTTGTCAGAATGCTGGTTTGTATTCTATTAATAACGTTTGACTGACTTTGTCTGACTGTTTTATTGACATTCCCTTTAGCGCAGCCCTATCTAGTGGATGCATAACGCAACCCCAACCACTGCTGTAGCTTCTACTCTATGCGCCTTATAATGCGGTGCGCCTTATATAAAATAGGCCATTTATTGAAGGTGCACCTTATAATCTGGTGTGCCTTACAGTGTGGAAAATACGGTAGTAATATTATAATAACAAATAAGTATAAAATAATATAATATAGTAATAATATATAACAAATATATATATAATTGGCAATGAATCAAAGAAAGTGTACTTAATAATAAGGAAACTTAGCTCTACAATCAAAAGAGGAAATCACTGGTTTACCACCCAAAAACACCATCAACATGCTACAGATGGTTCAGAATACTGCAGCCAGAGTAATGACTCATACGAAAAAAAGAAACATATAACTCCTGTTTTAGCTTCATTACACTGGCCATCGGTCTCATATATTTTAAAATGGTTTTACTTTTACGTTTAATTTACTTTTACTGGTGTATAAAGCTTTAAAAAGGTTTAGCGTCTCCATACATTATGGACTGTCTGGTGGAATACACCACAAAATTAAGATCAACAAATGCTGCTTTACTGAAGGTCTCTAAAATGAACCCAAGGAGGACTAGAGCAGTCTTCAGTTTTCATGCCCCAAAACTTTGGAATACAACTCTGATTGACATCCACCAGGCATTCACATAAAAATGTATTTAATAAAGCATTCCCTTAATAAATAGCTCTTACAAAACAGATCACTAACCACTATACAAAAGTGAGTACACCCTTCACATTTTTGTGAATATTTTATTATATCTTTTTATGGGTCAACACTGAAGATATGACACTTTGATACAATGTAAAGTAGTCAGTGTACAGCTTGTATAACAGTGTAAATTTTCTGCCCCCTCTAAATAACTCAACTCAGAATCAACAATATTTAACCTTTGGCAACAAAAGTGTGTACACCCCTAAGTGAAAATGTGCAAATTGTGCCCAATTAGCCATTTTCCCTCCCCAGTGTCATGTGACTTATTAGTGTTGCAAGTTCTTTAGTGTGAATAAGAAGCGGGTGTGTTACATTTGTTGTTATCGCTCTCGCACGCTCTCATATTGGTCAATGGAAGTTCAACATGACACCTCATAGCAAAGAACTCTCTGAGGATCTGAAAAAATGTGATTTAATATAACAGGTTTTACTCAGGACAGACCTCACCATGGTCGACCAAAGAAGTTTAGTGCACATGCTCAGCGTCACAAAGGAATAAAACAAGAGGGTCTAAAGGAACACCTGGGGAAGGGTGTTATTTGTATTTCTTGTATTCTGTATATTTGTTCTCTTTTCTTTAAATCTGTATAACAAATTATATTAACTGTTGCATTTTGTAAAGCACTTTGAGCTGCATCCCAATGTATGAAAAGTGTTTTATAAATAAAGCTTATTAATAGTAGTATTACATGATGCCCAAAAAAATGTGTTGGGTTCCATAAAGAACCTTTTTAAAATATAGTTCTTCCAAGAGTATTAAGAACCTTTAAAGAAAGGTATTTAAAGCTTAAAGTTGTAGGTACAGTAAAGATTCTTGGTAGAACCCTTAAACTTGTTAACATTTCCATACTGTCAAGTCAAGTCAAGTCAACTAGCATCAAAAAGCAACTTTACAGAATTCAGGTCCAAGTCCCTAATGAGCAAGCCAAGGGTGACAGAGGCAAAGGAAAACTCCCTAAGTTGGAGGAAGAAACATTGGCATGAACCATGACTCAGGAACCCTTCACTCTCTGGTCAACACCAGAGAACAACAACCCAAAGAAAAACAGTTTCTACAGATGGGAGCTTGAAGCCTATAGCTTTGAGTAAAAGGTCCAGCATATGCACATGAAGCACAAAGTACAGGGAGATGGTGGGCAGGAGGCCCCAATGATGGGTGATCTGGTCACATTTACATATGTCCTTCACAAAATGTTTTTAGGAGCTGCATTGATTCTGCCCTTGCCATTTGTAGCATCTTTGATTTCAAAGAACATAGTCTTGTGTCAGTTACACATTCCTATAAATTAGTTATCAAGGAAAGTGTGTGTGTAGACCTGTGGTATGCTCAATATAGCTACTAAACAGCGTCAGTGAAAGGAAACATTCTGTGGTTTGTCTATGTGGGTTGAAAGCAAACACACAAGTAACTAATTTTGTTGAGCGGTTTGACAAACAACAGTTTACTAAAATGGACTCTGGCGCAAGTTTTCATCTGTGTTGCAAGCACCAATGTCTTGCAAGATCGAGACAAATAATAAGCATTGGCCTGGCCCCATATTAAGGGGAACTGAAGCTTTATGGTCAGGAAATGATGTAATACATCACAAAAAACAAACAAGATGATTTTGGATTAAATTAGACAATTGCGTGTTGAAGAAGAAAAACAGGATGCTTGTGATGCATGAACACTCAGACATCTACAGAGGATCTACACTTCAAGTGCTTTTACATTTATGATCTTTAACATCTCACACCCTTCGAAAAGCCCGAACTGGCTTAAAGAACCTGTGTTCCTCAAGGCCAGAGCGCAGCAAACAAACACAGGCAAATCCAAACAGCAGGTTAGTGTGCTGTCCCGCTGTGTGGTTGTTGGGATTCTCTAGAACACTTTCCTCCACTCATTGCACTTGTTCTAGTATTTTATTTCTCCACTGACACAGTTCACCATCAATTTACACTCTGCTGCATTGTCTACTGTTCTAAAACAAATAAGCAGTGTTCTAGATCCCCCCTCACTGCTGGTCTATGCTCTTATGTATTCACACATTGTTTTTGAAGTATTTGTTTCCCATTCACACTGCTCTAAAATGTTCTCCTCCATTAACATTGTTCTAGAATGTTTTCCCTCACATTTTTAGAATATTCTTCTCCATTCACATTGTTGTAAAAACATCTCCCAAAAACACAATATTACCATTTCTCTCAAACATTGTTCACAAATCAGTCTAAATGTGTGATAGTGAGCACTTCTGCTTTGCT
>JBBIGC010000013.1:16987459-16998144 GCA_037576955.1 Lepidarchus adonis | reverse complement strand
CCACACAAACATACACATGTGGTGGCACAGTACTGTATGTAAACAGACATGCCAGCCCCCTTTGCCTGTTTAGCCTTTGTTCAGTCAGGTCAGGACAAATGAGAACACACACACACACACACACACACACACACACACACAAACACACATGTTGTTTCATAGGAAAGTACTTTCGTATATGGTGTTATTTTTTTAAACTGTGGTGGGCAGTGGAGGCTTAGTAGTTAGGAGCTTGCCCTTGTGATCAGAAGGTTGCTGGTTCAAGTTCCAACTCAGGCACCACTCCATGTTTGGATGGTTTATGGGTACATATTTCATTGTGGTGCACTTTCTTGCAATGGGGGTGTGTTCTCACTCCTACAAACGTCGAAGCCCCCCTGTCTGATCCCTCGGAAATACATAGACATAGACCTCCTTCCCAGATCCCGTTTGAGTAATGACCTGCTAGAGAATATCACTGCCAGTTTATTACCCTCATCACTGTAACATTGCAAACTGACGCATGTCTCACCCCTTTAATGTGAGTGAGTCAGAACCGAGGGTGTCCAGAACCCTACAGGCACTTTCTCCATTCGACACATACCGGGCCAAAGTTCTCCCCCTCGTTTTCGTTCACCGCCTGCATTTTTTTCTTTCGGAGTCGTGCAATATTTTTAAGTGCCGCTTTACAAGGCTTCTCGTATTCGCTCGCCTGGCACAGGCGGACGCAGAACTGGCGAAACGATCTCATAACAATCAAAAGAAAAGAAGAAAGGAATCAGAATCGGCCCGAAATATCAGCGAGTTGATCAGGTTCTGAGCCCACTGTCAAGAAACAACACAGCCTTTGTTGGGCTGATTTCTGGGTGTGTATGTATAAGTGTGGGGCTATCCATTTGCTGGGACGGGGTTTCATGGGGGGATTTGGCTGCTCTGACCGTGATATAAAGCTGTCATAATTTATTTGAAATACTGAAGGAGAAGACCAACATTAATCACCCTTTCTTGTTTATTAAAGCAATAAAGATTTCACGGAGTGCTTTATCACCCGGTGCCAGATTGAGAGAAGGCAGCCTTTTGTATGGGGGGCCTCACAAAGACAAGAGCCCATTACACCATTCCGGTGAGAGAGCGAGCGAACGAGCAGGACATGGAAGGCTCACTCAGACAGAATCTTTATTGTGTTGTCAGGATGTATGACATCATCCTGACCTCTGACCTTGGCACCGCATAGTGCTGATTGGACACGTCTGTCTCTATTGACCGCTCTAATATTGCTGATGTAAGGAACCGTCACACCTGAGTTGACAGGAGCAGCCATGTTCAAATGTCCTCCAACACAACTCCTACACCAAGTCCCCTGATCAACCTTAAGCCTCCATATATAGGCCACTCTAACCAACATGATAGTAGGCATCACTACTGAAATATTAATTATTAATACATTACCCAAGCCGATTATACAGTTTGGAATTCTGGGAAGGTGGAGCCGATCCCAGCTAACTGTGAGCACAAGGCAAGGTTCACCCTGGACAGGAGGACACACACACACCCACACCCTTATGGGCAACAGGCGCAAACCCATGGGAACACAAAAAGGCACCTGTAGCCAACCCAGGGATCGAACCCAGGACCTCCATGCTGTGTGGCGACAGCATAACCATTAGAATATTTTTCTAGTTGTTGAGCTAGTTCTTGATTCTGGCCAAACTGCTGCTGCATTTTTTTGTATTTTCCAGTCCTACAGATGAGAAGATCGCCATCTTCTGCTGTGACTACAGCTTCTAGAGGCTTGATGTTGCTGAATAACACATTTTTACTGAGCAGTAAGCCTGCGGTTAAAGGACTGACCATGTCGCCCTTCACCTTCCAGCTATGAAACATCATAAGCATTGACGATACACCCTTGCTCTGTGCTTCCTTATCTCCAGACAACAGCTCCATGGGCTGATCAATAATGTGATTAGGAATATGGGTGGTATCTCTTGTGAGGTGGACGCCATTGGCTTAGGCACATATCTCCACAGGGCTCAGCGGAGTCAAGGACAAGCAGGAAACACTGAGCCACTCCAACCTCAGGAAGAAAGGGCAGCCTTACCTTTGACTTTGACAAGCATGCCAGTGTATTATGAGCGCCTTTGTATCAAAGCTTGCATGTTGGTGGACAGGCGATGGATGCTGATTCAAACTGATAGGAGTTCCAGAACCCAGCAGATTCAGGCAGGTGGAGTCCAATGTAGTATCTGATCCAAGACAAAAAAAACCCCAAAAACTGCCTCTCCCATTATACTCAAGCAGGCTGTAAACCCCATCTCCCCTTTCATTTGGCTTTGAATAATATAATCCTAATTATTATTTTTGCCCTGTATAACATAATTCTTGGGTGTAATGATTTTTTATGCTCCTGACATATTGTTTGGAGGGGTGACATAAAACTCTGATGACATGTGACATTTGGAAAAGGTCACCCTGCCCGTCCCGGCTCGTGTCTGTCTTCATAACGCTGGCACTTGTCATATTGAAGCTGGCATTGGCAATCTCCGTTTCATGTCGGGTGGAACTCTCGGCTGTGCCCTGTTCTTCCTTTGCTGTTGCAGAGTGCGTTTTTTTTAGAGACCTTTTTTATGCAACAGGGGAAGAAAATTGTCACTGCAGGGAAAGAGGAGCCAGATCACTCCCCCAAGGGTTCTTTTGGGGGGGGTGGGTTGTGGTGATTCGGTGCGTTCGGTCAGATGAGAGAAACGGAGGGATTTGACAAGGGTTGATCTGCTGGAATTAAACGAAATTGCATGGCGGGGTTTTTTCGTGCTTGTTGTGGGGCGGCCAGCTAAAGGCTGTCAGCGCGATTCATCTCTTCTGATTTGAGACGCAGCCATGAAAATGCAAAAGGACTTCCAGCAAGGCGTGTTGGTCTTCTAGCGCCCCACATGCTGACCTTCCAGCATACACTCCACAGTCATTATCCTCACTGATAGCTTCGGCTAGAATGATTAGTACAAAATAAATAGCCTTGAATAAATGCAAGGAGGTGGAGTATCCGGTGTGTTTGTACACCCCCAATCCCAGGCACATTGCATTTCAACGAATGAACTTCAATCCCATCTATACACAGAAGAAATGACCATTTTTTGTGGTGCAAAGTTTGACAAAAATTTGTTTAGAATTTGTCTATACAGGTTAGGATTTACTTTAATATTAGTTTTCGTTCTGTTGATATTAGTAAGTAGTTTACCTGTTGGAAGCTCTGTTGTTTACCTGTTGGGGTAGTTATGAGTCAGTCCAGACTGTAATGTTGTGTGTTCACCTTTAGTGGCTGAACGTTAAATGTAAAGACGTTGAAGTTTGTCTGGACTCTCATTCACTCCAATGGGTAGAAACGGTCAACATTTAAACTGCACATGCACTGATGCCAAAAGCATTGCTCAGTTCATACGTCTATGTGGACAAGGCCTTACTTCCCTGAGTCTGACCTACCATAAGCTTATCCTCTGAATGGCTGACCCCTGGCCCTTCTCAACATTCCCTCATAGGAGACATCAAATAGAACACTGTGGGGGTCCAGGCCTTGTGCTTACAAATTGTGCTGTGATCTTGGTCCTCCCACAGCTATCCCACAGTGCCATGGACTCACCTTGGACAAGGTGGAGCTGTGGGAGCGGCTAGACAGGCCAGGCCAAGACATTACAGGACAGGGTAGGCCACAGCCTGTGTTTGTGTGTGTGTGTGTATGTGTGTATGTGTGTGTGTGCTGTAACACTCAGTGCTTATGCCCTGACAGCTTTAATGGTGATGGCCATATTATAGAGAGTGCGCAGAGAGTAAAAGGCCTGGTTTATGGGGAGCACAGTGACAGAAGCAAATAGCAAGGACAGCGTGTGTGTGTGTGTGTGTGTGTGTGTGTGTGTGTGTGTGTGTGTGTGTAAGTGTGAGACCATATATTATTGTATGTCTTTCCTGCCTCTGTGTGTGATACAATGCATTGGCAGTGTGTGTGTGTTTAGTAGATGCAGTATGTGAAAGAATCTGCAGCGTGTGTGTGTATGAACACACCCTCAGTGTGTGGGCTAATGAGGAACAGCTGCTGACTAATGAATCAAGATGAGTTTAATGATGGCTGCTTAAAGCTAATGCTCCACCTGAGGAAGCTCCTGCAGCGGAAGGACGACTAACGCCAGCCCTCTCACCACAGACTGACATGTTATTCCCCTCTCTTCTCTCTCGCCTTTGTCTTGTGGTCTCTCCTCTCTGCGCCCTCTCTGTTATCTAATCCTGCTTTCTTGGGCGGACGTCGATGTGGAAGATGCGTCGGGTTCTTCTCGTAATGCTCCTAACCTCAGGTTCCTGTGAGAAGCAGGTCTGTAGTTACTCTCCCAGGCTGCCAGAGCACCTGGCCGGCCGTTTGTCCTGAGGAAGAGGCCCGGGCTGGTGTGGTTTGACTGAGCCAACGGCCTCCGCTCAACACACACACACACACACACACACACACACACGCACGCACGCACGCACGCACGCACACACACACACATGCACGCACACACACACACATCATACACACAACACCTTCCTTCTGTTGCACAACTCTCACCCGGCTTAAGAGGCCTCATTCACGTTCATTCTTATAGAGCTGTCTCCCTCACCCTTTCGTCTCACTCATCATAGACCTGTCTTACCTTTTCTTATAGGCCTGTCTCACTCACATTAGACCTGTCTCACTCACTTTCTTACAGACCTGTTTTACTCAGCTTTTCTTATAGACTTGCCTCTCTCACTTTCTTTTAGAATGGTTTTGCTCCCTTTCTTATAGACCTGTCTCACTCACTCTTTCTTACACTCTCACACACTGTAGACCTGCTTCACTTATTCTTTGTTATAGACCTGTCTCACTCACTTTTTAATAGACTTGTCTCACTCACTTTCAAATAGACTCATCTGACTAACTTTTTATAGAGCCATCTCATGCACCATAGACCTGTCTCACTTACCTTTTGTTATAGACCTGTCTCACTCATGTTTATATAGACCTGAGTCTATACTGAGTTTTGAGCAGTGGTGGCCTTGGTGTCAGAAGGTTGCAGGTTTAAGTCCTGGCCCAGGGGTGCCACCGATAGCTGTTCGTTTCCCCACGTTTGGATGGGTTATGTGGTCACATGTCGTTGGGGTGGGGTGTGTTCACAATGACATATTTTAGTGCTGCTCACCCTGTCAGTTTTTACAGCCTGATTATTTAGTGTTCAATCTTTTTTACAGACTTTATTCACACTAGACCCGTCTCACCCACCACACAGCAGTCTCGCCTACATTCATTTTCAAGACCAAGACCTGCCTCACTCGTACCGCCACCAGCTGTCTCCCTAACACTCTCATGGGCCTGTCTCTCTTAAACTCCACTCAGTCCACATGAAGGCATGAACAGGCTGCCAACACACAGCTCTCTGACTCGCCCCTCACAGTGATGGGTGCCAAAAATGCGGTTTTGCTCTCCACAAGAACAGTCTAAGTAAGATCCAGACTCAGCCATATAGTCAGACAGGCCTAAACTGCCCCTTAGCTGTGGCCTTTCGAATACACTTGAGTTACAAGTGACAGTTGCTGGCGAGCCTGAGCCCTCCTCTGATTTTATGCGCTCTAATATTTCCCTGGCCTTTTCCCCCATTATCCCTGACCTTCAGTGGTGCTGTGTGCCAGTTGTTGACGCACATGTCAGGGAGCATTGTGGAGAAATGTCATCAGGAAAATGTCCCATCGACTGCTGAAACCGGAGACCCGACACACGCTTCCCTCGTAAAGGCACTAGAAAGAGGGAAAAAAATCCAAAGAGGATGAGAGAAAACCTTCAGTGTGATTGGGTGGTTTGTTCACTGATCTTAGCTGAGATTCATAAACTGTGCTGTTTAGATCTCACTCACCCATTGTCTGCTGCAGCCGTCACCCTCTGCCTGCTTATTTACCTATTTACCAAGCGACCTTGGGTTTATGAAAGGCGCTATATATATATAACTTATTATTATTTATTATTATTATTATTTACCTAGTGGTTAGGAATGTGCCCTTGCAATCAGAAGGTTGTGGGTTCAAGTCCCAGCCCAGGCAGCACCGAAGTCCTTTTGAACTCTGTTCTGCTACACTGCTCCCTGGCTGATGTGACAGAGGTCTCCACACCAGTCCCACGTTTAAGGCCCTGTCTCACCTTTTGCATGTTAATTGTTGGTAATAAGAAGAGAGTGTTGTCATTGAAATATATTTTTAAGGTGTTGAAACATATTTATTTAGATTAGTATGAATTAAAAACTAAAATATCAACAGCAACAATAAAATTACTACTAATTATAATAATTGTGCATAGTTTTGTTGGAGAAATAAAGTGTGATATTTGTTTTTTTTAAACATAATTTGCATTGAAAAGAAATAAGAAATTGCAAACTTGAACCTGTTGATACACAATATTACCATGTAATTCATGAAACCATTTGTATTTTGGACTTAAATTACCCTGTAATGATTTGTGATAATGTGAAGTGATAATGGAATGTAAGTAACACAAAGAAATGATCAAATGTATAGCACAACAATAAAGAAACAGGATGCACATGGCTGATAAAACGTGCCTGTTAGTTCAGCCGTTTGCAGTAAAGCAGCTCTTCTTGTGCCGGCTTGCTGGTGACTGCCGGCGCACCTGCTGATAAGCACCCAGCGATTGATTGATTTTTTGATTTTGTCCCTGACGTCTGCGTCCTCGGTGCTGCTCCTTTTCATCTGAGATAAAACAGGGGTTGCTGTGCTCTGTTTGTGGTGGTGGGGTTGGTGGCTGCCTCCAATTATTTGCTAGTTTTAAGGTGATGGGAGTATACAAGCATTATGAAACTTGGAAAATCCAGGATGTTTATTCACTGCCCTTGAAACAGTGAGTGAGACAGGTCTATACGACCAGGTGAGTGAAACAGGTGCAAGAGACATGGTGAGTGAGATAGGTCTATAAGAAAAGGTGAGACAGATCTGTGGTGAGGGAGACGTGTCTGTAAGGAAGGATGAGTGAGTCAGGTCTATGAGAAAGTGAGTATGACAGGTCTATAAGACATGGTGAGTGAGATATGTCTATAAGAAACTGAGTAAGACAGGATCATAAGAAAGTAAGAGAGACAGCTCTATAAGAAAGTGAGAGAGACAGGTCTACAGTTACAGGAAGGGAGTTTAGCTGTGGGAACTGAGGCAGCGGTTCGGTGAAGCTGATGTCATGCACAGGTGTCTCTTTACCCCGGCCTTTGACCTCAGGGTCAAAAGGGGAGTGTCCAGTATACAGTAAAGTAGCTGTTCTTTGAAGGGAATTCCCTATTAGAAGAACTTGCCCGTGTCTGTGGTTGGGACGTGAGACTCTCCAAGCTTCTTATCAGTCGGGGTAGGTCATCGGGAGTCGGGAGGAAGAACAACCCTCGCCCCCGGCCTAATCTTGTTTGCTGTTGCTAAATGAGCTGCTCTCGTTAGGCGTGTAAGCCACTAATGAATTTATGACCTGATACGTGGAGGCCTGAAGACTGGCAGGGATCATAAAACAGGAAGGGAAAGAAAAACAGTAATTAACATTTATTAGCTGGCTTGTCATCTGCAGCGCTTGGTCGGAGGGAGGGGGCGGACGGGTGTATGGATAATATTCCAGTGATCAATTAATTTTTAATCATCTCAGGAGAGATTACGGAGACTCCCGATGAACTCCAGACTGGCTGGAGTCTGTCAATAAACAGCATGGGTCACGCTACAGTGCTTCAAGCATATGTGTGTGTGTGTGTGTGTGTGTGTGTGTGTGTGTGTGTGTGTGTGTGTGTGTGTGTGTAACCCAGGCTCCACACTTATCAACTGCTCCGACACCCATTACCCCTCCTTTACTAACCACTACCCCACAGGAAACTGACACAAGATATGACACAAGTACACAAGACCCTCAGGAACATCTGTACATGGAGCTCAGTGTCTCTAGCAGGCTTTTTTCTTCTCGTTCAGGGTTTGGCTCACGCAAACAAGTGGCTGGCGTGACACTCATCACCATCACATGCTAGTCCAAGTATTCAACCATCTCCAAAATGCCCAAAACTGCCACTGGTGATTGCTGTAGAACATGGCCACTTCGGCAGACTCTACCTTCTCTATGAGCTCCTATGAGGCTCATGGGTAATGGATACTTGTCTAATGCCTGGCTGCAAGAGCATGAGTAAATTGATGGGCACAGGGCAGAAAAAATTGGGCCCAAGGCTGGTAAGGAATGGGTTAATTCTTGGCTCGGATGCCAAGCAGTAGCCGCTGGTTAAAAGTTAATAACTTTACAGCTGGAGAGAAGCTCATCCATCATAGGCAGTTTGTTTAGGCAGTATGGTGACGGCACTTTGTGGCCAGAGCTGGGTGTGTACTGATAAATGGAGAGTGTAGGGAGGGTTCTCCATGTCTCCAAGGTGGCTCTGAGTGTTGATTCTGTATGTGTGTGTGTGTGTATATATACATTTTTCCATAAAATAAAGAGAGTATATTGATAATGTTTCACATTTCTGCAGGCTTCCTAGTGGCCACTCTGCTTCAAATTTAAATAAATTGGACTTGGTGGATATTTGTCTGTCAAATAAAATATATTTAATTCAAAATGTAATTGTTATGTTTAGATTTTTTTTATTTTTAAATGTTTTAGAAATTCTATTTTATTAAATTAAGAATTTGTATTTGTTGAAATTTAAATGTTATTTTAATTTTTATTCTTAAATATTTATTTATTTTAATGTTGTCTAGATTTTTTATATTTCAATTTTGTCTAGATTTTTTTATTTGAACTTGATTTAAAGTTTTTTTCTTTGAGATAAAAATGTTTTAGACTTAATTAATCTTTAGTTTTAGCTTTAGTGAAGTTTTTTTAATTTTCCACTTTTTCAATTATATATATATATTCAGTCTTATATATATATACACTATAACTACCCTGACTACTGTAGGAAAGACAGCTGGAATTTTCAAACTATTAAAAAAAAGATTAAAAATATTTTTTTAAATAAAGAAAAACTTTTAGAACTGATTTATAAATATGCATCCAATACAGGCATATTTTGGGGGATTTATGAATGGTTTTCATAAAATCCCCATTTCCTCATTAAAAACCATTTCAGTTTTCAAAATAACTGCATAACATTCATATTAGTTTCATAATTTAACTACTATTGAGTATAAAAAGTGTTCTCACTAATAACTAAATAATAAAGCTGCAGTTCAGGAGTGTCAGCAGTAGTAAATGGAGGTCTGAATGAGACAGCCTCAGTTTGTAGAAGCCAGACTTTGTTGTAGCTGCCAGCTTCCAGTAACTCCATAAATTCTTCAGCTCTTTCTCCCTCTCCCTCTCACTCTCTCTCTGTGGGAGGTGGGCTTGGGCGGCAAAGGGGAGCTCAGGGCTGTAAAGGAGCCATCTCATCTGGAGGTTTAAAGCGTTAATGGCCCAAGGTCAGAGGCATAAACTGGAAGAGAGGGAGAGGGGTGTGTGCCCTTTGCCTGCTGTGAGCCCTCGCGCCTACCTGACACTTCTGCTGCTCGGTCCCATCAGAGTGTAAGGGCTGACGTTCACTAATACAGGCCTGCACACTTCAGTGGTTTCCTGGGTTTAGTTCCATTCAGTCATTCCAGACTCAGTTCTCTCCCTGCTGGCGGTCCCTATAGGCCAATGTCTGCAACTGCACCTTGAGACTGTGTTGGCCATGCTACTGGGGTCATATGAGCGGGAGGTCATACTTTCTTCCCTGCCACTGCCCTCCACCACTTCTCAGCTGCCTGGCCAGACTGTACCACCCACCACTGGACAATTGACCTTTTGACCACACAGTACAGGGACACAAAGAGCCTTGTAACCTTCCCAGCCCAGCACAATGCCATTGTTATTGTGGAGTCGCCCAGAGACAAAACGGCTTCAGCGTTTGCTGAGTGTCTAATTCAGATGGGCTTCAACAGGAGGCACGACTTCTTCGCACCCTCCGGAGTCTTTCACTGACGAGTATTTAGTTTCTTATGGAAAATGATGTAAAATTCCATATGAGATTTTTTTTTCTTCACTAAATTGACTGTGTAAATGGATGTGGGGTGCAGTGGTTAATGCTGTTGTTTCGCAGCAACAAGCAACAATGGATTGGCCTCCTGTCTTTGACCGTGGGTCTATAGTCAGCTGGGATGGGCTCCAGCTTCCCCATGGCCCAAATTGGTTGAGCGGCTCGGAAAATTAATATATATTGGAGCATTGCAGCATGCATTCCACTCATCATCGGGCATGTTAAAAGTGTCTACAGTCTACACTGTCGGTATAAGTGTGCGTGCGTACTGTTTTCCGGCCGAGAGTGCTGTGTAATTCAGGCTCAGTGGCTGGTGCTTGGCGCAGTGGCCCCTGGTGGACCTGTTGATGGGGCCGCTTCTGTCACGCGAGCAGCAGGAGTGATAAATGTCCCTTATCACAGTCGTCATTGTAATAGCCCCACAACAGGCTGGCGATGGGCGAATGGGCCAGAGTTATCGCCCTGCTCCTGCAGGGGAAGAATACACATCAAGCTGCCAATCACCCGGGCTGAAAATTGCTCTGAGATTTGAGTCCCCAGACAGCAAGCGACAGCACGAGCTCATCTCTTTCTGTCTCTCTCTCTCTCTCTCTCTCTCTCTCTCTCTCTCTCTCTCTCTCTCTCTCTCTCTCTCTCTCTCTCTCT
>JBBIGC010000013.1:16914037-16934698 GCA_037576955.1 Lepidarchus adonis | reverse complement strand
AGCTCCAGCTTGTCCCTCAGGATTGTGGGTCTGATGGTGTTAAACGCACTGGAGAAATCAAAGAACATGATTCTCACAGTGCACAAAACAAGAAATTTTAAATTGTCTAGTTACTAGATATTTAATTCAAATTATTTAATCATTTAATTCAGTTTAAACAGGCTGTTTAAACTGCTATAGGTAGAAGGCTGGCTCTAGGA
Source organism: Lepidarchus adonis (assembly GCA_037576955.1). NCBI lineage: Eukaryota > Metazoa > Chordata > Actinopteri > Characiformes > Lepidarchidae > Lepidarchus > Lepidarchus adonis. Next base: position 16,934,498 of record JBBIGC010000013.1, on the reverse strand, counting down.
CCCAGGCGGAAGATACATGCGCTGCTTGTTTAGAGCAGGCGCTAGCGTGAGTGCTCGCGGGAGACACAGAGTGTGTTCACTTCCTTCCGTGCTCAGCTAAATATTTTTAATTTGTATAATAATCAAATGTTTACGTGTCGCGTGACACAATGAATCGATCACGAAATTCGTTGCCAACTCTTTTAGTAACCCATTTGTTGTTGCAGCCACATTTGTGCATCTTGTGGACGCACTCCGTAGTTATGTGAGCAGCCCAACTAATCGATAACCCGCATTCGTTGACAACGAATTTCATTATCGATTATTATCGATTTTATCGATTAGATGTTGCAGCCCTAGTTGTCTCCTTTCATACATTTTCAACAACACTTAAGGCAGCTATCATTAAGCCATTAAGCCAAAAGAAAAACCTGGATGCCTCCATCCTCAGTAATTATAGACCCATTTCCAATCTCCCTTTTATTGATAAAGTTATTGAGAAAGTTGTTTACAATCAGATCATCACTTATTTAAATCTAAACTGCATTTTTGACAACTTTCAGTGTGGCTTTCGTCGGGATCACTGCACTGAAATAGCTCTCATAAAGACATTAAATGACATTCGTCTGAACTCAGATTCAGGCAAGATAACAGAGTTGGTTCTACTTGACCTGATACTGATACTTGACTTGATACTGTTGATCACAAAATATTTCCATCCTCAGATGGTTCTCAACTTGCGTAGAAGGCTGGCGCTGTTTTGTATCTATTGACACATATAAATCAGAAAAAACAGACATTTCTTATGGGGTTCCTCAATTATCTATCCTCGGGCCCCTTCTGTTCAACTTGTACATGCTCCCTCTCGCTCAAATTCTTCAACAGTACAAAGTGGCTTATCATAGCTGTGCAGATGAGACCCAGATCTATCTAGCTCTCTCACCAGATGACTTTAGTCCTACCGGATCACTTTGCCTGTGCCTTGAAAAGGTAAACGACTGAATGCAACATAATTTCAACTTAGTGCCTATTTGGAATCTAGGGATTTACGTACCACAACTCATGCTAAAAATCTTGGTATAATCATGGATGATGAACTCAGCTTTAGCCATCATGTCATATCTATAACTAAATCAGCATTTTGACATCTCAGAATGTTGTTAGAGATGCAGTTAGAGATTCTTTATTCATTGGCCTCCCTAAAAAACATCAGACAATTACAACTTATACAAAATGCTGCTGCTAGAATTCTTACTAAAACCAAGAAAAGAGATCACATCACTCCAGTTCTTTACACTGGCTTCCAATTAGATACAGAATTGAGTTCTACTCAAGTTCTACTCATTGTGTATAAATCAGTCATTGTTTGAGAAATACCAGCATGGAAGATCTCTTAGATTGGCAGGAGCGGGTCAGCTAGTGGTGCCCAGAGCAGTAACTAAACTGGGTGAATTGGCATTTAGCCACTATGCGGCCCAATGCTGGAACCAGCTATCAATGGAAATAAGATTTGCCCCAACTGTTGTCAGTTTTAAAAAGAAATTATTCTATGCAGCCTTCAACTAACCAATTTATAACTATAATTTTCACATTCATTCTTTTTATCTTTTTTTTTTATCACTTTTATGTTTTGTTTTTAGTATATTTTAACTCAATTTTATTCTCTATGCTTGTTTTATGCTTGTTTTGAATATAATTTTCTCTAAATTTTTATCTATGTTTTTTCTTTTATGCTTATTTCTTTTATTATTTTTGTGCTTTTATATTTTCCATTTAACCTTGTAAAGCACATCGAATGACCATGTGTATGATAATGTGCTATGTAAATAAACTTGCCTTGCCTTGCCTTAGTAATGGTGACCATGCAAAATACTGACACTTTGGGCACATTTGTACATTTTCATTTAGGGGTGTGGTCACTTTTGTCACAGTGGTTTAGATATTAATGACATTAGTGGGTTGCGTTATTTTGAGGGGACAGCAAATTTACACTGACTACTTTACATTGTATCAAAGTGTCATATCTTCAGTGATGTCCCATGAAAAGACAAAAATGTGAGGGGTGTACTTACTTTTGTGATACTGTAGTTATCTACTAAGTGAGTACAGATAGATGCCACTATGTATATTAGGACAGAATTGCCTGAAAAATGGTAGGACAACCAGAGAAGTTAGGAGTGCCTGTCAGATCAGGACTTGAACCTGCCAACACTGCTGTTTTACCTTAATTTAAAGATTCCTAGATGTGTTCTTATGGATTTCCTAAAACCTTCTGCTTTGTAATGTAATGAGTGTGTTAAGAAACTTGTAAAGTTTAGAGAATCTATGCTTAATGTAAAGGTTTTTAAGGGGCCCTTTAATTGTCTAAGAACCTTTATAATATGTGAACTGAGACATCCTGTTGAACTAAATGGGGTCAAATCTCTCAGGCATCTTCTGAGTTGTAGGGTCAGATGTTAAGTCAAATAATCTCATCCCATTAACAAGGGAACCATAATGGTTCCTCTATGGAAGAATTCAAAGGTCCCATTATGGCATATATTTTTTAAAAGAGTGTAAATCAATTGAACAAGAGAGTTTATGGTTAAAATGAATTGCTTGGTGCTCCTAAGACGTCTGGTGGATAATTGTATTTTCAGAGCTAGTAAGCACAAAACTTTTCTTCGCCTTTGCATTACTGAGTTATGGGCTTTGGCTGATGAGTAGCGATAAGTGATAAGGCCTCTGTGTGTTTCTAGTGCGATTAGGGACTGAATTATGCTTGTCATGTGCTCAAGGACAAGAATTGTGAGCTAGATTATAAGGAGCAGCCTGAAAAACTGACATGGTAGCTGCCACAGTAGAAGCTTATGGTCATTTTTGAATTTGTCAGGAATGGACTGATCACTGATGATTGTCTGTGGGGTCTGTAGTGTTTTCGTGCTGATTTCAAATCTGTGTTTAGTTTTTCTCTAGCATGTATAGTTTTACGTGATAATCCAGACACAGGAAGAAAAAACAGACTGTAAGGGTTTTTGAAGAAACACCATTCTGTAGATCTTGGCCATTGTGAGCCTCATAACACTAAAGAGATTGAACAGTTTACTTCATTGGCGCTTACAGCGTAAACTCATATTACTCCTAACACAATCAGTTTATGCGACTGGAAAAAAACTAAGAACAGATGTGAAATCAGCATCAAACACTGATTTAGAAAAAACTCAGTTGTGATCTCTGATAATTACAAAAAACATTATTGTTGCCTCGGTTTCTCTGCCTCACCCACATGTGTGGATTTATGTTTGGTTGTCTGACTACATCAGCATCATTGGTGTGTTTTTCCTGCAGGAAAAAGAGAAAAACAGTATTTTTTCTCAAACTTTCTCATTATGTTGACCTTCATCCACCATGTGCTCACACTCGTCATTTTGAAATCATTGTTTTGTATAGGGAAGCACATGGTAAGGAGCTAAACAGTATTTTTTTCCCCTGTGCCTCTGTCCCTCCCTCCCCTTTCTGTCACATGTCCCTTTCACAGCATAGAAAAGTTCCTGGATTAGAGCAGAATTAGCACAAAGCAGAGACGCCACTTCAGCCCAGCACTGCAAAGTAGCCAGCAAGTGAACAAGAGCAGCGAGAGCAAGAGAGACCGCGAGAAAAAGAGAGAGAGAGGAGAGAGTGAGTGCGGGGGGGAGACATACACCCCGCAGCCCCAGCAGGACAAGTCCCCGAGAGCAGAGAGCCGCTGCTGCCGGGACGGGCATCCTTCTGCAAGAGGAGAGAACGCGTCGCCAAATATGGAGGAGAAACAGTTTTCTGGCATTTTGGTGAGTCACCCTCTTCACCATCTCTCTTTCTCTCTCTCTGCTGATAGAAGGTCTCAGAGAGAAGAGATTCATTTCTTTTTACTATGCATTGGCAAGTAGATTTCAGAAGTCATGGCACCTTAGTTTTCGCTGATGAACAGCCAACATTCACCAACAATGACACTTCCGTATGTTGCCACTCATCCCATACACCTTAATTACACACATTTAATGAAATAACACAAGTCAACAGGCTGTTCTCATCACTGATGGCTTTTTATGGGCTTTGCATTGTTTTTCATGCTGATTTCCCTGATGAAGCTAATGATATATTGTGGATCATAAACACAGAGGAAGAAGAAAATCAGACTAAGTGTTTTTGAAGAAACAGTGTTAGTGGCCTGACACCATTCTGTAGGTCGAGGCCATTGTGAGCCTCTTTGACGTCACACTGAAAAGATTGAATTGTTTACTTTATTGGTGCTTATACATTGTACATGAAAGTACAGTGTAAACTCACATTACTCCTAATGCAAACAGTTGATGTGACTGGAAATAAAACTGAAAACAGACCTGAAATCAGCATGAAACACTGATGTAGAAAAGTGTATCGTGATCTCTGACGGTTAACATTTTTTTATTTTGGCTTGTGCTATTAAATACATAATATGATGCATTATACTGATGCAGCGGCACCAATAAAGTAAACCAGCTTCTCCTTCTTTCTAGCTATTTACATTTAGTATAGGAATAAAAAATTTTGTTCTGTAATTTTTAATTTTATGAGTTTTTTTTACCTTTACCTTAAATAAAAATGTTTAACAATCATGTTAAATTACCAGCCTGTCACCTGTTACCGATTAAAGTGTAAAACAAGCATTATACTTGCCGTAGCTAAGTAAAGTCTATATTCTATTAAAGCGAAACTGCTGCTTTTTTGTTATAGATGAACGCTCTTCACCTCTGGTAACATTAATTGTGATCAAATTAATGATTCAAATTGAATCCTGACAAACTCTAAAAAGCTACAATGTTTCTGCTGTGTCTCTTTGCCTGTACATTTAAATCGTAGTTTTTTTTGGCAACTTCAGGGTAGCAGTGGCTCTATGCACTGATGTAGACAGGAGATTGGGGATCATGCTGTGAGTGGCACGGTCTAAGGGTAAATAGAACTCACATGTAACCGCCTGAGAGGTTTGACACCATGTAGTTGAATGGTATGTCCCAGTTCTGTCACTTGCTTGGCCCAGATGGAGTTAGTTTACACTTTTAGGAGAGAAAGTATAGATGTGCCGTGTACTGTAAATCATTTTAGATTATGCACCAGCACTATGGATAACAGATTTGCTGTGCACTATTTATTTATTTTTTATTATTATTTTTTCAATAATGTGCAATTTATTTTGTTTATCATTTATTTCATTCAAATTTAATGTACTTTATCATTGATTATCAGGCTCAAGATATGCTGACCTTGCAATTCTTAGTTTTCCATTCGCTAATGGTTGCTGCTGCATTTGCCTGCTCACTCTGAGGAGCAGATTTACAGTCCGACTGCTGCTCAGGAGGTGATGGTATTGTGAGCGGACAATCGTGTCTTTGGCGTGCAGCCAGTGCACAACACGCCAGTGATTCCCAAAGAACTGCGTTTTAGCAGCTTTTGCAGTTTGTCAGAACTTAACAATTTGACCTTGCACTGCTCCAAAATAGGGATTTTCAGCTGCTTTTCATTACATTTTTTGGTGCGAATTGTAGCTGAGATTAAGTGATGATCTTTTAGAAAGGTGTCTGGTAATTCTTCATTACACTGTCCTAAATGTTTTTGCCATATCTTGTAGTTGGTATTGATATTGAGAGAAAATGACATGCATATGAACACCTCTGTATATTGGGAATGTTGTAACCAAGTTGTAAAAGTTGGGGAAAAGTAAATAAAAGTTCAGGATCCTCCTACTCACTCTTCCTCCCCTTGTCTGATTGGCTGCAGTGATTGTGAATGGATGGTAATTGTACTAGAGCCATATCATAATATTAGTCTCAGACCTTATCAGACCTAACTGACACTGCGCTGTAGTTTCAGTCTACACTGCACTGTGGAACTGTGGAATTTTGCCAATATTTTGGCTATTTTCATTAGTGGGTGACAACATGTGTCCAATAGTCCGACACAGTGTACACTGACATTTTTAGTGTTAACAGTGTGAAATGTGATGTTTAATGATGTGTTATGTCTTTATATGGTTTATTTTGTGCTAGTGGAAATGAAATCAGCTGTCCCCCCCTTTTTTAGCTGTCATTGTCGCACCATTAAGACCCGGGTCCCATGCCAGAGTTGTGAAAGAAGAGGCTTATCTGTTAAGCTGGGGGCCTTTTACAGCCCGCTTTTATAACTTGCTCCTGACTTTGTGGCCATATGGGCTTTTGCCATGCTACATTTTATTAGCCATTCTCATTCTGAAAGCTCACAGAGTCTTACCCTTTGTTTTGGAGAGGCTACGGCCTTGTCTTCGGCCAGAAAACAAAGTTTTCTGACCGGTGGATTTTTTTTGTGACTATTGCATCCATGTGCACACTGGCGGTCTTTTGAACGCACCATAGTTTTGCTTATTTTACAGTATCTGACCAACGGAAGTGTCTGTAAATCTCCTGGAGCAGGTGGGTGTTTGTACTGACATGCCACACAAAAGCACGCCAGCCTTGTGCCAATGCCTTGAATAGGCCTTGCCTCCTCTCTATCTCGGACAGGAGCTATTCAGCCTCAAGGAGCTATTGATGTGTTGACAATGAAACATCAGCTCCGCTTAGCACATTGTTTCCCCCCGACTGCCTATCGTCCATGCGTGGCCAATTTCTTTCGCTCATCCACCAACACTCCATCACAGTGGGGAGTGAAGAATGTGGCTGTGGTCAAGGCTGAAAGTGTATTGTTGCTGTAATAAGAACATTTGAACAGACTTGAAAAAAAGCTTACTATCTTTTTTGATGACTTTAATATTATTATTATTATTTTTTTGAATTTTTATTTATTATTATTTTTATTATTATAACATTACTTACATTCTAATATTGGTATTAGAATATTGGTATTAGAATTCTATTGGTTATCCTCATAAACACTGCCCCCTAGTGTTTTAAATGCAAAAACAATGGTGTTTAAAATTATATTTAAAATGATCCATAATTAATCTATCATAGATAGACTTATCATAAATAAGTCTTGCTTAATTCTATATCCTCTAGAGGACACTTGTACCATATTTTGTTCTTATATAATCTGTAAAAGTGTGAACATAAGCAAAGCTACATGGCACTGTAGCCACTACACGCTAGCGAAGTTTAAGCCCCAAGTAAAAGACCATCGCACTCTGAACAACAATGAGAACAGAATGGAAAAATCTTACTTAAACACAGCATCATCACCAAACACTCAGTATTCTTTCATGAACTAAATATATACAAATATAAATTTAATATATTTAAATTTTCATGGTGTAAAAATTGTAAGATGTACCTGTTTTTTGTAAGTTTAATAATCCAGACGCTAAAGCCATTCCATCTAAGGGGCATTACAGAGCAACTGTTAATTATGCTGACCCCATGCTCACCTCCCTCTGCTTGCCTCCTCTAGAGCTTTCACTGCTGTGTGCCAGCTTGTCCCATGGGGGGCTGATGTGCACTGTATCCTGTCAAGTGAACATTAAATGGAAGCAAATATTAGATTCCTTCATTTATATAAATATATTCTCGTAGTTTCTGAGTTTCTCCAAAGCATAAATTCATACAGGACATACATTAAAATAATCAAGAACAAATACTGCTGCTTTATTTTTCACCACTGTTGTAGTTTAACTTTCTAACACAGATGTCCAATAGCATTCGGAGGTATCCGACCTCTCCTCTGGAGGCCTTTCCTCCACTAGTGGACCTTTTGGGCTTACGTAAGGAACATATTGAGCTGTCAGTCGCCCCCTAGAATTTGCTAGAGTGTTCAAATCTTTGTGAGCCGTGCATCACCGAGGCCTTCGGGGGCATGGGAACAGATGTGATGGAGCAAAGGGGAAGTCAAACACGATTTCTGTTTCAGTGTGAGCCCCTTGCAGTACAGTGTGGCTAGCCGAGGTCAGGCCACAGAGTAGGCAGCCACTGTGGCGAAGGTACAATGGGAGGACAAGGGCCACCAAATGCTAAACACGTCCACTGCTGCGCTTCCTTAAAAAAAAAAAAAACAGCTCCCCAGCGCCAAAAGGCCCCATTGAAACTCAGCCTTTGGATTTCGTTTGAAGAAACCACTCAAGCTGAAAATTTCGTTTTTTCTGTTTTTCTTCTTCCCTTTTATATCTGGAGGTGCCCACATTTCTGCTGAAGCCAAACAAAAATACCAACAATGACACACACACAAAAAGAAAAGCCGAGGGGTGTGTGTGTGTTGGGGGGGTGTACTTGTCTTCCTCACTGGCTGAAATTATGGGCTGCTGTTTTCCATGGTGTTCCACCCACCAGGCTTCATAAATCTTCCCAACCCTCTTTTGATTATTATCATTTTTAACAGTTGAATTGAGGTCCATCAAAGGCTTTTTCACCCCATATTTAGGTAATTTGTTGCGCTTGAGTCCAACCTGCTCCCCCTTTACTGGGCTGAATAGGAGATACAGGCATGGGACGAAGGGGGGTCCACAATTCTCAGGCTCTTTCCCAACAGTCAACCCCCTTTCAGTAGTATTAATCACTTTAGAGCTTTTGTGTTTCCTGAAATTCTCACTTTAATGTTAAAAAAATAAATAAAAATCTAATAAAAAAATTGTACAAGAGTAATACTTTTCACAAGGCGAGGCAGGTTAGCATAAATTAAAGTGAGATTAAAATAAAGTTACATGAAATAAAAACAGATTAGACCAAACATTGAGAAAGAAGAACGTAGAAAATGTATAAAAGTAAAATTAGAGAATTAAAAATATATGAAAAGTTACATACATTTATTTTCCATATGTATCTTTTAGTTGACATCCAGTCAAGTTCGTGCTTGGGTTTACGCTTTAGTCCAAGCAGCCCATTTTGTTCCGCTTGTGCTTGTTTTCACAACGAGTCTATCTTTCGCAGGATGTGCATTTTAATTTTATACTTCCTTTTATTGTAATTTTTCTTTCTTTTGCCCTTTTAACCTTTTACCCGTATATGAAAACATACCCAGCTGCCCCACACTGCTTACAAAGTTGAGCCTTGACTCTGCATAAGCTCCCCTGCCCCCAACTGCTCTCACTTTAAATGTGCTTGTTTTTGAGTTATCCAAACCTGCGTGTATCACTCTTTGTCGTCTTAACTGTAGTGTCATTCGAAAATGAGAGTTTTTGCAGTGATTTCATCACAGCTCCATAGTTGATCAAGCTCCACTGTTGCCTTTCTCATCTGAATCCACGTGAGTCAAGTAGAAGTCACATGTACCTTGCTTTCGTCCTCAGCGATGGTCCCATATGTTTGTCAAAATGTGTATGTTGTGTGCTTTTTCCGGCCCGATTTGTGCCCAAGCCACTCCACTGAGCCCCATTCTCCCCAGAGGCAATCAGAGCTACACGCTATTTATAAAGAATTAGCAGCTGGGGCCCTTCCAGCCAAATTACGAAGGGGAGGGGAAATTATCATGGAAACTTCAGCTTAATCCAAGCGTTGGAAATTTGCTCTCCTGTGTCCCTGAAAGCTGCTGGGCGAAGCAAAGGTATGTACACACACACACACACACACACACACACACACACACACACATACACACACATAGTTTCATTGGCATATGCACTGTAAGTTTTTCAAATAAAGCTCTCTATATTTGCTCCTCAGTTTCATCCCAGCCCAAGCCATGAGTTGACAGAGCAGGGCCTACCTGTTTACTACTTGGGTCTACTTGGGTTAAGATCCCTGTGAAAATGTGAATTTCCTGCAGATTGTTTGCTGCAACGGAGGAACTAGGGTCACTTTTACTAATTATATCTGCTGATTATCCAACATTAACAACCTGATAAAACTAATGAAAAAGCTTTTTGGTCTTGCACACCATCCCAAGCACCTTATCGAGCCGTAATGCAGTGTGACTGGAAATTAAGCTGATTGTTGTAACAGACACATATATGAATCGAAAGGGATGTAATGGGACCATCACAAGAGAAAGCTACTTTGGATAATGTAGAGCAGCAAAAGCCTTTTCTCTTAATAATACTACTTCACAGTGGATATCTCCTGAGCAAAGTGAAATAAAATCTGATTAGTAGGGCTGTCCAGACCAATCAGGACATTTTTAACTGATGGAGATCGACTTGAGCATGAACAAGCCTAAGCCTGATTCTTTGTTTCACTTCAGTCTTCATGCATGTGCTGTAAATCGAGAGCTTTGTGGCAGCATGTGATTACAATGTCAGCAGTGTGGAAATATTTTAAACTGGAAAATGAAAGCAGTCCAGCAGCCATGTGTAATGTTTGTAATGTGAGCATTCCACAAGGTGGTAATAACAGAGCTGCATTTGATAATATCTGATAGGACACCTACAAAATAAACTTTGAAATGAGTTCAGTCAGGTAACTCATGTGAAGACTGCACTGAAGCAATACACACTGGAGGACACTTTTAAACAGAGAGAAAAGGCAAAGAAGATTACTTAGAGGGAAACTGAGTTGATCATCTTGGATGAGCAGCCAATCAGTGTGGTAGAGAATGCAGGATCTCTTTTGTAGCTATGATATGCCCCGCCCCCTCCACACTACATTTCAGACATTGCCTTACCAGAGCTTTACAGCAAGGTTCACCCCAACCTACAAGGTATTTCATCAACTGTGACTGCCATTTTTTTTTACCACAGACATCTTTAGTTCTGATGTTTGTCCAGTCTCAATATTTAGCCACAAATGTGCACTGAAATAACCCCTCGTTTAATTTAAAGTGTGTGGTATTGAAAATTATTGGTTTCACTAATCTCATACTGCAGAGCGTGTGCATCAGGCAGTGGAGGACATGCTGGGCAGTTGAGCGTATACATTGGATTTTAATAACTTTAATACACTCAAAGAGGGCTGTGAAACTGTTATCTAGAAAAATACAAATAACAGATCAAGACTCTGTATCAGATACTCACTAATAAATTACTCAGATTGGACTAGGGGGCAAAATACATGATCAGGACATCTGTAGTAATTTGTATTCCTATAAAGTTTGCAGTTATGCAGTTTTTAAATCACTTTTCATGAATTGCCCTCTGGAACATCACATCTGTATGGTTGAAGCATTGAACTTCTGCTTGTGAACTGAGGTTCCTTTTTGAGTGTCCGGGAAAATGAATGTTTCACAACACTGTAATGTACATCCATTACATGCACAGACAGTATCTTTCCATCAGCTGATGAGACTCCCATGATCAAAGCCTCTACCATTTTATAATAAGATCAACAGAGTGAAGTACTTATAAAACTAGAAGACTGTAAGAAACTTCTCGTACTGTTGCTCTTGCGTTTTGTGGGCAGCGATTAGGACACCCAGGACTAGATAAAACTATAAAGCCACTTGTGACCCAATGGCTCATCTGTAAACATGCGCCATGATGAGATGTAAGTACTGTCTTTAATACAGTGCATAGAGATGAAGATAAAAAACTGGACCTAAACTACATAGAAAAGAAAAAAAAGATTCTTGTGTGGAGAAAGTGGCTTGAAAATTACTATTGTGAACATTGTGAACACACTCCATTACACAAAGTGCACCACAACTAAATGTGACAACATAACTCATCCACACATGGAGCAGGGGGCAGCTACCGAAGATCCCTTAGTGGAGCCTGGGAAACATTTTCTTGCAAGAAGCATGTGTACTTTTCAAATCCCACACATCTGAGTTGAGATGTAAGGGTCTAATCTGTTTTTATCAGTTTAAATTATGAAAATGATGCAAAATGCCATCATGCCATTTATGTTTGATTTTTAAAATTATAATCTCCTTTATCTGTGGACACTGTATAAAAAAGGTTTGTTCAGACACTGTATGTTGAAAGATCCTTCCAGTAGTTTATTAGGCCCAAAAAAGACACACATTCAGAAGTATTTATATTGAAAAATGTAAACTGGCTTGGACAATTTTCCTCATTTAACATGAGAAAATATTTATTAATTTTCCAACTCGCTTATCCAATTAGGGAAGCTGGAGCCAACCTAAGACAGGGTTCACCCTGGATAAGAAGCCAACCCATCACAGGGTATCACAAAGACAGGCAACCATTCACACACACACACACACACACACACACACACACACTCTGACCTATGGGCAATTTGGAGTAGTCTGTCAAACTAAACCACAAGGCTTTGGACAGTGGGAGGAAACCAGAGCACCCGGAGGAAACCCATGTCACGGGGAGAGCTTGTACACTCCACAGAGAAAGGCATCTTTGGCCAACCTGGTTATAAAACTCAGGACCTTCTTGCTGTGAGACAACAGCACTAACCACTGCATCCCCATGTGAAATTGTTTCAATATGCTAATTATGCGATTTTGTGTTCACTTTGTTTCAGTAGGGATATGTTTTGTAATTTGTGTTTGGAATATCCTTTGATAAAGTTGAGATGGAAGAGCAGCGTATTGGGCATTCTGGTTCTGTACAAACAGCAGACTGTTTATCACTAGTGTGCTATTTGGGCTGTTTCTGTTGCATTGTTGTCATGTGCAGGAGTTGAAAATCATGTGAGTTGATTGCTTCATGTTGCGATCCCCCACTTCGTGTGTTTTAAGAGTGTTTTTGTGTGTGTCGGGCATGGCACTCGAGATTGTAAATGGGGCAAGGGGGCACAGCGGAAAGAGGCGGCGCATCAAAGTGCAGCACTAAGTTTGAAAAAGTAACATTTTTAGTCAGCAGTAGTATTTTAGTCCTAACTGAGGCTCTCTTGTTTAGCTTGTCAATAGCATCGACGTGCCTTGAATAGGAAATACCTGGTTAAGCAGAGTTGCTTGAAACCGCACTTCCTCCTTGGCGAATTTAATGGCTTCTTGTCCCTTTTGCTGGTTTTCAGATCCGGCTGTAACTGATTCTGAATTCAGTCGATGCGACCCTTATCTTTTGTCTTCTGTCTTTCATGTTGTTTTCCTCATCCGGGAACCAGGTGTCATATGTTCTGTGTTTTAAGAAATTGTTATGTCTGTTGTCTTTTTTGCATCAGTTTCTACAACATATATTTTCATGCTAAATTCTTCAGTTGAGTTTAACATATTTGAAAGTATTCCTGCAAGAAAGGTCTTTTTCAAATCCCACCCATTTCAGTGGTGTTCAGAAAATGTGACTAGACTAAATGTTTTTAATGGACCCTTAAGTTATACTTACATCTAAAAAAATCCCTTAATGGCCATAACTTGGCTTTACCCAATATAGTTATCAACCCTCATTTTAATTTAGGGTTATTATACTGTATTAATTCATCTCTTTATTTTACCTATCCAAGGCAATGAACACCTGGAGCAGTGGAGTGCCACTGTAGCAGCACCCAGGGAGCAGTAAGTGTTACATGCCTTGCTCAAGGGCACTTCAGTCTGCTAGCTGGTTCAAGGAATCGAACCAACAACTCTTCTGTCACAAACCCACTTCTCCAACCATTAGGCCAAAACTAATTAGCATATGCGGGGTTACATTCATAATCTAATGTGGGCCCACCTTATCCTCCTTCTCCCTGCTGCCGGCTGCAGTTTAGTCAACAAACTGTTTTGAGCAACATTTGATGTCAGCAACGTTATGTGTCAACATCCCCAAGCTATAAAAACATCATCTGAGCTGAATCTTCATGTAGATTAACTAACTTTATTCATTACACTGATTTGGAGGGCACAGTTGGAACACCATCTGGGTTCAAGATGGCTTCAAGATTTTGTGGCAGAACCCATCTGCATTTGGACCAGATTTCCAAAGCAGTTTTCAAAAAATTGTTGACTGCATACCCTGGTTCTCTCTGGTATTTCTGTATTTCTCACTTTCTCCAAATAACCAAATTTACTTATTTCAGGAGGTTTGAGATGATTCAGAATTTGAAAAACAGAGCACAAACTGTTATTTTCCTGCCTTCTCTCTTTCTTGGATAAGAGCTCAATTGTTGGGCATTGGAGACCTAGTGGTTCTAGACTTGGCATTGTAATCAGAAGGTCACAGGTTCAAGTTCTAGCCTTGACAATGCTGAGGTACACTGCTCCCCAGGTGCTGTTTATAGCTGCCTGCTGCTCCACATGTGGCTGGTTTATGTGGTCAGATTGTTGGGGTGCACATTTTCTACATAATGTTTGACTTAATTTTTTTTTCACATGGCTGTGTCTCAGAAATCGGGAGAAAATTAGCTAGTACCTTGTTTCATTGACTATACAAAACGAAATCAGCCACCTGAAATGGGAAGATTGCTTTTATTGACATGCAAACAGGCATTTGTACGCATCCTTGTGAATGACTCTGAATGAAAGATCTGTGAAACAACTGAGAGAAGCTCATTTGGAGAGATCACTGAAGGGAATGAGATTCTGTTGTGTGTTTACTGCTAATTTGGATATAGACAACAGGGTGAAACAGGTTTTAACAGATTTCGGCAATTACTACGTCTGACATCTGCTTTCACTAATGAGCACTAAATACCTGATATAACTGCCCAATTACCAAAGCTAATTGCCCCCAGTGCGCCCACTTGTTTTGGATTGCCCTATTGAGGCTGGTCTCTGTATGTGTCCATTTTCCCTTCCAGCCCTTCCTTGTTCACACAGCTCTCCATTCTGCTATTGATATGGAGCTGTCAAAATAGCGCAGCGCTCATATCCTCATTAGAAGAGTGTCGTTGTGTGGCGGGTGGTGGGACATGGTGCTGCTGTTTGACTAATAGGAGTTGGCTACGGCCCCTGGAGAGCCTAATGACCGCCAGTTTCAAACTCTTTCACTGGCAGCACCATGACTCGGACGCAACGCTCTGCCTGGAGCAATATGCGCATGGGACCGCAGAATGAATTGCGCACAAACACACTCATTCACTGTAGTCCTGTGCATGCTTGAGGCACCAGTTTATGCCAAAACAGCAGAGTTCATGTACAATGTAGATCTTTTTTTTGGCCTCTCATAGCCTTAGGATGAACGTACAACTGACCTTCACTGACTAATGTATAAGGTAAATACCATACATCTGAATTGCCAGTCCCAAGGTTCTTGGGCATCCGTTTTTAAGTGGTTATAAGTAAGAAGTTCAAGGATAGGGTTTTGAGGTCACTCACTCGTTTGTGGATCAGCTCATTCTAAAGTTTTGAAAAGGATTTGCAATGTTGCAATAAATGTACAGAATTCAAACGTCACATATGCAACATATAATGGCTCGACTCATTGCATAAGCTGGCGGATAGAGTGAACCAGACTGGCAGGCCAGATGCACTGAAGAGTGGAGTGTTTATAGTCTCGAGTAAACTCAGCTGGGATACAGACATGCATGAGCACAGTCTTTACATAACCTCATGCACTTACTTTACATGAGACCATGCAGTGGCCTAGTGCTTAGGACCTCGCCCTTGTGACTGAAAGGTTGTAGGTTCAAGTCCTGATTCTAGTCACCACTGTGGTACCCAAATTGTCTGGCTACACTGCTCCCCAGGTGATTTTCATAGCTGTTCCATGGGTTATGGGGTCATATTTTGTTGTGGTGCACTTTGTGTGTGATTGAGTGTGTTCACAAAAAACAAATAGTCACTTTCACTTAACATATTGGGAACCTGAGTGATCTTGTGTAGATGTGACCTTACAGATGCCTCTTTGCTATTTGCAGAACGAGATATCTCTTTCTTGGTTTGGTTGATACTATTTTTTAATTTTTTGTGTGTATTTTTTCACTGGTAAGTATTGCTGTATTGTAATTTTCAGCCAGTTTCGTGCAGATGTTTTCTTTTGTGAAGCTCATCCTATTAACTCTTGATCAAATGCTCTGCCAGTGTTGTTCACCTTCTTTAAATGCTCGTTAGGCCAGGGGCCAGATGCCTGTCACCTTCTGATACCACTAACAGGATATTCAGTCAGGGCCACAGCCAAGAGCCAGCTATTGAGAGCTTTCTTTTGTGAACCGTATATCGTTTTTTTTCCCATGCATTGCGAAGCGGCTGTCTTCCCTTCCGGCGAACGACAACTTTTTTTTTTTGCAAAGGGCTGTTTGACCGGTCATGGCCTGTGAGGACAAAAAGTAGGAAATCTTTTGACCCCCTAAAGAAAGGGAGGATGAATTACGGGAGTAGGGCCCTGCCCG
This sequence comes from Lepidarchus adonis, assembly GCA_037576955.1. Classification (NCBI taxonomy): domain Eukaryota; kingdom Metazoa; phylum Chordata; class Actinopteri; order Characiformes; family Lepidarchidae; genus Lepidarchus; species Lepidarchus adonis. The sequence goes on along the minus strand of JBBIGC010000013.1, from coordinate 16,918,467 downwards.
TCCGCGGTGCAGACGGTGCGTCCCAGCCCCCCTCTCTTGCCTCTCTGGGGGAACCTTACTGGAGACTTGGCAACGTCCAAGGATGAGGATTTGAGAGTCAAGTGTCTGTGAATGGGGAGAGCGTTGGTGGTCTGGGTGCAGCTGCACGGAAAACAAGTGGAAGAAATGGGGAGACAGAGAAAGGGGTAGCGCGCTCCCTGTGGAAGTGCATGGCTCCTCGCTCTCGTCTTTCATCTTGCAGGCCGACTGCTCAGGGGCTTGGCACGGGCCCCTGTTCCAGGCAGCTAAGCTAGCAGCTTCCCCAACACTCAGTATGCAACCAAGGTGCTGGAATGACAATGCCTCCTTTCATGGTGGAGGTAGAAACAAGGGGCTATGGATCTGCTCTGGGGTTTTTCTCGCCTCTAAGTGAAGATGGGGGGGCATTTTCTCCAAGTTAAAGTAGAGCAGAAAAAGGACTGAAAAGGAAGAAGGGAGGTAAGATGAGGCAATGGATGAGAGAGGGAGCGCGAGCAAGGCGGAGAGCGAGAGAGGAGAGAGAGAAGGGGTGGGAGGGAGAGAGAGCTTCCATGCCGAATGATTGAGAGAGGCGGAGAGGAAACAGAACTCCATCAGATGAAATGAGGTGAAAATAATTCAGGCATTAATCAAGCCTGGCCGAAAGGAGGGTGTTCTCTTTTTTCTTCTTCATCCTCTCACCCCCTCCTTCCCTCCTTTGCGCGCGCACATTTTCTGTGGAAGCCGACAGAAAAGGTGTGAATGAAGAACTTGAGAGTAGGACGGCGAGAAACGGCGGGCGCTGTCCAACCATGTCGGAGTCCAACAGCACTGCGGCTTGTCGGGCCGATCAGGTCAGTGCAGCTTTTTCGCTCACTTTTGTGCCTCTAGCAGGAGAACGGCAACAGGGTTATGACAAATTTGCAGCTTTTTCATTGAAAACTCAATAACCAAGTTTAAAAGATGGAGAGGGAAAAAATGTGCAGTAAGGGTAAGAGAGCAATGTTAACCCAAGCATCAAAGCGGTGATTGTGTTGAGCTGCCCGGACGACGGTGCAGGGTCCTGAAAGAATTGAATTAATCAAGGCGAAGCATTGTCTGCGCCGCCTTATTTTTCGGCCATCATTCAGGGGGCCTGTGACGACTCAATAGTCCGCGGACCACGTGAGAAGGGGGCTGTAGCTCTTTAAAAACCAGACCACGTGTGGGCCGGCTGAAAAGTTTTTATAACTAATTGCAGTGGGAAGTTCTGCTCGACACTGGCAGAAGGGCTGTTTGATAAAGTTTCTAAGGAAGTGGGCAGGAGAACTGTGTGTGAGAGAATGACGGCGGGAAGAAGGAGGAAAGTGTCCAGGCTGTTTTTGTTTTTTTCTCAAGAGAGAGGACGTTGGCTCATATTTATGCCCATTCTCTCTTCCTCTTTCTCCCTTTTGAGCCACCAGAGCACTTATCACTTAAACAATCCCCAGGAAGATTTGTCGGAAATGAAAGGCACAGATATCCGATAAGCCATTTTACACCTCTCAGATTTATGCTCCCAGCTGCTCACATCCTCTTTTTTGCTGCTTCTTTCACAAGTCTGAAAAATCTAATTGTTATTTACACAAGGAGAAATAATCTGTCTTTTTTCAAGATTAGTTAATTATTTGGTTTATTTTGGTTTCATTCCTTTCTTAAAAATAATTTATTTAATTATTTTACCAACCCAGGTTCTGGAGTAGCAGAACACATTTAAGTATAAATGTGTACATCAGTAATTTACAACAGAAATTCTATAGTTGCTGGACTCATTTGATCACCAATGTCTGCATCAGTATTTACCTAACTAGGTTCTAAAGTTGCAGGATACATTTGCATTTACTTCAGTGTTTACCAACCCATGTTCTGGAGTAACTGGACACATTGGAGTACCAGCATCTACAAAGTACAATATAGTAGCTGGACACATTTCATTCCCAATGTCTACATTAGCGTTTACCAACCCAGGTTCTAGCTTAGCTGCACACTTTTGAGTAACCATGTCTACATCTGACTATTCAAACCCATATTCTAGAGTAGCTGGACACATTGGAGTACCAGCATCTACATCAGTGTTTACCAATCAAGGTTCTACAGTAGCTCTGTCTTACACTTTTAGAAGTTCTCCTCCTTTAACATATATAAGAAATATTATTTATATTATAAGATAATAAGATAATAAAAAGACCGGTAGTACCTTTCTTGACACAATGTGGGTGCTCTACATGGGTTGGGAGATGTCCTTAAATAGTTTAACCACCATTCTCTTGTCACCCTCTACCTCTACTGGCTCAAGGGGGTATCTCAGAGAAGAGCTGGCCTTCCTTATTAGCCTGCTCAGTCCCTCCCTGTCTGCAGAGCAGCTGACGCCACCACTGAGTCCAAAAAACGTCTTCAGAAGAACCCCATGTACCCCAAAAGACCTGAGTCTCTGGAGCAGAAACAGGCTGCTCTGTCTATTTATAGCAGGCATCAGTGTTATGAGTCCACTTTATTGTTTAGGTGAACCCCTAGGTACTGAAGGTATGAATCCAAAATCTCCCTGATAATGGTGAGGAGCGATTGTTGCTGTGGAGATCAATCACTTTGTTTTTTTCTGACATTTATTTGATGGTGCTTCGGATCACACAAGTACAGAAGGCTCTGGGTTACTTCCCTGTACTCACTGTCATCCCCATTTGTAAAGATGCCAACAATTGCAGAGTCATGACAGATCTTCTGTAGGTGGTGGTTGGTGGAGTTGTAGAAGTCTGCAGTATAGATGGTAAATAGGAATGGAATATGAACCGTACCCTGTGGAGCTCCCATACTGCAGACAACCCAGTCAGGCACATAGTCCCAGATTCTAATATACTGCAGTAAAACTGATTAGCTGAATTAGGTATGTTACAGCTGAGAAAATACCAAAAATACCAGGCACGATAACTCCAGTAACAGGGTTGAGAACCACTGGCTATGGTCATGCTGCAGGTTTTGGGTGTAAACTCTCATTACGTCATACATTTTTCTATGAGTCCTATGTTAACAGCACTTAGATTATGCCATGACATTAACATTATAGGATTAATAGTAGCATATTAGCTGGCTGCTGGACCTCTATGGTTATCATTGTTCCCTTCATAGTTTTTTCACAACTCACATTTTAGTTTTTTGTTTCTTCATTCTTTTTCCAGCTACATTTTAACTTTATCATTTTTTGGATGGGAAGAGTATTTTCAGGCTTTAACTTTCTATTTAGTCTTGGATTGATGTTTATAGCCAGGCATAGGTTTAGTTGATCACTTCAGGACCTTAGACTCTTACAGTAAGCCCAACTTCTTCCATGAATCTTGCCATACACCATATGAGTCCAAAAATCCATATGGCAAATATGTAATTCCTTTGTGTTCACAGTCTTGTAGTTTGTGCAAGGTGGGTTCATTAGTTTGATTATTGCCAGCTGTCTCCATGCTCACTCTGATTCAGGTGGCCAGCTGTACAGACTGATTTATCTGACAGGACATACGTGTGCACGGATGCACAAACACATACATAGAGTTACACTAAAGGGCAAGGTAGTGCCAGATGCACCTGCTCCTCTGGTTTATGTCTCTTTCTGCATGTGTGTTTGTGTGTGTGTGTGTGTGTGGGTGTGGGCGCTTTTGAAAGACTTTGTACCACTGGTCAAGTCCTTCCTTGCAAAATCTTGACGCTAAGCTGCCGAGATGTGTTGAGGTCACTCTGCTGGTTGCTCTTCCTCTCCAAATTGCTTTGATTGAGTCCAAGACCCAAAGCAGTGGCTCACACAGTATTTTTTTTGTTTTTTACAACGAACACAGTCTCACTCTCGGTCTCATTTGGCAGGCATTCTGTCATTAACTAACATTGTCTATTAGAGCCGAGAAGTCAATTGTGCAGTAATGTGGCACATGTACATGCCAGGCATTATTAGATTTAATTGCTATTGTTTTGAAACTTGCATTGTGGTTGAGCAAAATTAAATGCTGAAAATGACTAATCTATCAGATAAGATTACAAACACACACACACACCAAGGTTATTATAGTTAACGAAAACGAACGAAAAAACTAAAATCGAAAAAGCATTTTCGTTAACTGAAACTGTTGTGTGTATACAAAACGAACTTAAACGAACTAATATTATAGCAAAAACGTCCTCCGTTTTCGTTTTTGTAATAAGCCTTTTAGGTTGAATTAAAATCTATTTACTTCACGCTGCCAGTAAGCTTAGTCTGTGACGTGGTGACGTCACGTGTCCGCGACGCAGCTGTTCTGCTGTTCGCGGGCACGCGCGGCTCCGGCTTCCAACATGTTTTTAACAAAATGTTTTCCCTAAAATGTATGAAACGGCTTAAAACCAGCCTCTGATTTCTGAAGACAGTTATATCAGTGTATCGCGCGTATTTCCTCATTTCT
>JBBIGC010000013.1:16882021-16913937 GCA_037576955.1 Lepidarchus adonis | reverse complement strand
ACTTCCAGTCGTTCGTTAATCACATGACAGTAATGTTAACTGGGGCTGTGACGTGATGAACGAATTACTCGAAAAACTCGAAGACTCGAAACAGATGAATCAGTAATCCCAATACAGAAACTATAGGATGTTGCTGCGCATGCACGACTGAATGAATCACTCCCACGAGACGACTCTTTATTCCCGAGTCACATTAAAGATTCGTTTAAAATGAACGAATCATTCAAGAACGACCCATCACTAGAAGTACGATCACAACAGTCACACGTTGACTACTGAGCGCTAAGCAGTGTAGCATGATCATCTGCAGTCAGTGACGGCCAAGCGGGGCGTGTCATCACGAATTTACACGGTAATTCAGGTGTGTCCGGACCTCTGCGGCGGAGGCTCTGCCGAACCCCTGAGACCGTCTCACTGAACCCCTAGGGTTTGATCGAACCCAGGTTAAGAACCACTGTTCTAAAGCCTTCAGAAGTTGTGGTTTAGTGGTTAGAGCCTTACCCTTGTGAAACATGGGCTGTAGGTTTAAATTCCAGTCCAGGCATCTCTGAGGAACTTTTGAGCAAGGTGCTGTCCTTCTACATTGCTCCCTGGGTGCTGTTAATAGCTGCCTTCTGTGTGGATGGGATATGGGGTCATATTTGTTGTGGTGCACTTGGTGTATTCACAATGACAAATCATTGGGAGCAGTGGGAGCATAGAGCAAAGGCCCGTCGTATAGACTCCGTCCCACTGAAACTGTGTGTGTGTGCATGTGTGCTGCTTACACAATAGAGCACCTGAGCTCTCTGTTTGATTCTCTCTGTGTCACTCTGGTCTTTCTAAAGAGGGCATTTTGTCTAAATGTATTGCATTCACTCTGCCTGCTGTATTCAAGAGCAGAGTCATTAAATGAGCAGTTATAATGATTATTTAATTGAGGTCTTCACCAATTTATTAAAATTTTATGCAATGGCTGAGAATTGTTTAGATGGTGAAATGGTGCCATTTTTGGCAGTGTAATGACCGGAACCAGGAGTTGAGATGGTGATTTTATTTGCCAGTGAATCTGTGTATTTTATTGTTAATAATCCATCCACCCATCCATTTTTCAAACCGTGGTATGCATTTTGGGTTGCAGGGAAGCTGGATCCAATCCCAGCTAATTACAGGTCAGGTAATACCGATAATTTAGAATTATGTTCTAGGCTAATACTATCATTAGAAAAAGTCTTCAGATTCTGTCAACATATTCTTAGTCACTTTCTGGGAGGGAGCTTTAAGGGGCAAGAGAACTGCTAACAACTGTTGTTTTTGTTTATACTATAAGTCTTCAAAATTTTATTCTACAGAGATTGTATGTAGAAATGTCATAAATGTATTTCTTTTATATTTGCTATAACATATATTCATGTATACATTTTACATTTTTCAAAAATGACAAGAAAAGTAGACCTATTTATTTATTTATTTATTTATTTATTTATTTATTTATTTATTTATTTATTTATTTATTTATTTATTTATTTATGTACTCCTCAAGGACTACTTTTCAGAGTGCATTTCTGAAGTGTTCCAGCTGCTAACACACCTGAGCCACTTTATCAAGCCTTCACAGCCCTTGGTGATCTGGCTCAGGTGTGTTTGACGTTAGATGGGGGCGAAAACACAGACTAGCTAGGGGGCATTTTGAGGACTAGGCTGAAGACGGTAGAACAAGGACTGAAAATTCCTACTTGAGTAAAATGAAACAAAGTATTGACAATGAATAAAAACATAATAGTTGCTGAGTGATAACTTACTCAAATACAAGTAAACACTGATTTGTTTTTCAACATACTGATCACTGTGAGTTAGTATCATTTCATATTTCATATTCATATTTGCAGAAGTGCTGAAGAATGTATTTGGTTTACAGGCAAGTGTGGCTGGGGGTCAACCCTTAAAACACGATTCTCAGATTCCATGCTTTTGGGAATTGAGATTCAACTCAGAAGGTTTACTTTTAATACTTTTAAAGTTTCCTTGCAATCACACTAGTGAGAGATATTTTAATATTGATTGGAAAACTAGATGGAATGTATAGGTCTTTAACAAAAATGGCTTTCAAGTAAACTGTTTCAGCTCCTCATTAATCAACGTTTGTTTTACCTGGACGACTGTTGGGGGTTAGGTGCCTTGCTTAAGGGCGCTTTACACCGTTGTCTGGTACTCGGTTTGGAACCGGTGGCCATTTGGATAGTTCTCTAACCATTAGGCTATGACTAATAGTGTAAACTCTCAATTTTTTAAAAGTCTTACTGCGATGAGTTTGCCTTCTGTCTAGCATGTACCCTGCCTTGGCCTGTAGTCTGCTGGGATCGGCTCCAGCTTCCCCCTCGCCGTGAAATGGATTAAGTGGTTTGGATAATGAATAGATAGAATCTTAGAAATAGCACATGATTTTCAATAGAAAAATTACAATATGTATTTACCTTTGACATCTTGTATTTGGCAGATGTCTTTCTCTGTGTCTGTAGGGCTGCAACTAACGATTATTTTAATAATCGATTAATATGTCGATTTGTTTTTTGATTAATCAGATTTTTTTTAAAAAACAAGAAAAGCATTCATTTATAACCCTTTATTTTAAAAACAGAACTAAAATCTTTGGAAAGTGCACAAACATGTTGCTCCTTGAGCTTTTATAATAATGTAGTTCAATTATACATCACATTTAAACACAGCTTAAGAACTTTAAAATTTAATTAAAAAAAGAACAACACACACAAGTATATTTATCAATAATAACCTATATGGGACAAAGCACAGAATATACATTGCAAAAAATGCTTTTCTAACGTAGTAGTTTTGTCCTGTTTTCAGTCCAAATATAAAAAAAAATCTTAAATCAAGATACATTTATTAGACATGTGAAATAGCATGAGAAATTATGTCTTGTTTTCTGAAAAAAAAACAAGTAAAAAATTATGTCTTGTTTTAAACAAGCAAATTATCTGCCAATGTGGTAAGATAATCTCAATCAGAAGTTTAAAGCATCACTGCTGTTCCCTTACCCTTACCCTCATCATATTTTGCAGTTAACACGCTTTTTCTGTTTATTTAGTGTGAAATGCTTCCATACCTTAGATCGCACGGATTTCTCGCTTGTTTTGTTTTTAAATGTTTGCTCCGCCCTGTCTCTGCGAGGCACTAGCATCAGTGTGCGCGCGAGAGAGACAGAGTGTGTTCACTCCGCTCCGCGCTCAACTAAAGTTTTACATTTTTGTAATAATCAAATTTTTCCGTGTCGCGCAACACAACCAATCGATTATGAAATTTGTTGCCAACTCTTTTAGTAATCGATTTTAATCAATTTAACCGATTTGTTGTTGCAGCCCTAGTTGTCTGTCTCTGTGCTGGTTTGGCATTCTGTCCAAGGCAAGACTGGGATCAGCTCCAGCTTCCCCATGACCCGTCATAATTAAAATAGCTTAATGTAATATTTTATTTCAAATTATCTATATAAAATACTGCTGCAGGGAAGAATGTATTTAAATCTTGTGAACAGATTCTTTCATTTTCACCTTTAATTTGTCTGATCAAGTTAGATCATTTTTTATATTTATGGGTTGCGTTTATTGCTGGGCTTTAAGGCTGGTGATGCATTATTGTGCAGTTATTGTAAAGCAGTATAGTATATTGTACTTCATTGTCCTGTTTAATTGCTTGTTGTCCTAGTGTGGTCTTGACCGGACCGTATCTTTTTGTTTCACTGTATTTGTATATAGTCAGTGTGTGTGTGTGTGTGTGTGTGTGTGTGTGTGTGTGTGTGTGTGTGTGTGTGTGTGTGTGTGGATTGGTACCTCAGGTGGAAAACCTTTTCTACCTCCAACACTTTCAACAGTGCATGTGTGCTCCCTTTCCATAACCTTCATAACAGCCCCGTCACACACACACACACACTCAGTGCAATGAAGCCATCAGCCACACTGAGCGCAGGTGTCCAGCCTTCTGCCAAGTTTACATGCTTCCTCGCTGCTTTACAGAACCTCCATGAGAACAAAACAGTCCTGATCTTCCTTCTCCTGCTGAAGGAAGGATTGTTCTTGGCCATGGTTGATGGTGTTTGTCTCTTACATCGTCTGGGGTGTTTTTACTTTGTATGAACGAAAAGACTTTGTTTGTTTTTGAAAAATGAAGAGTTGGCAACATGAACCGTGCATGTGTGTGTTTGTCTGCTTTTTGCTCATTTCACTGACGCCCACGTGCGTTATGCAGATGGTTTGCGTGTGTCTGTGACATTTTGCTGGGAGCGAAAGCCCAGGGAGCTCAGACTCAGATGGTGCTCTTTGTGGGTGTGTGTTGCCCCAAATGGAAGGCCATGTGCAATGGGAACTGTGGGCTGCCCCATTGTGCACAGAATTTCACACAAGGGCAGTTTACCTCAAAATATGCCACAACAGTAGTATTACATTCCTGCACACTGCATTTCACACATGCCTTGCAGTGATGTGGGATGACAATTTAACTTGAATTTTTCGTTTTTTGGATTACATGAATGCGTAGCTTCGTCAAGCGCAGCACGGTGGTGCAGTCGTTAGTGAGATCGCCTCACAGCAAGAAGGTCCTAGGTTCACTCTCTGTGTCAGTCATGGGTGCCTTTCTGTGTGACGTGTTTAATCACTCCCTGTGTTTCCTCCCACCACTCAAAGACTCTAAATTACCCATAGTGATAGTGAGCTGGAATTGGCTCCAGATTCCCCACAACCTGACATGGATAAAGTGGTTTGGAGAATGCATGGATGGAGTCTTCAAAGAAGCCGTAATATGACGATGATGAAAGTCATAGTCTAGTGGTTAGGACTTTGCCCTTGGGGTCAAAAGATCACAGTGCCACAAGGGAAAGTCCCCCTGGGTGTGAATGATAGCTGCCCACATGCTCTACATGTGGATGGGTTAAATACAGAGGTCACATTTCACTGTATCTGATGGGTGTGCTCACAGTCATGATGGTGGTGATTAACTGAATATGACAATCATGGTTCTTCTGTCTTCAAAAAATTGATGACAGACATCAAGATGCCCTCTAAGTAGTGGAATGAACTTCCCCTGACCATGAGAACTGCAGAGAACCCCACTGTCTTCACATGACAACTGAAGACCACCTCTTGACAACTGAACAGTACCTTAGTCTACATGTCCCTGCTTCAGCTCCAATAAGACCTTCGTTCTTAACTGAATTCTAGGTTTACTGTTTTGAGGGTCAGTTTTTTAGTAGACTACAAAGCCCCTGTGCGTTACTCTGGATAAGAGTAAATGTGTTCCACATCTAAGTTGCTGTTGATACATTCCTTTAAGTCTAAAGACTCTTACCCTAGACATTGATTTGTCATTCTCCAGAGCTCCTGAAATTTTCACTGGAGATTTAATTGAAGTAGTTTCATCTGGTGTACACACTTTATCTGGACAGCTTGCTTTGTTTCTGTAATGTTTACGGCCTAAATTTTGGATGGGACCCCATCAAAGCTGCTGCGAGTTCCGCTCCTGCAGCTCGGGTCAACAAGCACTCCCTGGGCTAGTCCTGAGAGTGCTCTGGAGGTCAGACCAAGAACCATCTGATGGGAACAGATGGAAGACTGCAAACTTATTAATCGTGTCGACAGGACCAAATGGTAGTTTTGAGGGCAGCGTTCACATCAAGCATGCTCTGAAATGCTCTTTCATACAGCTCTCATGTGCCAACCAGGATCATTCTGGGTTATGATCACATGGGACCATTTTCACCTTGTTTGCCATTGTCATTAGTTTTTAAGAACTGTGTGTGCACCTGTGTGAACCTGAGAGATTGAGCTTTGAAGGAATTGTTCTGCAGAAAAGCAACATTTTTTTAAACAATGTGTGTTTTAATATGAGTCAAATCTATTAAAGATTATGCACCAGTTTGTTGTCTTAGGTGGACACCAAGTAAGAAGTGGCTGATGAACTTCATTTTTTGGGGGGGTGTTTAAACGAGATAAAAGAGTTGACCCTGTGGTTGAGTCTCTAACCCTATTTGTCTTTTGTGTTTGTGTTTATGCGATCCAGAATGGAGCAGTTCCAGGGGAACAAGTGAAGAAGGATGAGAATTCCCGGAGAGGAAACTGGGGGAACCAGATTGAGTTTGTCCTGACCAGTGTGGGCTACGCAGTGGGACTGGGCAATGTCTGGAGGTTCCCCTACCTCTGCTACAGGAATGGAGGAGGTCAATATTATTTATTTATTTTTATTTTTTTTTCCAAATAAAGATTTTAGTCCTGTCATAACAGGCATACATTTTAAAACTATCATACATTTTATGTAATATTTTTTTATTAAAAGCAGAAAGTGTGAGTTAGAAAATTTTTGTTGGGCAGTTATAGATTACATGTTTCTCTTACTCTGTAATATTTCAGTGGAAGACTGTCATTGTGCAGTCTAGCAATTTGTTATGAAATTTGTCTTGATATGCAATAGTGTATCTCAGATTGCATAACATAGAATATATATAGTGGCCAGTTTTGCCATAAAAGGGCAGTCCCTTGGCCAGCTTTCTTAAAATAGAGCAGCCTGTTGCTGCCTTCCCTCTGCATTCAGCAACAATGGCTGTGCCTCTGTTCGGTCCAGGTCCTAGCCCCATGCCCCAGTTCCCCATGAGCTCATGCTCTCAGTGGGACCGCTGCTAATCAGAGGCCATGCCCTGAATTAGACCAAATGTAAACAACGCAGGGCTCCATATACTTTAGTCCATCTTTAAAGGGGTCATGAACATTCAGTTTATAGATTGAATAGTTTGGCAAAGACTGTTTATATGTGTGGGTGGTGGTTGATTTAATATTCACCAAAGAAAAAAAAAAATTAATTGAATAACCTATTATCCTTGAGATGCAGCTATGCCTTAGCCATGAAAATGTTTTTTTGTATAGTCCAGGGATTTTAGCACTAAACTACACTTGGTGTCAAAAGCTTATTGTTAATCTAACATAAGTTTTTAATAAAAGTACACTTGTTTTAACTTTACATTACAAACAGTTTATTGTTAGAACACACTCGTTTTAATGTAAAATTACACTTCTTTTAACATTATCCAAAACTCAGTTTAATGTTACATGACAGTTTAATGTTAAACTACACTAAATGTAATTTGAAACTACACTTGGGTTTTATGTTGAAACACATTCATTTTAATGTTAAACTACATTTTCTTTAGTGTAAACACATGGCTTAATGTTAAACTAGTGTTAAAGTGTCAGTGTAACTGCATAGTTATTTGATGTTCGAGTTCTTATCTAAATGCAGTGCTCATTACTGAATCTTGTGCATCCATCAGGTGCCTTCATGTTCCCATACTTCATAATGCTGGTGTTCTGTGGGATCCCCCTCTTCTTTCTGGAGCTATCTTTTGGACAGTTCACCTCATTGGGCTGCCTGGGGGTCTGGAAGGTCAGCCCCATGTTCAAAGGTCAGTGATATTTTAGGGGAACACTGTGCTTGGTGGAATCTGATTATGGTTCTTAGATTATTAGGTAGGCTGGTGCATACATGTACGCCACTTTATTAGGTACACCGATGTGGTATCTCCACTCATTCTCCATTTCATTTGCTTGACAGAAAGACATGAACACTTTTCCACTTACTCTGGACAATCAGGCACATCTAACATATTGGTCAACATTGCTACTAATGTAGCAACATTGCTACAAGCAAAGCGACTTCTGATAGTTTCAGTCTTCATTGTTCTTAGCTGCCAGTTTCTTGCCACAGGACACTGTTGACTGTATATTTTGATCTGACTGACTATTTATAGCCAAGTGGCTGTTTAAGAACTCCAGCAACACCCAGGATAATTTACTCTGTGCATACTATCATGTGCAGTGGTTATGTGGGGGTCCTGTCCGTGGATGACCTGTGCACCACCTAACTGATTATAACTCATTGAGGCACGAGGAACTGTCTCTTTAATCTGAAATGATTAGTACTTTTATTTTTAATTTTATTTATTTATATTATTTATCTGTTATTACTGTCCAGTATTGACCAGAGGAGGATGGGTTTCCATTCTGAGCCTTGGTTTCTCGCATGGTTTATGCTGATGGGGTTTTTCCTTGCATCTGTTGCTGTTGGTTTGCTCATTAGGGGCTCGCACCCAGATTCCGTTAAGTTGCTTGTGACAATGTCAGTTGTGAAAGCGCAATCAGAATATTGACTGACTGACTGACAGAATTATAGATAGACAGAAAGACAAACAGACAGACATTTTATTTTTACCAAACAAACCTTTTCTCCTGTATGAATTACATTCAAAGCCATGAGATCTGACAGCTATGATCTCTACATGTATTGCATATGTAGTATAATGGGCAGTATAGCACTAAGTACACCAATAAAGTTCACCAATAAAGAGTCCCGACCATTTTTATTCAGTAGTAAAACTTTTCTGTCACATAATCCTTAAATTTCTCTTCTGTTCTGCCCTTTCACTCTTTCCCTCAGGTGTCGGTTATGGAATGATGGTAGTTTCGACCTACATTGGGATCTATTACAATGTGGTCATATGCATTGCCTTTTACTACTTTTTCACGTCCATGACCAGCCTCCTGCCTTGGACATACTGCAACAACCCCTGGAACACCCCTGACTGCAGCGGGGTGGTGGGCACTCAGCGGGCTAATGCTACCTTTGCCAACATCACAGCTGTAGTGTCTGGGGTCACTGAGATGGTTAACCGCACCAAAAGGACAAGCCCCAGTGAGGAATACTGGAAGTTAGTGTATTATGCTGTTCAGATTGTTTTGTAACACTTTCTTTTGTGCCTTGCACTGCTTGACTCTGGGTACAACTATTTATTAGGGCAGAAACTGACAGTCGCCTCACAGCAAGAAGGTCTGAGTCTGTACAATCTCTCCCTGTGTTTGTGTGGGTTTCCTCCAGGTGCTCCCGCCTTCTCCCAATGTCCAAAGGCTTGTGGTTTAGGTTGATTGGCTGCTCTAAACTGCCCATAGGTGTGAGTGTATGTGAATGGTTGTGTGTGTGTTGCCCTGTGATGGGTTGGCTTCCTGTCCAGGGCCATAGTCAGTTATTGCTTCCATCTGGAATGGAAAAACAGTGGACAATGAATGACTGTCCATATTTCTATCAGCATTTAAAGTCAACAATTACATTTTTACCCAATAAACACAGCTTTGCTAATCATTGCTGCTTATTTATTTGTTCAGCTGATTTATTTTCTGTTGTTTTATGCTTTAAGTGCTGGTTCTTACATAAACATCTTAAGTAAAGTGTGATATTCCTTCTAATAATAAGGCAATTGTGTGATGTTTATGTCAAGTCTCAGATTGCAAGAAGGACTTAACCGCCAACGTAAAAAAGTACAATTACATAAGTCCTGGCTTAATGCTCATGACAACTAAACAGGGCAGCACAGTGGTGAAGTGGTCAGCACCGTTGCCTCACAGTAAGAAGGTCCTTGGTTCAGTCGTTAGGTTGGTGTTTGTGTGGGTTTCCTCTCGCTGTCCAAGGGCTTGTGGTTTAGGTTGACTGGCTATTCTACATTGCCTGTGTGTATGAATGGTTGTATGTCTCTGTTTTGCCCAGTGATAGTTTGGCTTTCTGTCTAAGTAAACCCTAGCTTTGACCATAGTCAGATGGGATTGGCTTCAGCATCCACACGGGCTGGTTTGAATAACATATGGATGGAAAAAACATTTACTATATTTAACATTCCGAAAAAAAACTGTGTTTTTTCCACTGATGTTTTAAAAGACTGCATCTGGAAGCGACACATTGATATGAAGGTGTGTGTGAAATTAAACTTGACAGACGTGTTTTTGGGGATATTTTTAGCCCTTTATTTTATTAGGCCTGCCTTGAGCTGGGAGAGGTAAACACGAGACTGACATTTTCTGCAGACAATGGGACGTAATGTTATTGCTTGTGTGTGTGCAGGCATATAGTCTTCCTGAATACAGAGTTCCTCTGCCAGCTCTTAGAGAATGGAAGGCTTTGACAGTGAGGCGTGTGTGTGCGTGTTGAATGACTTTTTAAATGGTTTGTGCCTAGCTCTTCGGGTTGTGTTTGTCGCTGTACCGTGAAAAGCCTTTCTGTCACCACATTCTGTCACTCAAGCAATTCATTGTAAGGGGAGAAGTTGTTTTGATTGGGCCGTCGACTTGAGATATTGGTTGTTTTTTGACATAGGCTGCTCAAAGCAATATGTCACGGTGTCAGTGAGTCATAAATGAAAATGGATGGCGATGAAGCGAGCGTTCAGATTATCACTGAAAATATTTCATTGATTTCTCTGATGGAAAAATGATCCATTCGGTCCAGTGGTGTTCTGCATGTGCTGTATAAATTTAAAAGGAACTGTTCACAGCTTAACACTATATAGTATTATTACTTTATTGATTTGTAGCTTAATTTGGTTAGTGCTGTCTCCTCATAGCTCGAAGGATCCTGGGTTCGTTCCACAGGCGTCTTTCTCTGTGGAGTGTACCATCTCTCCCTGTGTTTTGTGTGGATTTCCTCCTGGTGCTCCAGTTTCCTCCCACTGTCCAAAGGCTTGTGGTTTTGGTTAACTGACTACTCTAAGGTCCTGTGCTCATGTAGCCAGGTATTATTGAAAACTGTTATTTTTCATTTGAATTCTTATTAAAAAATGTCTCTGTCCATGTGTAAACGGCCAAAAGTTCTCAAACACATGACAAAGCAACGTGTGGCAATATAACCCTAAGCCGTATGGCAAAGTTGTCCAATCAGAAGCCTTGGCAAGGAGAAACCATTACTGTTTCCAGTAGGCGGATGTAAGGAACATGCGGCACAGTGTGACATCTGAGGAGATGAAGTTGCGCAGTTTTGACTAAAATCTATTTTTTTACCTGTTTATATGTTTTTTTATCTTTACATTGGAAGGCATTTCCTTCAAAAATATTAGTTACCAAAAAACTTATATTTTTCTGTCAAATTTAAGTCATACTAATAAGACCAAAATGTTAACACAATTTAGTTTAAAAGTTTCTGAATTACTGAAGTCATGACATTTTCTCGCCACACAGATTCATGTCTTTTTCTCACTTATTGCACATTTGTCTCTTTCTCTTAGGAACTACGTGCTGAACATTTCAGACGGCATTGGGAACTTTGGCGAGGTGCGGCTGCCCATCTTGGGCTGTCTAGCGGTCTCCTGGGTGGTGGTTTTCCTCTGCCTTATTCGGGGGGTGAAGTCTTCAGGCAAGGTGAGCTAGATGTTCCTCGTTTCACTCTCTGTGCCTATGGCTCTTACACTCACTGCAGTAAACTATATGACAAGTAGGTTGCCATGCAGGACTTGGCCTTTGGATTTCACTGGGGGCTGGATTTGGATGGTGCACTGGGGAATTGCTGCATTTTGCTGAACATTTGATTTATTCTTTTCTTGTTTGTTTGGATATCTCTCAGGTGGTGTACTTCACAGCGACCTTCCCCTATGTGGTGCTGACCATTCTATTCATCAGAGGAATCACGCTGGAGGGTGCCATCAGCGGAATTAAATACTACCTCACCCCACAGTGGCAGAAAATCCTGGATGCAAAGGTCATTGCGGCACTCTTGTGGATGGAGGTTGTGCTTTATCATACTGGCATAATCTGAATGTGTATTACTTTCTGTGTATGTGTTTTCTAGGTGTGGGGTGATGCTGCCTCTCAGATTTTCTACTCCCTGGGCTGTGCCTGGGGCGGTCTCATCACCATGGCATCTTATAACAAATTTCATAACAACTGTTTCAGGTACTAAACATGCTGTTCAGTTCAAATCTGTTCAGTCAGCGTAATTTTTTTGAAGGGCTGCAGAATAATGAAAAGCTGGGCTATGTGTGGTGGTGTTCCACTAAAGAGGAAAAGCTAAAATGTATTTAGCATTGGGTCTGATTCAGAATGATCATGATTGGATGCAAACTAATTGCATGCATTGGACATGCATGATAGGTGGAAGTGTAAGGTGATGTGTAACGAATGTGCATGAGAGAAACAGACCAAGCAAGTATCCTGACCTCAGTCCAACATAGTGGATGCGAAGCTTGCCATTTCTTTTATGGGAGGGATCTTTGTCGCCCCCTTGTGGCTGGCTATTTTAAATGCAGTTTTAAGTCTTTATCGCAATCTAAAAGAAAAGAAGTAATAGAAAACCTTTTCTGTTGTTTACATGTCTGCACTTAAGAAAAGAATAGCATTTAAAAAATTATACATAAGTTTCTTAAAGATCCATCTGTACAACAATTGATACAGTTTACAGTTTGAATAATGTTGCTATGATATTCTGATCTGAAGTTATTAAGCTTTAAATATAACAAATTCAACTAGCTGACAATTGACGTGAATGCACCCCAAAATAATAAGGTTAAAATTGGGAAAAGAGATTGTGGAAGTAAGTTCCAGAGTTTCGTGGCAGTAGCACTGACAAACCTGCCACCCAGGGTGGAAAGATGGGGGACTGTCAGGAAATACCAGGATAATGGTGGGGTAGTGGTCAGGACTTTCCCTTGTTTGAGTCCTGTCACTGAGGTGCTGTTGTGCAAGGTTCGGTCCCTGGAAGCTGTTGATAGCTCAACGTGTGGATGGGTTATGTGGTCACATTTCATTGCGGTGCAATTTGTGAAATGCGATGTGTTTACAATGACAAATAGTCAGTTCCAAGTGAACAGCAGAAGATAAAAAAAAATCTTATAAACTTGCACTCAGACACCTTTCCGATTTTATCTGTGACCGAACAGAGACAGCATCATCATCAGCGTGACAAACTGTGCCACCAGTGTCTACGCTGGTTTTGTCATCTTCTCCATCCTGGGCTTCATGGCTCATCACTTGGGAGTGGACGTATCACAGGTGGCTGATCATGGGCCTGGCCTGGCCTTCGTGGCTTATCCAGAAGCCCTGACACTTTTGCCAATCTCACCACTCTGGTCCCTGCTCTTCTTCTTCATGCTCATCCTGCTGGGCTTGGGCACTCAGGTAACTAACTACACCTTGTTCATTCTGCTAAAAAGTCTTTTAAAAAGATTTTATCGCCATTCTCATCTTGTCATGTTTCTGGACTTGCAGTTCTGTCTGCTGGAGACTCTGGTCACTGCTATAGTGGACGAGATTGGGACGGACTGGATTATTAAGAACAAAACCATCATTACTCTTGGAGTTGCTGTCGTTGGGTTCCTCTTGGGTGTGCCCCTGACCACACAGGTAAGTACATGTCTACACACATCATGCACACGCAAGTGTAGGCAGTGGTGGTGTAATGGTTAGGGTGTTACCTGTGTGATCAGAAAGTCTCAGCTGAAGTTCAACTTAAGCATGGTATCAGTACCATCCTGCTCCATAGCTCCCTACTGCTCCGTGTGGCTGGGTTAAATGCAAAGGTCACATTTTGTTTCTTATGTTGTTTCCATGTACAGGTTAGATTTAGGTGAACCTCTAACTCAATCCATAACCTATACTGAAAACTAAAAGGTTTGTGGCAATGCCATTATATTAGAACCTTTAATTGGATGGTTCTTAAAAGAAACTTTTTTGTAAGTTGACCAAACGCTCTGTAATGGCAAGGTTCCACATTGATTGTTTTTTTTTCCCTAGAACCTTTTCTTCAAAACAAATACCTTCTGTTCTGTAGTTGAACAAGGGGCTACAATCATAACTTCTACAGCAACATACAGCTGGGCTTTGGTTGACCGTTGGCCCCTTTTTGGGCAAATTTTAAACTGCAGTAAGACCAATCAGCTGTGAGCTTTGACCCCTTTTCACCAAAACCCTTCAAAAACCTGTTGCTCATTCAAATAAAACATTGTTTTGCCAATTGCCCTCATTGAGTTCCGAAAACCATCCCACAATGTCATATTACATCACCTTGCATCAAATAGACACAAACTTTGTGGCAAATGCCTTAACTACTATTGTGTTGCCCTCTTGTGGTTACAGGCAGGAATCTACTGGCTGCTGCTGATGGATAACTATGCTGCCAGTTTCTCTTTGGTCATTATTTCCTGCATCATGTGTATTTGCATTATGTATGTCTATGGTAAGCCCACCCTAGTTTTCACCCGTTTCTCCAGCACTTATCTGTTGGCTCTAAATATGGACGTGTTGCTAGAGCTGTACTGTAGCTGTGCTTTCCATCCACAGGTCACAGGAACTACTTCAAGGATGTGGAGATGATGCTGGGTTTCCCTCCTCCAATCTTCTTCAGGATCTGTTGGAGGTTCATCTCTCCACTCATCATCACAGTGAGTAAACGTCCTAAAGAGTTAACAAGCTAACAAATAAAGGTGCATATGGTGAAGTGGGGGCATTAACAGTGTTGACAAGGGTGCCACTGGCACATTATGTTCTAAACAGATGCTTTTGAAATCATTTGAGCTGTCCATGAGGTAACCATCTTGCTCAATTAACTGAACCAGCATATTAGTTGTCACCTGCCACCATGTCCTATTGCTTCCAATAAGTCCCATTGAGTGGAAGCTGCCATCAATGTAATCAAAAATGCAGTCTTGGCTTCAAGTAATCCCTTAAAACATTTTCAGCACTGATGGTAGTACTGAACCTTTGCTAGTTTATACTGTTAGTGTTTATTTGGAATGTGAAATCCATGTGTTTGTTAACCAGGTCCTATTCACAGATCTCAACTGCTTTCTTTTCTTTCTTTCTCACTCCTGTGTTTCTCTATCTTCAGTTCATCCTCATCTTCACTGTGATCCAGTACAAGCCCATCACTTATAATGACTATGTGTACCCAAACTGGTCTCTGGTCATTGGCTTCTGCATGGCTTTATCCTCAGTGATCTGCATACCCGTCTATGCTCTCTTCAAGATTGCCATGTCTGAGGGATCCACATTCTTAGAGGTGAGTTATTAAGTGGATTTGAAGGCAATGGTTTATTATCTGCCAGAGATAAAATTGACCATCTAGCCATGGTGTAAGGAGACCTCAGTGCCCATGCTATGGGTGTCGTTAATTCATAGGTATATTTTGGGATTTTAGAGAAACATATTCTGCCATCAAGGTAGAAGTCAATTATTTCCACCTGCCAGCAGTTTATATCTGTTTTCTACTGACAATGTATGAAGCTTAAATGTGAAGGAGAATCAGTTAAAAGTCTTCTATATGCAAAAAAGTGATGAATGAATAAATAGCTTTAATTAGAAGGAAATGTGATGTAACACAGTGGTAAACCCACCTTTTTTGAGTGTGTTGCAGGCCTCAAATTACTTATAAAAAGCATTTACATTGATCAGAGAAAACATTGGAAGTTATCAAGTTAACAATATTTCATACACATTCTTGTTTTAATTTTTTTGTAATGTTCAAAAATCTAGAAATGTCTTAGTAAATAAGAATTGGGGCTTGCATTATGGAGGCCATCCTTGACTGATATGAGAGTACACTGCAATTTTTTCCCCAGAATGTGGCTTTGAAATCCTTAGCAAAAACACACAAAATAAAATTAAAAAGTAAATAAATAAAAACAAATGTAAAACATTATTGTTTGGGGTAATGTAACACTGGCTGAAGAAAAATTGACGTTGTTTAAAGTGTGAAAGTCACATATTAGCACCACACCACAGCATTTAGCAGATACTCTTTTCCAGAGTTACTCAATATTCCTTTCCTTTTGGGTCAGGCAGCTTTTAGATGAAGAAAGACGTGATGAGCATTTCGCATAAAACTGAAAAGATGTTCTTCAATGATCTCCTTCCACTCTCACTGCAGAGGTTGAAGTACTCTCTGAAACCGGATCCAAGCTGGGGCCCAGCACTGCAGGAGCACCGCAAGGGCCGTTACGCTACAGGAGGGCCTGAGAGCGTGGAGGTGTGCCCGCTCAAAGAGGAGCTGAAGGAGAAGGAGCCGGAGAAAGAGAAGGAGCCAGAGAAAGAGAAAAAAGATGAGATTAGTATGACCATCCAGGGGAGCAACGGCTCAACGCTGAACCCCACGCCCAGCGCATAGAGACGGCCCGTCCCAACTGGCGCCGCGTCCCATTCCCCCCCATGCTGCAGCCCATGGGCCAGGCCACACTCGCTGGAGACCTTTACATATTGTAAGGGCTTTATTATTTCTAACCTCTAGAGAAATCGGTTGTCATCCAAAACCTTTTTTTTCTTTTCTTTTTAATTTAATACTACACTTTTTTGTAAGTAAAACTATGTTCATATGCAGGTATACCTTCAGTGCATGGTGCATTGTGGGATATGCCAATCTTTTTCCTTCTGTGTACAATTATCTGGAAATGTTACGTCTGCTGCAGCAGCAGCCGCAGTAGGTGTTGACTTCTTGTGTGTACAGCGGTAACGGTGCCAGTCGGGTTGAAAGCTGAAGACCAAATATTCTTTGACTGTAGTAAAGGCACCCCTAACACACTCATCTCCCGGAACCATGAAATCTTTTTTTCGTTTGTTCATTTTGACCACTGCCATGTCTGGAGCTCTCCACTACCCTGCCCTGGTAGGGGGACAGCTAGCTAGAACCAACGTTCCATCCTTAACGAACTTCGAATATCATACACCGTCTTAAGTGAACACATACGGCACAAAGGATATTTCGCCTTCAGCTTTTAGAGCAGATACTAAAAGAAAGCCCTTGATCGAAGTTCCCAAACCCATTCTCAGGATTGCAAACAATGAGCTTTTCCCCCCGAAACCTTTCATAATAACTTACAATCATGGGTTCTTCTTAACATCCTTTTTTTCTTAAGAGTAGGTAGAGCATTTTAGGCTAACAAAGCACACAAACTCTGACTAGTCTTCCAATCGTGAACCTTTCGCCCATGAATGGAGCCTTACAAGCGCTAGCTACTGAAGCTGGACTTGTAGGGCAGCAGCATTACCATCATAGACACACACACACACACACACACACACACACACACACACACACACACACACACACAGAGGAAAAGAGGGAAAGTGGCATGCCATTATAAAACATACAAATGACATGCATGTACCCTCTTAATCCTTGGGGCCCTGCTGATTTAGTGTTGGGTTTTTTTTTTTATTGTTGTTGTCGTTTTTCGACCTTCTTTCGCCCCCACCACACTGAAAAACCTGTGCTTGCATGGAAAGCACTGACCCAAGCTGTTGAAAAAGAAGTGGCGAAGGAGATTTAAAGTTATTAAGGAAAAAAAAGAAAAGAAGAAGTATTGTTACTGAACTTACTGAATTTAAGCTGACAGGATAGAGTCGTCTTTACTCGCTCTTCTAATTCTCTGCTGTAACACAGTAAATAGTCTTGTTTATTTTGTAAAGAAGCTAGAGTGTAGAATAAGAATTTGTAATGTTTACCATTCCTCATCCGTGACTTGATTCTGTTACGTTTTATCTTTGCTCTGGCCAGAGAGGGGCGACACTTTGAATATCTGCTGTAGGCTTTGGGGGTCGGCAAAGCCAAGGGGCCAAGGGGTCCGGTGTCTAGCAGTTTGGTATCTCCTCTCTTCAAACACACTCACCAAACCTGGTGAGATGAACCAAGTGTGCTTGATCAGGGAAATCACCAAACAGTGCCCGGAGCTGAGCAGCCCTGGCATAACCGGGTTCTAGTGACGAGCCAACTAGGCCCCTCTCTTGTGAAGCATAGGGTCGCAGTGGCACAAAAAAGCAACGTGGATACGACGTACTGGTAACACTGTGAATACGTTGGGAATATTGCCTGACGCCACTGGAGGAAGGGGTTGATCTAGCAATGCAGCTGCTATAAGTGCTTACGCATCACGTATTGATGAGACTCTTGGGTTTGTTTTCTTCTCCACAGTACATATTTCCTTCTCTAGCACCTGACTGTAGGACAGGCACTCAGTTCCCCTAGTAGTTGTCTTTGCAGCATGATCGCGCCCCACCAAACTGTCCAAAAGTACAGTGACAGGATAAACCGTGTAGTCTAGCGGAATGTGTGGGTCAGTCAGAGGTTTAGAAAGGAACAAAAGCACAAGTGAACCTGGAAGAACTTAACAAGCTTGACCTCACTTCAGACGTGGCATGAAGCCATGAGAGCACAGAGCAGCACAGTGTGTGTGTGCTGCTGTTTGCAGTGGTCCCTGCACAATTGGAGGGTATAGCAATAGCAACAGGACTCGCCAGTGGTCCTGGTGCATACAGGAGCAGTCAAAAGTTTGGATACACCCCCACCCACCAAAGGCTTTACATGTTGTTGTTGTTTTTTTTTACAGTCATTGCCACAATGAAACATCAAAGTAAACATCAAAGCTGGGAAATGACTTATAGAATCAAATAACGGGCTTTTGTAAAGCTATTTATTCAACAGACTAACCTTTAACAAGGCGCACATAGTATTGAGGATGACTGACTATTTGTCATTGTGAACACATGGCATCACACAAAGTGCACCACCCCATAACCCATCCAGCAGTGGGCAGCTATCAACAGCACCCAGGGAGCAGATTAGCATACCTCGCTTGAGGGTACCTTGGTGGCACCTGGGCTGGGACCTGAACCTGCGACCTTCCGATCTCAGGGGCAAGTTCCTAGGCCACCACTGCCCACGTTGTTCAGTATTTTCACATCTCGCCCACCAAATCGTCAATGGGCATTTCAGGCCGTTGTATACGATCGTACAAAACGTGATCATGGATGTCACCAAACTTTTGATGCTACACTGTATATGTTTAGTTCCAAACGCACAAGCTTGTCCCGCCGTCTGGAAAGTGTTGATCGCGGACGCACAAATTGGGCCGCATTGTATCACAGCCTCTGGGGTCTGCAAGGAGGAAACTCCCCATTTACATTTTCTCCCTTAAAGTTGATCTCGTCCGCAGTAGTAGAGTTAAGAATCAGTACTGTGCTTTTGCAGCCTGGTCCTGCGCTGTCCCCTTCTCCATCACTGTATTGTACAGTAATGTAAAAATAATAATTAATAATCAGACTGGTGTGTATGCGTGTTTTTATTGTCTTATGGGTTCGAGGGCGGGATGGGTGGGAGTTCTGTTTGGTCGGGGGGGATTCTCGTGTTTTTAGGGTTTGTTTTTACTTTATTTCCACTAGTCTGATAGCTGGTGTTCTCTGTGTATTGTGCTACTGTCTATGCTTAGTTTAGGATAGTGTCAGTATTGATGTTCTTGCATTTTAATCAATATGTAACTATCCACATCGTCATTTAACAGCTACCTTTGTACAAGATTTTGCTTTGGTTTTATTTTTATAGTACTAAAAACTGTATTTTATCCTTTTTTGTATCTATATGCAGTGACACTACTTTTTGTTTGTGTTTCAAGCTCCGCAAGCCAGCCAATATCAAAAAGTATTGCCAAACTAACACTATGGATTGAAACTTGAAATACAAAGGAATGCTTTTCGCAGTGAGTCTGCTCGAGGCAGGCGCGGTTACTGTTGACGAAGAAGGACGATCACCTGTTCACCATTTGTTACGCAGTACAAAGCAGTCTTATACCTCTACCACATTATTGTAAATGCCGTCTGAATGCAGTTCAGTGTAGCATGCTGCAGTGTCCTTTTGGCAAAAAGATCAAGATCGTGATAACTGGAACATTGCCAGCACACAATGCAATGAAATTCAATGCACATTTTATCTGGGAAAACCACATTGTTTTTATACATGTCCAATGTTCTGCATTTTTAAACTTGTAAAGGAAATTTTGCTGCATTTTCGAAAAGGTTGGCTTCACCAAACTAATGTAAACCAGAGTTTTGCGTAGTGACTAATGCATCTATTAATGAAATTTTAGTGTGAAAAAAGCATACTGTCAGAACAGAAAGCAAGTAAACACCCAAAGAGTCCACTGCGGATAAGTGGACTTGGTTTCTAAATAACTTGTGGCTCTCAAATTATATTTAGTACATTGTATGCTTAACTTCTCCCAAGTCTGGGTTGTTTCTGGGTTGCTGATTCAGTTGAAATGCCCTAAAACTCATATGGTAGGACTTCCCCACTGCAAACTTCCAAACTAAACTGCGTTACTGTCATATTGTAAAAAAAAAAAAAAAAAAAAAAAAAAGCAATCCATATTTCATTATTTCCTCAACACATTCATTGTCATTCCACTTGACAATTAGCTGAAGGAGTTCGTCAACTAGTAATGCAAGAGTACCTTTTGCACAAAGACAGTACAGCTTATAAACTGTGAATTTTGTCTCTGGTTCTCTGGGGAACTTTCCTATTGGAATGAAGCGACATACATTTTTGTGTTCTTACAGCACTTTACGATGTCACTTTTACAGTGTTTGATGGCAACACGTATTACATCCTCCCCTCTTCTTCCTGAAATCTGCAATAAAATGAAGTGTACATGCTTTGACAAAAATCTACGTCCACTACCGTACGAGTATTTGTCCAGGTAATGTGCTCAACAATGTACTGTGAGGTCAGGGAGGGTAAAGCACAATGAAATGAGCTCGGTACTTTCTATCAGAACATATCTAACCATGTCTTTTGAACCTTAGGGCCAAATTGCATTGAAATCGTCTTAAGTCATGTCAGTGTATCTTAAACTGTTCAATTTCAAATGGTAAAAAATAAAGTTTATTTTAAAGATCACTCATTTTCTTGCTTTCCTTGTGGAATTTTGTGGCTATTTAATGCAACACATTCACAAAACAACACAATGGTGGTCCTGGTCCTCAGGTATAGAAGAGAAACCTGTGAACCGTGCAGGCCTAGGCTTTTCAGGACAATGATTGGGAACCACTTGAATAACCACATCCTCATATTTTCCAACATGGAAACTTGGGAACATTAACATGGGAAAGAGGCAATCCCTAAGATCCTTCATTATCATAGGCAATACTGTATTATTCACATAGGTAGCTTGAAACCAGAGGGGTGACCAAAAATAGATGGACACACACAAAAAAAGCTTGAGACTCCACAATGCCAATGAAGCTTTGGTGTTGAGAATTAGACAGGACAAGGTACAGCAGGAATTTATTTTGGCTGTCCATTACGTCCCATGCCAAAGCGATATTAATGCCTTATACAGGTTCCACCCTTACTTGGCCTAATCGGATGACAATGGCTGACCTAATCCATTAATGGCGAATCCCAAATGGTTCCCTAGTGCACTATACAGGGTGGACACAGCCATTTCAGCCAACAGCACTGGTTAATTCATATTCTCCCTCATTAAAGACACCTACATAATATTGGAAGAAGACTCTGTAGACCAAGCTGGAGTTGAGCATTTCCTCCTCAGGTGGTGCTGAGCAGGCTTCCAGCCTGAGGGAGAGCCAGGCGTCTGCTTGCCCGCTGCCCCCTGCTGGCTGCCTTCTGCACTGCAGGAGGAGTGGGCATCAGGGTCTTGGTTCCGGCTGTCTCGACGATCCGGCCCAGCTGTTTGGAGCGAGCGCAGGCCCCAGCAGAAGGGGACTCAGATAGCTGCCTGTGGTCCTGGCTTACAGCTGGGCTCAGTCTGGAGGCTGTGGCCCTCACGGGACGCCCCGTGTGTGCTCCCACTCTAGGCTCACTGCAGCAGCTGGAATGTGTATGTACAGTCACAAAAGAAGCACAACTACTCGGGGGGTGACCGTCTGTGCTGGAGGTTGTAGATGTCCAAAAGCTTGAGTTGCTGGTAACTGGGGAAGAGGGCAAAAGCTGTGAAGGGTCAAAGGATGTTCTCTGTCTGGACGTGCAATAGTGGGCAGACCTGCTGAAGACTTGAGGAGAGTCAGTCAAGCAAATGTCCCTGAAAAAGTCACAATAAAGTTAGACAGACAAGCAAACTGGCAGACAGACCTGTAGATAAAGAAAGAAGGATGAATGGATGGATGAATGGATGGATAGGTGGAGGAATAAATAAGCAGATAGATAGATAGATAGATAGATAGATAGATAGATAGATAGATAGATAGATAGATAGATAGATATGTGGATGGATGGACGGATGGATGGATGGATGGATAGACAGACACCTGCTGGGCTTCAGCTTCTCTGAAGTTCCACTCATCTGGATGTGCAGATCCCTCTGGATAATGCGCCGTTCCTCTTTCAGCTCTGAAAGGAAAGAGGCAGCAGAACTTGCCTTAGTCCGGGAAGCCCCTTTAATCACAGCCCATTTCCAATTTCCAGGGACAAAAATCAAAGGCATTTTAAAAAGGGGAATGCAGCTTTGTTATCCTGCTTATGTGAGCCTGGCTCCACAGATTGGCCTGGCTGCTTGTCAAGCTTGTAATTTGGCAGTGTGTAAGCAGAGAGCAGCAGCAGGCAAGATGGCTGCAGTCTGTTAAGTGTTGCCTCTGCACAAAGGAGGTTTGAACTGAGTGAGGCTACTAGGGCACAGTTAACTAAAATTGACAAAACGTCAGTTTTGGAGGACACTGAGATAGGACTGATGGTGTCACAGAGGCTTAGATACTCAGAAAGCAGAACAAAGACCAAACTCTCTGGTTCCAGGTCTACACTGAATAAGCGTTAACACAAAGCCATGTGGTGGTGTTATGTGCAGCTGTTATTTATATGGGGATAGGAAACAATGGGGAGAAATTGGCCATAAATTCAGCACTCAGCCACTAGATGGTAGTGAAACACAATTTAGCAGGTCACCCAGCAGCACATCTGGATTGGCTTTAGAACATTTAATAAGCTGCGCTAATGGCTATGGAACCAGAGGACATGGTAACACCTGATAATAACAGCCAAAGAGTAATTAAGTCATATTACACTATAATGACTGTATAGTAGTAGTAGTAACAGTAGTACTAGTAGTAGTAGTAGTAGTAGTAGTAACAGTAGTTATAGTAACAGTAGTACTACTACTAGTAGCAGTAGCAACAGTAGTAGTAGTAGTATTAACAGTTGTAGTAGTAGTAGTAGTAGTAGTAGTAGTAACAGTAATACTAGTAGTAGTAATAGAAATAGTAGTAGTAGAAGTAGTAGTAGTAACAGTAGTAGTAGTAGTAGTAGTAATAGTAACAGTAGTAGTAGTAACAGTAGTAGTAGAAGTAGTAGTAGTAGTAGTACAGTAGTAGTAGTAACATTAATACTAGTAGGAATAGTAACAGTAGTAGTAACAGTAATACTAGCAGCAGTATAGTAGTAACAGTAGTATGAGTAGTAGTGTGTGGTCTGAAATCCTTGCTGTAGAGACTTTACTGACATGGCTTGATGGAAGGGTGATGCGTAATCGTGTAGGCAGTGTGCATGAGGTTGATTGGTGCAGTATAAAATGTGTTGCTACATTTGCAGTGAGGAGAATATTGGGTAAATTTGATCTGGTGTCTAACTACTCCTTTAAACCGGCACTGACCTGATAGAGTGGGTTCCACTAACTCCTGCCCCTCCAGCTGTCGCTGCTGGAACTCCACACTCTCCTGACAGACAGACAGGCCAACAGACACAGTGGTAAAGCTCATCTGAATGTGCATGTGGTGCATTTGAAACATTACCCTCTTTGATATAATTGAGATTGAGAAAAGATTTTTCAGTATATTCCATATCAAACCACAACCGGTCTGCATCTGACATTATCTCGCCAGTTCTACTTACCACAGAGCAGGGAGCATCGATACAACTGGCTCAAACCACCAAGCAGCACATTTGCAGCAGGGCGTTTTAAAACCGGGCCGTCCTCCCAACCTCAGGCCCAGCAAATCGGCTCATTTAGCCACATCCCCATTTGTGCATGAATGTTATACAGCATCTCCAGACCCCATGGGCTTATGTGTCTATGTGTGCTGGTTAATATCCCTCCCTCTCTCCCTCCCTCTGTGTAAGTGAAGTGAATAGCTGTGTGAGGAGCAGCAGTAACCACAGCAGTAAACACTACACCTAGCGCCCCAGCCCGTAGCTGTGTGTGGAGCTCTGTAACCCAACAGCAAGACAGGGGAGGTGGGCACAGACAAACACCAGACGCTATCTCTCCCTCTTTCTCTCTCCTCTCTCTCTACTGTCTCTCTTTTTCTCTCTATACTATATATCTCCTCTCCCCCTCCCTCTCTTTCTTCTGTCTCTTTTTCTCTCTCAGTCTCCTCTCCCCTCTCTTTCTCTCTATATCTCCTCTCTCTTTCTCTCTCTCAATCTCCTCTCCCCTCTCATTTTCTCTATATCTCCTCTCTTTCTCTCTCTCTCTAGCTAACTAACTAACTAAGCAAGCTGTCCATTTATACTGAACAATATCTTTCTCTCTCTACCTCCTCTCTCTCTTGCTCTTTCTCTCTCTATCTCCTCTTCCCCCGCTCTATCTCATGTTTCTCTTTCTTCCTATATCTCCTTTGTCTCTCTCCTCCATCTCTTTTTCTCCCTATCTCCTCTCTCTCTTGCTCTCTTTCTTTCTATATCTCCTATCTCTCCCTGTTTTTTCTCTCTCTCCATATCCCCCCCCCCCCCTCTCCTCTCTCTATCTCTCTCTAACTTTCTACCATGCTGCTCTCTCTCACCCCTTCGATCTTCTACCCCCTGTATGCTTGTGAGCTTCTTGCCCGGTCTTCTCCCTTCTTTTACTATTCAAAACAGTGGTATAAGCAATGGTAAAATATAACAAGGCTTTATTTCAAGCTCATTTTCTTAGCCTTTGCATTGGCTGAATAATCCTGAAATAGCTGATAACAGAGCTGGTGAAATGAATGGTGAGTACACATTTAGGAAGGTGTATGTAAGAAAGTTTCACAATTACTGGCATCTTTGCTAAAGACAAGAAAAAAGTAGGCCTGTTGAAGTTAATGTGATAATAATGTACTGTATGTAAGAGCTGTGTGTAGTTATTGTAAGACTGATTTTAGTTCTCTAATACCATACTACATCCAGCCCAAGATCTCACATACAAGCCAAGCACACATTTGGCCAAAGCCTTGAAGGCTCCATGGAGTCCACAAAATGGCAATACTAGGGCCTTAAAGGAAAAACAGCTTAAAACTTTATATTTTCTCATATGCTCTAACAACAACAACAAAAATTGCATGACCAGCATAGTCTTCTACCAGGCTCATCAGGCAGACATGTTATGTAACGCTAGTACCAATTGCACAATGGCAGACACACTGCCATTTAGTCACGCCAGAAAGGCAGATGTTATGGCCTAAAAGAGACTGAATACAGCAAGAAACAAGTGTTAACATCAGTCTGGCTCATACAATGTCACATCATTCATGCCAAAATTTCATGAATGAAATTTATAATATAATATAATTATAGGTATTTAAAATGAATAGCATACTGTTACATTAAAGTTTAAGTGTAGAATCCACAGAAAAAAAATTAAATGAGGGTAGTTTCTAAATCAAAACTCAAACATGAAATGTGGTAATTTTACAGGCTCAGATAAATTGCTCAGTAACCATTGAAAATATGAGCTCATTGCCAAAAAGTAGAGTGTAGCTCATAAGCTGTTATTTTTTAATATGACAGGATGTAGACACTTCAAATGCTATGTTGGTACTATGCACATGTGTGTTTGAGTCTGACAAGGATGGATGGCTTCCCCGTCTGCTTGGCACTGAGAGGGTCTGCATCTGGATCTGTTTTCAGTGCGCTGCCAGAACAGAAAGGCAGACAGGGCGTGTTCCAAAACTATGTGTCATGTTGGCTCGACTAACACAGTCAACCAGAGTCAAATGTGCAAATAACTCAATTTATCAGCAAGCTAGTGTGCGCGTATTTACTCTGTGGCCATCCTGCATGCATTAAAACCATGATGGCAAAAACAAATTACTGAAAGTAAAAAAGAAAACGCACACAGCTCCAATTTTGCAGAGCAAATCACAAGGCAGTACTGGCCGACAATGGCTATGCCTTTCAGCAGCGGTGGCATCTGCACCGCTCAATGTCCTCCAGTCTTGAAGCAAGAATCATTGATGCATGATGGTTCAGGAGGACATCATCAGGTCAAGTCAAGTCAACTTAATTTCTATAGCACTTTACATGTGAGCAGCTTTACAGAATCCGAGTTTGAGCCACTTATGAGCAAACTAAGGGCAAGAAAAACTCCCTAAGCTGAAGAAAGACACCTTGGGGAAAAACCATGATTTTGGAACCCATCCTTCTCTGGCTGATACTGACAACAACAAACAAAAGAAAAGAAAAACAGTCCTAGTTTTTTGAGGTGGCAGCTAGAAACCTATAGCTTAGAGCAACAGATCTTATATATGTAAACTTGTGCACAAATATGTTTCAGCTTGGGTGTGTGTGTGTGTGTGTGTGTGTGTGTGTGTGTGTGTGTGTGTGTGCTACACTTGAGCCATCATCCATGATCAAACACTGTGTCCACTTTATTAACACATCTAACATGTTGAACCACTTTCCAGATGTACTATTTATTATAAATGTTTTAAAAACAGCTTGTCTGGTGCCGCACATTTTATATAATAATAATATACTGTATTCATTCAAGAGGAGAAATTTCTCTGCATTTCACCCATCTGAGGCAGTGAAAACACATTCCCAGAGCAGCGGGCAGCCAGTGTAGCATTCCCTCGTAAGTAGTAGGTGTTAGTGTCTGACTCAAGGGCACTTCAGTCTCCTGGCTGGTTCTGGGAACTAAACCTATGACCCTTCAGTCACAAACCCACTTCTCTAACCATTAGGTCATGGCTGCCTGTTATCAGATTGAGGCCGCAGGACACTATTCATGGAATATTTTCGGTTGCTGGTTTACTCTCAGACATGCCCTGACATTTAGGCCTTTAAATACTCTAGCAGCACTGGAGCGTGAAACACACACACACACACAAATACACACACACTCCGACAAATGGAGATAAGTGATCAAACAGATGACAGAGAGAAAAAGATGGAATACATTCTGCATTTGTGCAAAAGACCAATACCAGGAATGTTGGGATGAGAAAACATAAAATATTTAAACTAAGGGACTAAAAGGGACCACTGTTTAGCATTCCCTTTAAAAAAACAATCCATACATGTCTGGGAACTGAGGAGACCAGTTGATGGACTTACGTAAATGCTTCATATGCATATGCTGGATCTGTTACTCCAAGCTACCACCTCTAGAAACTGAGACTGTTTCCTATTCTTTTTGTTGTTCTCTGGTGTCGACCAGAGAAAGATGCTTCCATCTTTTGGGCCTCGGTTCCTCCCAAGATTTCTTCTTCTAGCTTAGGAGTTTTCCCCCAACTCTATCAAGCTTGACTTGTTCATTAGTTGCTTGGACCCAGGTAAAGCTGGTTTGTGATAAAGTCAGTTGTAAAAAGCACTGAAGAATTAAAATGGGCTTGACCTGCCAGTAAAGAACACATGATCTATGACTATGAAGCCACACTGTAGTAGTCCAAGCAGAATGTAGACCCGGCATTGTCTTGCTGAAAAGATGTTGCCTTGATGGCAGAATGTGTCTCTCTAAAAACCCAGAATACAACTCTGTGTGAATTGGACCCTCACATCCATGCCATGGAATCATTCATGAACACTAGATATGAATAGACCATGTTGTTTATGCTGTAGCACTTACCGTCTGTTTAGACTTAATCATAAGCTCTTAATGATGGTGTAGAATGTGTTTTCTCTTTCAGATAGCAATGTTGTAGCACTTATATGCACTGTTGTAGCACCTGCACTGTTTTCTCTGACTAAGAAGGATTGTATTGAACTCACTTTGTCGCTTTTGACAAACGCGTCAGCCAAATCAATACATGTAAATATACTTTGGGCTTCATTTTAAGATCACAACAGTAACACTCCCACTTTATAGTGTGTCTGTGTAAGACTAGTTTAGCAGACATAATGGAGTACTAGGGCTCTTTAAATGACCAATGAAATAACCGGCCCTTAATCCCTGTTCTCAATGCAGAACTGCTGGTGAAAATGGGGCTAAAAAGGTCACAAACCAATGTAATCCTTATGTGACAAGTCTGGTGTTGTCAGCAATGTGGCAATAAATAGCTATTGGTATTGGTTCAATAAGTGAAAATTTGAGTTTCATAGGCTTGTTACCTTTGTCACATTCATAATACTCTAATCCTAACCCTGTTTTAAAAAATAAAGAAAGGGGATTCCTACCTGAAGGTGCTGAAGGTTATTTTTTAAGGCCCCACACTCCTCAGTGAGAACTGATCTGTCAATCAATGGACAATTACAATTACAAATGAAGCCATCAATTAGTAAAAATGCATTAATAACCAATAGAATTAAATAAATTGGTCACAATAGCACAACTACAGAAAGTATCCAGTGGATGCTGATGTTATTGTATTATTTGGCATAACAAATAATTTTTTGTCTATCCATCATTACATTTTGTACAACAGGAGCTCCTCTATGGGATCGGAAGAGACGAGCTAACCTTCACTCCCCACATGCTTTAGTGAGCCTTGGGCCATGACCTTCTTGCTGGTTCACCAGTTCTCCTTCCTTGGATCAGTTTAGGAGATGGAGAATTTAGCCCTTCTCAATGTCTGATCATAACACTGGTCTATTTTTGCTGCTTGCAGCACATCAAATTAAAAAAACAAACTTTTCACTTTCTGCATAATATATCCTACGCCCCCTGACAAGTGTCACTGAAACAACACAATCAATGTTTTTTCACTTCACCCGTATGTGGTTTTAATGTTATGGCTGAACGGTGCAAAAAAAGTTGTTTTACCTCATCCACCACAATAAAACAGCTATTTCCAACCTGGTGGCACCATTGTAAACATACTATAACCCTGGGAAGAATGGCCTCTCCTCTGTTACATGACCACGGCAGTCTCCTAAATCGCTTCGCTTTTTTAAGGGCAAAAGAATCTCACATTTGTCTGGGTCTGCTATTCATTTGCTCACAATGGGGGTTTTGTTCTGATGGAGTAAAGGTATGATCTGACCTCAGTCACTGTACAAGTAGAAGCACACATAGGTGACTGAATCCAGAGGAACAGGACAGGTTGAGACATTTTGCTTGAAAGTAGACCACACAATGAAAACAGAGCTTATAAATGATGTGCCCCATTCCCTTTATTTGCTGTGGTCAATGACGGTAGACAATTTCAAAATATAAAACATTTAGCCCATTGGCAAAGTTCTGCATGCACCTCTGTGAGATTTGCAACAACAAATTAATATTGACATCTTTGCTGGATCTTTTTGCTGACCTTGCCTGATAAAAATCACACCAGGCATGTTTTTGTACATTTTTAGATATTTTACTTCAAATACAGTGGGTAAAATAAGTATTAAATGCATAACTAATTTTCAGAGTAAATATATTTCTAAAGGTGCTATTGACATGGAAATCTCACCAGATGTTGGTTTGTGCAATAAAATGGAAAGGATTGAACATGTGAAGAAAGGTTCAAAAAGGCTCGGAAAGTCATGACACTGAAATCAGCTGAAATCAATCCGTAATTAGAAAGAAATCCTTCCACTTAGTGCAAATTAATATCAGCTGGTGCTGTCCCAACTGATGGCTTACAAAAAGATATCTCATTAAGTCAAGTCTCAACTGACGTTGTCACAAAGCAGTTTTACAGAATATTCAGAATTTACAGAATCTGGGTCCGAGCCCCCAATGACCAAGCCAAAGGCAACAGAGGCAAGGAACATAGTATTAATATAATTATTGTTGTTGTTGTTTTTGTTATTTAGTACATTTATTTTTAAACAAGTAAACCTTTTCACAGCCTAAAAAAGCAAAAATAAATGCCTTAAAAATATTTTTTAAATGTTCAATACTGGAACATGCAACATAATGTTTGGTACTGGAAACTGGATTGTGACCAATAAAATAAAATAAAAAATAATTTTACTTTAGGATATGACACAAGAATTCTATACTATAGTATACAGTGACCTCAGGCAGAGAAGCACATATTATAAATTAAGACATAAAAAGTAGATCCATCAATTTCTTATAAAGTATATAAGGAAATGTAGTATAATTAAACAATAGAATTTTTTTGCCTCCACATAGCACATCTTTACTCAGAGATGAAAGAGTCCACTTTGTGTCCACAGACACAGGCTACGCCTCATTTTGGGAAATCGGCAAGATGGATACGAGCAGCCGAACCTGCATTCCAGGACATTAAGCTCATCGGGTCAAAAGCTAAAACCGCAGAGGACTGTAAGGTCTTTCTAATAAATCTAAATGTTTATTGAAGTGGCTGATTTTAGTGCTTTCCTTGCTTTGGCACACCAACTTCTGACTCAGTTAGGGGCTGGTGATTAAATAATCAGTTGGATTAAGTGTGCTGGGAGCAGAAAAAACACTCCAGTACTAGGGTTGGGAAATATTATGGTATGTGAGTTTGGTAATAAAATGTTACTAATATTCCAGATCAAAATGTCTACCAGGCAAGACATAAGACATACTGTATAGTGATTCTTTTGTTTTGCACTGTAGCTACAACGTAATAGAAACAAGTAATAGAAGTGTACAGCTATCAGCTGTGTATTGAAATTGGCTAATGGGTTATTTTTTGGCTAATATTATTGAAATGTATTAATCAATTTTTTATTTCTTTAATCAATTTAACAGAATTATCCACAATCTAGTCCTACATCAGTAAGAGAGCAAACAGAACTGTGTATGTAGCAGTACTTTTAGCCACAAATAGCATTGCATAACCTGGCTTTAAAATAACTATTAATAAGACTTGTTTAGATTGTTTCTGATGCTGTATTTTTAAAAGGAAAAAGTGTTTTGCATAAATCTATAAATTAAAGGCCGGGAGTTGTTATTTTTGGTATAAAATGACCCAAAAAGTCTGCAAATCATTTTTCACTGGACCAAGGCTTTTAGATACTGCAGAACGGCACTCACTTGAGACGGGACACAACTTCATCTATGTGCGTGACATTTAATTTGTGCCTCAAAGCTTCAATTTCGTCTTCACAACTGGAGCACGAAGAGAGTCTTGAGCTTGATCTGAGACAGAAATAAAACATCCTCAAACTTTGGAGTAGTAAGCAGAGAGGACTTCAATTCAAACATGTAAAACCTGATTTCAGAAAAGTTAAGAGCTTCTGAATAATTATTTGTTCATTCTTTTGAATCTTTATATAACTGACAAAAGAATAAAGAAAATATTTATTTCTTTATTATTAGTGTTTTCACAGCTTAAATGTACTTTATAAATATGAACAAACACACACTCAAAATCAGATGAAACAATGTCGTGTTTACCACAAAGCTTCATTTTCATTGCATCACCTTTCCTTATAATTACACTGTTTAATTGTTTGGGAACTGATTTCATGCCTGATACAAGTCTGCAGCTGCAACATTCAGTGGTCACCATTGTCAAAGGCCTGGACTGCAGGCAGGTAAGACAACCATGCCCAGTTTGTGTCCACAAAGTTACACTGTTCTAGCACATGCCACATACCATGCATTGTCTTTGTGAAATAACATTAGACCTCTTAGGAAAATACATTGCCTTGAAATATGGACTCAGCACACATTTCTATTTGAACTCTGAGATGTTTCTGTATAGAATTGACATAACTGACTTTCTTTTTCCTTAATAGCTATTTAGATTGTATTTTCTTGATGCAATTCTGACAATGTTTAGACATTATAAAACAAATAAAGTTTTTATGAAGTCTTCCCAAGCCCATGTAACAATACTTGTGACAGCAACATGATGGTTTCTCATGTAGTGCCTTCATACACATTTAACAGTGACATCCAGTAAATCTTTTCACAAAATTATGTACTGTAGATGAAGGTATTTTTAATATTATTAAAGTGATTTTCACCCATGTTTGTTCCATCATGCTTGTGTTACCTTATTCCATTGTGACTGGAGCTGGACTCAGGTCTGCAAAGTGGAGCTTCAGACTCGCTGTCTGGGCACGTACCTAGTACATACCTCACTACCCTGGGACTGTACTGTGACATGACTTCATTTTCATTTCTGCAACACACACACACACACACACACACACACACACACACACAAAAGATGAGCATTTTCTAAGTGAACTTGAAAAAGAGAGAAGTACAGCGGGAGAGGGAGAGGGAGAGGGAGAGAGAGAGAGAGAGAGAGAGAGAGAGAGAGAGAGAGAGAGAGAGAGAGAGAGAG
>JBBIGC010000013.1:16837647-16867666 GCA_037576955.1 Lepidarchus adonis | reverse complement strand
TATATATATATATATATATACACATATACACACACACACACAAATAGTCATGCTTCAAATCAAAGTTTAGTAAAACATTAAATATTGTTATAAATGTGACCTAAACAGCAACCCAAAAGAAGATAAAAGAAAACAAAGATAAACAAATTAAACAACAATTATTATATTTGGTCCTGCACTATGACTAAAAGAAAGTAAAAGCAAAAGAAAGTAAACCTGTGCTTTCAGTAAATCAAAGCACAAACAATCACTTAATTGTTCTTTAACTATTACAACTTGTGTACTTGTGCACATTAGTGTTGTTCTGTGTTTTTATGGGCTCATGTGAGACTGAGTTTTTAAGTTCTTAGATGATACCCTGGCTTCCTCTGTCACCTGTACATGGTTTGCAGCTGACGTTATCTTTGATGGTTGACTATTTCTGGGTAGGTAACAATGGTCCTGAATTTCCTCCATTTGTATGCAATCTGTCTGACTGTTGATTGGTGGTGTTCAGATACTTTAGATATAAATATGAATAAACAGCCACACTGGCCATCTCTTTGAATTAAGCAGGTTGTTTGTAATTACCATTCCTGTTAGAGGAAAATAAGCCCTGTTTTGATTGGCAGCTTGTGACTTATACTGTGACCTATACTGTATATGGTCTTCATGATCAGTCTTCTTTAATGCGAGTCAGACATTTAGCCTGATCAACTATGTCCTCGCTAATCTGTAGACTGGCTCAAACTAGCCCTATTCCTGACTGTAGCAAATCTTCCGCAAAGAAAACCGTTCTAGTTGGGGTGTCTAAACCTTTAATTGGTACTGTACCTACAGGGGGAGCTGACCATGGCCCAGCAGTCCTCCTCTGAGCACATACAGTCCAGGCTCTGAAACACCTGCTTGCAGTGTGTGTGTTCTTGAACACAGCGTTCTTTCCGCTCACGATCCAAAGAAATAAGGCCATTGATAAAAGCGAGGGAGGGAGGAGAGACAAACAGCTGCCTGCAGTCATTCAGCTGCCAGCTCACGCTCGTCATGCCAGCACCTTATTACTGAAGCTCCATCAGCATGAAGGTTTAAAAATAGAACTTCTGATCTCTGCTCTGGTTCTGATGTTTGATGTGCGGGTGTAATAATATCCACGTACCTGAGGGAGAAATCGGCAGTGTGCCGGACTTGGAGAGCAGCAGTCGAGGGAATGGAGGCTCATTACAAAGACCGTTTATTACCTGTGCCGTATGGCACCCTGAGAATTCACACTGTACTAGGTTACACAAGAGCAATACAAATGATGGGGGGAGAGAGAGAGAGAGAGAGAAAGAGAGAGAGAGAGAGAGAGAGAGAGAGAGAGAGAAACACACAAAGTGGAAGATAGAAAAAGAAAGAGAGAAACAACGGTGTGAAAAAGTGTTTGCCCCCTTCCTGATTTCCTATTTTTTGTCGAGATGCGTTTTTAGGTGAAGGATTTTATTATTAAGAGAGAAAAAAAATCCAAACCCACATGGTTGTGTGACCACTGCTGGGCAAAAAGAACATTAAGGCACATCTCAATTTCGCCAGAAAACATCTTAATGATCCCCAACTTTTTCGGGAAAATACTCTGTGGACTGGAAAGACAAAAGTGGAACTTGGAAGCTGTGAGTCCCATTACATATGGCGTAGAAGTAACATTTCAGAAAAAGAACATGATACCAACAATAAAATATGGTGGTGGTAGTGTGATGGTCTGGGGTGGTTTTGCTGCTTCAGGACCTGGAAGACTTGCTGTGATAAATGGAACCATTAATTCTGCTGTCTACCAAAAACTTCTGTAGGAAAATATCCAGCCATATGTTTGCGACCTCAAGCTGAAACGAAATCTGCAGCAAGACAATGATCTTAAACACACCAGCAAATCCACTTCTGATTGGCTAAAGAAAAACAATTCAGAGAGGCCTGACCTGTCCTGAATCCAACTGAGATGTTGTAGCATGACCTTCAAAATGTGGTTCATGCACAAAAACCCTCCAATGTGGCTGAACTACAACAATTCTGCAAAGATGAGTGGGTAAAACTCTTTTCAAGTTTGATTGCAATTGTTGCTTCTAAGGGTGAGGCCACTAGCTATTAGGTTTAACGGGCAATCACTGTCACTCAGGAGCATGTAGATTTTGATTTTTTCTCTTACTTAATAATAAAGTCCTTCACTTAAAAACACATTTTGTTATCATACTGTATAAAAAGAGCTCATAAGAACAGACAAATCCTGTCAAAGTACAATGTGGATGGCTCGCATTCCAGTCTTCCTAGGAGAGCGCAGAGCAGGTCTCCAGCTCCAGGGGGAGATTAGTAATATCTGAAAATCTACTTAAATGAAAGCGGGAGACCAGTCCAATCCAATCAGCTAGGCTGACGTTAAGAGTCTGGAGTGTGGTACAAATCCAAAAAGTGAGTAAAGCTCCCACCTGGCCCTGACCTTTACCACTCACCCACACAGACTGACTCTAAAAATACATTAAAAAAATAAAAATAAATAATAGACACACCGGGGGAGGTAATGAAGGGCCTTGGGTGTCCATGACCTTGGCTGGAGTGTATAGGTTTTTCTCTATGGTTGTCCTACAGCTGTGTGTTTACTCCCAACCAATAACGGAAGGGCACGGTATTACAGTAAAATTCTGAATTGTATTAATAATGTAACAACACCCAACATCATTACCACATTAAGATATTCCATGTGTTCTGTATGTATTGGGTTGAGGAACAATTCGTGTTTGTATTATAAACAAATTACATAAAATCCTCTTTCAATGACTTTTTCAGACTTCAGGTAATAATACATGGGAACCCGGCATTATGAGATAATGCTGGAAAAGATATTCTAATAAAAGGATCTCTGACGTAGCCCTTTAAAACCCTCTCTTTGTCTATATTCAATTCAGCCAATGGCTATGCTTTCTGAACATTAAAGCCTTGAATTGACCAGTGAGCCCTGTACCCAGATGACTAGGTTTTCGATGACAGAACTTTGTGTGGAGAGAATACATTAAGTGAAATAAGTCACTTCAGGAGATTCACCATATCATGCACATCCATTTGATATCAAACATACCATGTAAATATCCCAATATGTGATCTATATATTAAAATGCTTACAGTATATGCCAAAGACCTAGGTTATATGGCTGGCTATCTACCTGGTTTCTCGTGATCCCTCATTGCATATCAAAGAGGTTGTTAACCCTCCAGAGGTTCTGTGTAAACACCCTTATCCCCAAGCATTAGGTTTACAAAACAATGACCGGAGACAACCCTCTGTGAATAATTCTCAGTGTGAATATATAACCCACAGACCAACAGGACCACATTTGGTAGGTACAAACTACTGCAGACCTGGAACACCTCAAAAGACCTGTTGATCTGGAGATGCTCTAAGTCCTCAAACCCTTACGCCAGCCTCAACAACTGTTCACTGCTTAATATATCCCACGCCCCTGAAGGGTGCCACTGTGATGAAATAACTAGATGGTCAATGTTCTTCACTTAACTGAACAAACTGAAGAGTTCAAAATGACCAAAAATTAGATAATTGCTCACCAGACTGTGCTCACTAGTTCATGTCCTATGTTAAGGTAGATGAATAGATCCAAAGTGCCACTGAGGAACCATGTAAAGTACTGGCTAGATGCTGCATGGTCTTTTCATTTCGTCAAATTTTCCACCTACTCTGGGACATCTTTCAGCTGTGATCCTCCCCACCAACTTCAAACTGGCCTTCGATGGAAGTGTGTGAATCAGGGCATCAAAAAGTACAGATGAACCTGATCTACAGTACATTTCCATTCAAATTTTCATGACTCAACTCCAGTACCAAAGCAGGCCCGATGCATGCAACTGCTCTGTTGCATGGCCCGTCAATGAGTTGTCGAGTTGAGTTTTATTTCTATAATGGTTTTACAACTGACATTTATAGCTTTACAGAACAGCTAGAAGCCCATAGCTTGGAGGAGTAACAGATCATACATATGAACGTGAAGCATAAAGTACAGGGAGATGGTATGTGGTAACTGACCTAATCTGGGAGACGTGAGCAGGAGGCCCCAATGAAGGGTGATCCAGTCATGGGAGACTCACACCATTTGCTCAATTTTCATGAGAGCTCTTCACACTGGGTCCTGTTAGGTTAGGACCTTGCCCTTGTGATCAAAAGGTCACCAGTTCAAGTCCCATTGAAGATCCCATAAAGAAGATACCGTCCTACTACACTATTCCCTGGGCACTGTTGATTTCTGCCATGCGAAACACAGCCTGGAATCGGGAACTGAGGTTCCAGCTGATCTGATCTTTGCTGATGTAACTTTCTATATGTGTTCGATGTGTGATGTGATTCCACCTCTGGCTGTGCTCAGTAAGGGGTGTTGCTTTCATATTGGCAGACACTTATGTTAAGCCATTTTTGCTCCCTGAGCTTGCACAAAGGGAACAAAACATTTTGTCCATTGCATTGATTGGTTCACAGTCAAGCAATGTTTATTTGTTGTTTGTTTTAGGATTTTTTTGCCACTTGGGTTTAGAGTGGGCTCTTGGTTCATTCCATTTCTGAAGGATGTGACATTGCTGCATAATGCACAGAGTCACAGGTATTGTCAGGCGTTTCAAGGCTGAATGGGTTTCACAAAAGAAGGTTCTTAATGGTTTTGTGGTCAAGAAAAGCTTTCAATATAGCTATGTTTTATATGATCACGATAACCAGACATTTTGACTAGGAGTTTTTTTAATGAAATAAATATCTTATCAGGCAAAATTTCTGAAAACTAACCGAATACCAGCTAACAGAGACCCCATACCCCAATACATAATGCATTTACAGATATCCATAACTCAATCAGCCATAACATTAAGACCACTGACAGAACACTGATAATTTGGTGATGTCATTACAGTGGCAACAGGGACACATATATTAGACAGCAAGTAACAGTCAGTTCTTGAAGCTGATGTGCTGGAAACAGGAGTGTAAGTATCTCATGGAGTGTTCCAGGTCATAGTTAGTACCTACGAAAAGTGATCCAACAGGGTCCTGGGCACCCAAGGCTCATTGATTCAAATGGGGAGTGAAGGCTAGACAGTCTGTTCGATTTATAATATTAATGTTGGCTCTGGTAGAAAAAGGTCAGAACACACAATGCACCAGAGCTTCAGCAGCACAAGGGGGTGGGGGGGGTCTACTCAATACCAGGGAGATGGTTCATTATATACAGTATCTCAAAAGAGTAAACCCTTCACATTTTTGTAACTATTATATGTTTTCATGAAACAACTCTGAAGATATGTCACTTTGATAGAATGTAGTCAGTGTACAGCTTGTATAACAGTGTAAATTTGCTGTCCCCTCAGAATACCTCAACACACAACCATTAATGTCTAAACTGCTAGCAAAAAAGCGTGAATACACCCCTAAGTGAAAATATTTTGTGTGGCCATTATTATTTTCCAGCACTGCCTTAACTCTCTTGGGCATGAAGTTCACTAGAGCTTCACAGATTGCCACTGAAATCCTCTTCCACTCCTACACTTTTGTGGACTGTACTCACTTTTGTGAGATACTGTATATGTTTCGTGTAACAGGTGACCCATGCTTACAGTCTTATGCAAAGGTTTGAGCACCACTTGATAAATAACAGATTTGAGTGATTTTGTAATTGAAAACATGTTAACACAGTCTCTCTAGGACATGGAAGAAAATACACAAGATTTTTAGCAAACATTGACGCATAGTTCTTTTTTATGCCACAAATTGAACAAAAATGAAAAATAAAAACATTATTATGGCACTGTGCAAATGTTTGGGCACCCTAAGAGTTCCAAAGTCTCAGATTTGTTTTACAAGGTTTCAGACCATAATCAGGTCATTAGATCTGATGCATGGCAACAGATATCATTAGTAAATGTCAGCTGGTGCCGATTTCAAAGCTTTGCTAATACTTTGACTCTTCAAGTCTTGTGCACACACTTGTGGACACTCAACAACCATGGGTTCCTCTAAGCAGCTGTGTAAGCCTCTGAAAAATATAGTTATTGGTGCCCACAATGCAGGAGAAGGTTACAAGAAGATAGCAAAGCAAAAAAAACCTACAGAAAGATTTAGCAGACTCAGGAGTGGTGGTGCATTGTTCCACTGTCCTTCATGGAAGAGTCAGCATAAGAACATCTACAGAAGCATTTTGGAAACAAGGGCTGTGGACTTATGAAGTTAAAATAGAACTATTTGGCCAAAATCAGCAAAGGCATGTTTGAAGGAAAAAAAAGGGGCAGCATTTCATCAAAAGAACACCTTGCCAGCCTTTAAGCATGTGGTGGATCTCTCATGCTTTGAGGTTGTGTTGCAGCCAGTGTCAAAGGACACATTGCACGGGTGGAGGGAAAAATAGATTCTACTAAATACCAGCAAATTCTGGAAGCAAATATCCCACCATCTGTAAAAAAAAAAAAGAAAAAAAGCTGAAGCTAAAAAACTGATGGCGTCTAGAACAGGACAATGATCCTAAACATACCTTCAAAATCCACCATGAATGACCCTAAGGTTTTGGAATGGCCATTACAGTCCTCTGATTTAAACATCATTAAAAATTTGTCGGTAGATCTCTTCTTGCATGCAAGAAGACAAAAGAATATTACAGAACTAGAAGCCTTTTGCATGGAATAGTAGGAAAAAAATCCCAAGTACAAGAATTGAGAGAATTTTAGCTGGTTATAAAAAGCGTTTGCAAGTTGTGATATCTGCCAGAGGAGGTGTTAAGTACTGATTATGTAGGGTGCCCAAACGTTTGCACAGTGCCACAATAACTTTTTCATTTTTCACCTTTGTTCAATTTATGACATAAAAAGTAACTATGACTATGCATCAATGTTTTCTGAAAATATTGTGCATTTATTCCATTTTCTAGAGAGAGTTTTTTTCAATTACAAAATGACCAAAATATGTTATTTATCGAGTTGTGGCCAAACTTTTGCACAAGGCTGTATCCCTATAAACATATAATATGGTCCAATGCTCCCTCTCATGGAATTAGAACAAGGGGAAATTATACTTCTTCAGACCAGCCTAATGGAGAGTGGGTAAGTCAGGGGCATTTTGCATTATTCAAGCCACTAACCCAGCAAGACTGTGTGAACCTAAATGCCCCCACATGATTTGATCAGGATCGTTTAGACAGATTTTGCTAAAAGCAACCTGGCAATCGACCTGTTTACATCATGGGTCAAACACACAGTAGATGCACTGTAACAACCGCTTTATGACTAGAAGCAATTCTGTGGCAGGCATTTATAAAACATATCAGATTTATTTAAATTCTTTTATTTATTTATTTATTTTATTTTTTTTACAAAAGTACCAGTTACCTTTAACACTGTGCAAGAAAATCCATGATGAAGAAGCCAATAGAAATAGCCTGGTGTAATTTCTCCTAGCAGCACTTGTATATAAAACGGACAGAATGCAAACAATAGTGGCATGTA
Source organism: Lepidarchus adonis (assembly GCA_037576955.1). Taxonomy (NCBI): domain Eukaryota; kingdom Metazoa; phylum Chordata; class Actinopteri; order Characiformes; family Lepidarchidae; genus Lepidarchus; species Lepidarchus adonis. The sequence goes on along the minus strand of JBBIGC010000013.1, from coordinate 16,860,181 downwards.
GACATTTTTTATGTTTTTACTTGACTATAGTGTTATGGACTAATTTATTCCAAAATATTTCTATCTTCATATAAATGAAATGGAGCTACAAATAAATAAAATAAAGCATGAAATAAATAAATAAATGTTTAGAGAGGTGAGGGTGAGGGATAGAGAATAGGGAATGGACAGAAAACAGATGGAAAGAGTAATTCAGAGGGAGGGAGCGAGGAGCAAAGAGAAAAGGAGAGAGGCAGAGCATGCTGAGGCGTGATGAATGTGTGGTTTTAGCTCCGCTGGGTTGGCTGGTGGAACTCAAGCTTTGCGCAGCGAGTGGCAGGACGACAGCTCAGAAGCCGCTGGGACCAGCTTATCACCTACTAATCTGCCCTTCAGCCCAGTACCGGGTCACTGCAAGGCCAGTGCGCCCAGAGGCCAGCAGCTGCTCTGTCACTACGAGCACAAGCCAGAACAACACTGCTAGTACCTCCTTCTTCAAGCATGTGGAGCTGCTGTACACGACTACATTAAAATACACTAGAATATGCACACAGAATATGAAACACCAGCCCCTCCAGGGCCTTTACACACCTCAAATCAAATGCAGTAAACCAGCTAGGAAAAGTTGTTTGTTTCTTTCTAAAGAGCCTGATACCAGGTAAAAGCAGAAAATGCTTGTTGAAAATAAATTTTGGATAATAGTGATGGAATAGCAAAGATGGCTCAAGAAGTGTTCAAAGCATGAAAGGTTAATTACAGTTGTTGGCAAAATATGCAGCTTAAAATTTCGCTATCTGAACAAAAACAAAATTGGCTTAAAAGGATATGAGACACACTGGGATGCCGATCTGTGCAGCTACAGCATTCCCTAAAAGAGGAGACTCAACTACGTGCTAAAGTGGCCTTTTTATTACCCAGTCGAGAGCGGGCAGTGACTTTGCCACCCATGCGCACCATCAACGTGAGACACTCGAATTTCACTTACTCATCAAAACTCCTCTCCACAGACCACGGCAAAGTAAATCTCACACCAGGCAATAGTCAAGGGCCAAACACACCTATCATTGGGAGGACTTAATAATTTAGAGCCTGCGTATTTGGAGGAAGAGTACCACAACCCACTGCCAGCCAGCATTACAGCAACCAATTGTTTAGCATGAAGCAGTTCCTAAATGGCTAAGATGGGGGTGAGGCATGTGATCAAGTTTCGCGCTCAGCAGCGTTGACGCTGAGGCTAGAGGACACAGCATAGAACAGAGTGTGCTGTTTGTTACTGGAGAACAGGCTGAGAATTTTGTGGTGGATGATGGAGGTCAATGATGGAAAAGGCTCATCATTACTGGCATCACATGGTCATAAAAACAACAGGCTATAAAGGGTAATGCAAGTTAACATGCCTAACATGAGCAGACCTACGTGTAGGTGACATGATAATGGCATTGTTATGATAAATGATGTGCCTGTACATTTTTGGGGTATGTTGTCTCATTAAAACTTCTCAAGTTGTGAAGCTCGCCAAGATTTTGCACTATCCCCAGCAGACAATGAACTGACATCTTAACAATACCTACAGTCCTACAGAGGAACTCTGAACCTGTTTAACTGGATGTTGTGCTGTGCAGATTGTGAAATACTTAGCTATGTAACAACACTAACGACTTAAGCGATCCTGTCCCATCCAGCCATTGATGTTCTTTCTGCTGGAACCCATTCACTCCTGCGGAATAGAACCCATGATAGGAATTGCTGCCCCACTTTTCTGACCAGATCATCCATAAATAGGGCCCCCCGCTCATCTGTCTAAAACTGATTCAACTACCACGGACCATTTCCCTTTACTTTATGCTTCATATACATAAGCTGGATATGTTACTCCAAGCTATAGGCTTCAAGCTGCTACCTCTACAACCTTTTGGATGATGTTGGTGCCAACCAGAGGACGATTGGTCCCTGAGGTTTCTTCCTTCAGCCTAGGGAGTTTTTCCTTACCCTTATCGTTCATTAGGGGCTCAGGCCTGGATGCTGTAAAGCTGTTTGGGACAGTTAAAAGTGCTAATGAAATAAAATTGACTTCGCTCATGCCACATTTACTGTATTTAGAGCTTTCACTCGTGATTAGCATGTTAACTAGTGGATCTATCAGCTTGTGGGTCTCATGACATGTCAATTCATCTACTGTACCCAAAAATAATTCTTGGAACTAGATGAAAACATGAGCCCCAGAAGAAAGTTCATGAGTCTTGTGCTTTGGATATTAGACCCCACTTCTTTGTAGAGTAGCTCCATTAACATGTCTCCATTTGTAGATTGTTGAATTGTCCAACTGCAGAATAGTGAATTTAAAAAGTAATTGAGATCATTTTGTAATCCTTTACAATCCTTTACTACCTTCTGCAATGACATCTTGAATTGAATGGAACAGAGTTGCATAGTCCGGACATATTTCTCGTCATAGGCCTTGTCCACCTGATACAGTGATGTAGGCAGAGAAAACCTTGCTGCTGTTAGTGGGTTCACCCTCTGACTGCACAGCGCATGAAGAATGATGGGATATGTTAGGTCCTCCAGAACGGTAGATTAATGACATGTAAATGCAATGTAGGCATTTTATTAGCGCTCATTGGGATTTCAGCAGAAATTGATACCAAGCTAACGTGACATGCATTAAGGGCTCACATACTTTTCCACCAGAAATATGAGTTGTTCTCAATAAATAAAATAAAAAGATTAATTTTTTTGTTTTATTATTTTAGGCACATTATATTTGTTAATATCCTGGACTTAGAGGAAGATTCCAAAAAAGTTTGCATACTTTTTTGCCACCGTGTATACATACATGAGCCATTCCCAGCTACAGGCCAAGGAAGGGTTCACTCTGGACAGGAAGTCAACCCATCACACTCAAAGTGTGGAAGGAAGCCCACAGAAACGCGCCACAAAAAAAAGACACCTGGTCCAGTAAGCCTAGGACCTTCTTGCTATTAGGCTACAGCCCTATTCACTGCAACACCATGCTAGCTTACAGTTGTTGATAGTGTTGTTAGTACCTCAGCCTGCTGAAACAAACTCTGGGACTGAAAATCTGAAAAGACTCAAATGATGTAAAAGTGGATAAACACACAGGAGTAGCTGAAAATGATTGCAACAGAGATGTGCTTGCTGATGTCAATAGTATTTTCACTTATGAAAACTCAAGCCGCTACGGAACAGTGGATGCCCCACGGCGCAACGTAGACACGTCTGAAAAATGAGGTAATATCAGCGTGCTCGTAGGAAGCGGTCTCCCAGCTCTGTCTGGCGCAACTCCCATCTGCTCTCTACCAACCGATCACTCAAAGACTTTTGCATTTCAGTGCTTTTGTCAGTAATCTCAGACCAGTACTCTCAACCACTGTGTGAATGAGAACAAGGTTTTTCAGGTAGCATACATGTCCTGAAATATCTGGGCCTAGCTACTGTATTGTGCAGAACAGGAACACATTTGATTGGGCGTGAGTAGCTGGAATAATAAAGATGATGATAAATCATCCAATCATAAGTGTGGATTTGCTCTTATTTCCTTCTGCCATGGCTGCTATTCCCAGAGAAAGGAGAGAGACAATGAGGGGTACAAGGCCAGAAAGAGAAGGAGGGAATTAAAGAAGGATATCACAAATGGAAGAAGGATAGCAAGATGATAGAAAAGAGGAAAAGAGAGAGAGGACATGTGAGTGAGAGTGATGTCCTGAAGTCATGACTATCAAAGATGCTGGCACTCTTATGATTCAAGTCCTTCACTCTCAGCCCACAGCCTGAGGATCCTACTGCTGAGAGGCTGATGAAATAAATGACTTTTGAGGACTGCAACGAACACCTAAGAATTCCGAGCGTTGACTGATTTCAGGCAATGGAGAGCGAGCTTATTAGAATGCAGTCAAGCTATGCTGTGTTGGCTTGATTGTAGCATGTGTGTGTCTATGTTCAATTTAAACTTAAAACCTCAGTTAGGAATCAATCAATCTCATTCAATCAGACTAAAACATCAGTTAAATATGAATGGACCATTTGGTCCATTCTGGGCAGTGGTGGCCTAGTGGTTGCCTTTGGGATCAGAAGGTTATAGGTTCAAGTCCCTGCCCAGGCTCAGCTGAGCACGGTTTTATCCTGGTACACTGCTCCATGGATGCTAGTAATGGCTGCCCACTGTTCTATGGGTGGATGGGTTAAATGCAGAGGTCACATTTTGTTTTTTGTTGTTTTTTTTTTTCAATATATATCACAGTTCTCTAATTAAAAAGGCTAGAAATATTGTAAATATTGTCCCATCCACCCAGACTTTATATGGTATCATAGATTTGTGAGGTCAGAAAACCAACACATTTACATTTAAAGTGGGTCCTCAAGTTACGTTATGGTTCCTCCGAGTGTAATGTAACTCTTTTGACGGAAGTCTATACTCTTGCATGTAACTTTATTGAACAGCACTGTGCTTTATTAATAGCCAGCAACATGGACGCTCTCATATTACAGTAAAGCATTTAGGAAAAACATTGCTCTAGATAGAAATGCTATTTTTAATGCTTCAACATACAGTACACCACCGTAAAAGCATTGGAGAGGTGACTGGTGGCAAAACCAGCACAGTGCACTATTAACCCCCTATCTCACCCACCAATCCACATGAACTCTTATTCAACACTATCAGTGAATAAATAGCGAAAAACAGCACAAAACCCCCTTCTTTCTCCCTGTCCCTGCAAGCATGCAGGCTCAACAATCTGCACGCGCTGTTCTTGAGGTGCTTACATATTTCCTTAAAGCATTTCGTAGGTGTTTAATTGCATTCGACTACCATATAAAATGATAAATACGTGCATTAAAAAGCCAGCAATGTAACCACAAATTTTGATAAGTCGAGAACAACGTAAGTAACGTAACCCCCTGTATCCTACACCAAGTCCTGCCCCTCACAAGAAAGTTCTAAAAAAATTCTGTGATTGGTTAAGTGGCTTCTTTGCATTTTGCAGACATTTGCAATATCAGTATTGCCAGGACTGATATTGTGATAATGATGTGCTATTGTGTTCTCTCACTTAACTGTTGTTGGGGATGCACCTGTTTCTAGACATAACCATGAACTCAACAACCATCAGAAGATCTCAATGCCACAGATGCAGAATCTGTGGGCTGTGCTGTTAACATCACAACATCCCGTTCAACAAAAGCCTATTGAAACAAATGTGTCCACTATTGAGCAGCTGCAGGTCTGAGTGGATGGGAGGAAGGATTTACTGGCCAAAAAACAGACCAAAAAAGCATAAAGCGGCACAGGGTGTCAGGTGCATTCTGGGCAGGTTCTGGAAGCGCTATCCATTCAGCCCCCTGCGTCTGTCCTTGAGCGGGGCATTTTTGCCTCACTCGCGTCCAAAGCTGAGGCAACCGGATTCTGTCTTCTCCGTGGCACTCCACAACGGATTCGAATCCTGGGCAGCCCACAGAAAAAAGGAACAGCTGAACGGGAGTCAGAGGGTACACAGAAAGGCTCTTTTTGTCTGGGGCTGCCAGCTGCCATCTCCCCCCAGTCGAACCCAGCCTTTCATGTGGATCCATGGAAGCCCAGCCAAATTGAGGGAAAAAGAGAGGAGGGGAAGGCTTCACACCAGCCTCCTACCGCCACCAGCAAACCATGTAAGAAAACAGGAGCCGGAAGCAGTAGCCTGAAACGGGATCTAATGTACCCCTGCCAAGTACCACCTGCTGTGCCACTTCTCTGGGCCCTGAACTGGTGACAATGGACGCGAAGGGAAAGTGACTATTCATCATTGGGAGTGCACGACAACAAGTGCACCACAACAGTGTAGTAGGACGGTACCTTCCTCAAGGGTTCCCTAGTGTTGTTTGAGCTGGGACTTGAACCTACAACCTTCCGATCCAAAGGCAGTTATATTTAGTTGTGGTGAACTTTGTGTTTGATTGTGTGCATTGCCAATGACAAAAAGGCACTTTCACTACTTTCACTACATACTGGGCAGCCCAGGCTCTCAGATGCTCAGCACAAATCTGGCCTTCAGCAGACTGATTGAGAAAATTGGCCTAGAGTATCAGTGTAACAAGAGATATCTGAGATGGGCACACACTCCAACCTCTGCTCTGGTATCTGGCCTATCTACGGCTGGGTAGTTTAAGGCTATTAAACAATCCCACCCCACGCCCGCAATCTCTCTCCAGCGTGCTCCTGCACCAGCCCCAGGGGCAACGCGCTGTGAAATTGCCCAGTTTCCTCTGGCTGCTTCTGAAGCTCTTCTCACGAACACCGTCCCCCTCTCTTCACACCGCAAGGGTGGAAGTAGGCACAGGAAAAAAACATCACAGAACATGTTGTGGGCGAAAAAAAAAAAGCTGTCCGCAGTAATGAGCACTTGCAGCTAATGCGACAACAGTCTCTCTGAATTACACTCTTCAGACGTCAACCACTAGAAGCAATGAAAAGAGGCAGCAATTAACCTTGATGTCCTTGATGACAAATCGATCAGCCAGATCATTAAAACCACCTGCTTTCATCACTGGTCCCCTTCCCGCAGCCAAAACAGTTCTGATTGTGAGGCACAGGGTGTTCTGACCCCTTTGCCCTCACTCCACACGTGCATCAATGAGCCTCGGATGCCCATGACCCAGTTGTCTTTCCTTGAATCTCTTTTAGTGGATACTAGTACTGCAGATCTGGAACACTCCACAAGGCTGCTCTGGAAATGCTCTAGATATTACTTGTCAAAGTTGCTCCAACCCTTGTGCTCCTACTTCCCCCACATCAGCTTCAAGAATTGACTGTTCAGTTGGTGCCCAGTATATTCCACCAACCTGATAGGTGCCACTGTTATGAGATAATCAATGTTACTCATGTAACCTGTTAGTTGTTTGATGTTGTGTCTGGTCCGTGTATATATGAATGGTTCATGTTCGTTCTGAAGGATTTTTATACAATAGTCGAGTGCTTTTCCCCAAGTAGGGTGGAGATTAGGGGAGACTTCTTTTTAACCTTTCAGGTCCACTTTTCTTCATAATTTTCTGTTTATTTATTTCTCATTTGGCATCTTCAACGTGCCAAATCACTTCTGTATAGGCTGATTATTTCTTAATGTTCATAATTAACACTCACCAATCATTTGAAAAACAGAGCCGTGTGTGTGTGTGTGCGTGTGTGTGTGTGTGTGTGTGTGTGTGCATCTATATGTATACAGTGGTGTGAAAGTGTTTGCCCCTTTCCTGATTTCTTTTTTTTCCATTTTTGTCACACTTTAATGTTTCAGATCATCAAACAAATTTAAATATTAGTCAAAGACAACACAAGTAAACACAAAAAGTGTTTTTAATTGAAGTATGTTATTATTAAGGGAGAAAAATCGAATGTACATAAGTAATTGCCCCCTAAACCTAATAACTGGTTAGGCCCTTAGAAGCAACAATTGCAATCAAGCATTTGTGAAAACTTGTAAAGGGTATTTTACAGCGCTGTGGCCCACTCATCTTTGAGGAATTATTGTAGTTTAGCCACATTGGAGGGCTTTTGAGCATGAAGCGCCTTTTTAAGATCATGCCACAGCATCTCAATAGGATTTAGGTCAGGACCTTGACTAGGCCACTCCTAAGTCTTCATTTTGTTTTTCTTCTGCCAATCAGAGGTGGACCTGCTGGCAAGTTTTGGATCATTGACCTGCAGCAGAACCCAAGCTCATTTCAGCTTGAGGTCACAAACAGATGGCTGGACATTCTCCTTCAGGAGTCTCCTCCAGCATTTTTCTTATGGTGTAGTAATGAACACTGACCTTAACTTAGGCAAGTGAAGCCTGAAGTTCTTTGGCCGTTTTTTTTGTAGATTAGTGTTTTTTATGCTCTTGGAGTAATTTTGGTCGGTCGGCTACTCCTGCAAAGGTTCACCACTTTTCCATGTTTTTGCCATTTGTGGATAATGGCTCTCACTTTGGTTTGCTGGAATCCCAAAGCTTTAGATATGGCTTTATAATCTTTTCCAGACTGAAAGATTTCAGTTACTTACTTTCTCATTTGTTCCTGAATTTCTTTGGATCTCTGCATGAGGTCTTGCTTTTGAGGATCTTTGATGTACTTCACTTTGGCCTCATTTACACTGTCAGTTAAATGTGACCCAATTCCGATTTTTTGCTCATATATGGTCGGATCTGTCCTCATTCATATGTGGAAATAAATCTGATATGTGCCGATGCGACTGTACTGTGAACAGGCAGTTCGGATTTTACTAGGCGTTGCGTTCTGTACGTCATTAACTGCGACAATTTAGTACTTCATCGCAGTTTGATGACGTCGTGTGGAAGTGCGCAAACACAATAAACATGGAGACCTGTGGGGAGAAGAGTCAGTTTAAGATAAAATTAAAGACTCCTACCGAAACAAATCTGTTTAGATTGGATCATTATTACTATTATTATAATCATCGATAAACATTACTAATGTTTTGTATGTTGCCATTGCCATTGTCTCTGCTTGTCCACTCTGTTGTGAGATTAATTAATAATAAAGTAAACTCCCATGTGGTTTGCCAAAAATGTCTGGACAAGACAAAAAACAACAACAAAAAATAAAACAATAATATAGTTATTTTCTACTCATACTTAATTTTTATATAAATGGACAAATACAACTTTTAGGGTCTTAGCAGACTCATTTAGCTATCAAAACATTGGAAGAAAATTGAAAGAAGCTGAAAGAAACAAAAGAATCAATCAATTAAAACATTAAGTAAAGCTGAGCAAAGATGACGATTTGAGTGCTCCATGCAATAAATAGCAACTAAATATCTCTTCTGTTTAATCACGACACTCACTCAACTTTGACCTATAATCAAAGTTGAGGAGTCTTTCTTCTGCATTTTCTTTCCACTGCGGTGGTAAATGGCCTTTACATATTCTATCAATATCGCTCCTGTCATTTGGAGAGAAAACTTCTCTAGCTGAAAAGCCTCTTTCAGGTCCCTAACGATCCCTTCAAACAAGGCAATTATGGGTTTTTTTTGCTTTTTTTCAAAACCTTTCTGTTGTTTCTTGACTGTGGTTTGGTTATTGTGACTAGACTAAGGGTTCAGAGGGAGGCAATTTTTAGTTTGCCTTTCAGCTCAAGCTATTCAACATGTCAAACAGCATCCAAAAAATAACTGTGTATAGGCAGAGATATTTTAACTTGAAGAACTTTCAAAATGTGTTTGTACTGCAAAGCAAGTACAACCAGTATTCAAGCTTTTAAAAATTACAGGAAGCTGTTCTCCATCGCTGCCCAGAGGAGGATAGGTTCCTCTTCTGAGCCTTGGTTCCTCTTAAGCGTTTGTCCTCCAGCTTGGAGAATTTTCTTTGCCTCTGTCACCAATTAGGGGCTTGGACCCGAATTCTGTAATTTAAATGAATTAAAAGCTTCACCACGTGCATGCTGATTTGGATAATTAAGTATTAACATGACACCATTCCAAGTAAAAGCAGAAAACTAGCATTTTGTTTATTCAATTCAATTTTAATTTAATATTTTTAATTAATAAAATGCTGTTACAGCTGATGTCATTACAAGCCAGCTATACAGATTTGATATCTGAGCTCCAATGAGAATGCCAAGAACAGTGATGGAGGCAAGAAAATCTCTTTAAACTGCAGAAAAAGAACAGGCTTTCTTTATAAAGGTAGCATGAGTTAAGCTCTATAGCTTAGCCACTGTTTTGGTTGGGGGGTGAGCAGCATATGAAGCACATGTAGATGATCCATAGATTGAGGAGCAGGAGGTCCCACTGATGGACAGTGATCCAAAATGTGTTTTTCCAGCTAGTTCTGAGCTATTAATGAGCACTTCAGCATCAGGAATTGCATAAACTAGCCACTAGCCAGTATGCTAGGCCAATGGTTCTAACAGATAATTTGGGGTGAAAACCACTACAGATGCAATGGTTTGAGCATTTATAATTTTTCCTGTAGAAATGAAGCAATATCAGCACTTGCAAAACTGGGAAATGAAGACAAAATGGCCACAAGCTGTCAAGGTTTTTTTTTTTTTTGTTTTGTTTTTTTTTTTACTGTGCCCTCCCAGAACAACATATTTCCCCAAAATATGCCATGCCCCTGTGCCAAATGCTTGGAATGATAATTAATAATTAGTGAGTCTAGCTTTGGCAACTCTTTATGTACAGCAATAATCTCTGCTCCCAGAAGGTACTGTAATGGCTTCCTAGAAAGCTGGCATTGTGTGTTTCTTTGCATGTCCTTTTCCATGGATAATGGGGCAGTCAATTCTTTTCAGTGATCCATGTTAATGCTCCTCGGTGCCATTCTGCTCATAGTTTTCTTCAAGAGACTTATCAGACTTCATTGGAAATCAACCAGCCGTGACAGAAAATCAAAACCAGGGAATGTAATGTTGCCTATAGATCTTGTTGCCTATAGAAGTTGAAACCTAGTTAGTTAAAACCTGAAAACACCACTAGGACACACATCTAAAGATCCACCATGACAAAGGTAAGTGAGGACTACTAATAGGGCTGCACAATTAATTGAATTTTAATTTTGATCACAATTTTAGGTTCCCACGATTAAAATAACATGATTGATCGATTCATACTCCAAACGCAATGCGCTTCTGATCATGTGCCCTTATGTGCCAATCACAGCCATCACCTGCACCACGCTGCTAGAAGTTTCTCTGATGTAGTCGGGATGATTTATTGCGAAATAATAAAATTTCCTGCGCTGTATGCAAAATGTCATGGAGAAATAAAGAGTGATCTAACAACTGATGAATACTTTGCTATGAAACGTATATGCTGGCAAACCTAGTTTTTCCCACAAGACCATACCGGATACACAATTGCTCAGGGGCTGAGGTAAATGATGGCCTTTTGGAGCTTGCAGGAGGATAAACTTGTCTGCATCACAACAGACAACGCATCAAATGTTATGAAACCAGCTTCTCTGAATAACTGGACTAGGCTCCAGTGCTTTGACCGCAGGCTCCTCAGGCTATCAGTAGGTGAGTAGCACTATATAAACAGGGAAAAAAGTCCAGGTAGTAAAGTGAAATACTTTTTGAAGAGTAATTGTGTTTAATCAATGTGTAATATGTTCATGTGTGTGAATGCTTTGTTTATAACATTAGTAATATAAGAAATGTACTAGTACGGATACATGGAGGTGAAAGCAGAGCTATGTTTACGTAACAGTGCCATAAAAATGTTAAGATCAATGAATAATTGTGATAAAAAAATCATGATCTAAATATTGATCAAATTAATCGTGATAATAATTTAGGCCATAATTGTGCAGCCCTAACTACTAAAATATACTAAACTACAGTAACAAAACTGAAATATAAGCAAAGGGGAAAACCTTGGCCTGTCTCAATCAACACAACACTGCAAAACAGTGAGATGAATATTTGTCATTGTAAACACATATTTTACATTTACCCCCTACATATGGAGCAGTGGTTTATCCACCGCACCCTGAGGAGAAGTGTTGTGGCACAGTATTCTGCTAAAGTGTACCTCAGTGGTGCCTAAACCAGGACATGAACTTGCAACCTTCTGAACAACCTGGCAAGGTCCTAACCACTAGGCCACCACTGCCACAGGAGTATATTGCCACTCAGGATGCAGGGCATGTTACTTTAACCCTGTATAACCTTGTGTAAACTATTTCTATGGTCACATATTATTCACTTGTATTATCTACTGTTATATTTTACTATTTTATTTTATTTTATATTTCAATACTGTCTTTACTCATTCTGATACTCTCACTACTGCTATTCTGGTTCCGTTTTATTTACATTACTGTTCATATTTATATTTACTCTACTTTTTGTCATTCTCATATTTTTGGTGGGACAAAAAAGTGTTTAGTCAGCAACCAATTGTGCAAGTTCTCCCACTTAAAAAGATGAGAGAGGCCTGTATTTTTCATCATAGCATTACCTCAACTATGAGAGACAAAATGAGAAAATCTCATGACTTTTACAGAATTATTTTGCAAATTATGGTGGAAAATAAGTTTTTGGTGAATAACCAAAGGTCATCTCAATACTTTGTTATATACCCTTTGTTGGCAATGACAGAGGTCAAATGTTTTCTGTAAGTCTTTTTTTACACACTGTTGCTGGTATTTTGGCCCATTCCTCCATGCAGATATCCTCTAGACCAGTGATGTTTTGGGGCTGTTGCTGGGCAACACAGACTTTCAACTCCCTCCAAAGATTTTCTATGGTGTTGAGATCTGAGACTAGGCCACTCCAGGACCTTGAAATGCTTCTTACGAAGCCACTCCTTCATTACACGGGTGCTGTGTTTGGGATCATTGTCGTGCTGAAAGACCCAGTCACATTTCATTTTAAATGCCCTTGCTGATGGAAAAAGGTTTTCACTCAAAACCTCACGATACATGGCCCCATTCATTCTTTCATTTACATGGATCAGTCGTCCTGGCATGTTTTCACCCCCATGCTTCACAGTAGGTATGGTGTTCTTTGGATGGAACACAGCATTCTTTCTCCTCCAAACACGACAATTAGAATTTTTACCAAAAAGTTCTATTTTGGTTTCATCTGACCATATGACATTCTCGCAATCCTCTTCTGGATCAAATGCTCCTGAGCAAACTTCAGACGGGCCTGGACATGCACTGGCTTAAGCAGGTGGACACGTCTGGCACTGCAGGATTTGAGTCCCTGACGCCGTAGTGTGTTACTGATGGTAACCTTTGTTTGGTACCAGCTCTCTGCAGGTCATTCACTAGGTCCCCCCGTGTGGTTCTGGGATTTTTGCTCACAGTTCTTGTGAATATTTCGACCCCATGAGGTGAGATCTTGCATGGAGCCCCAGATTGAGGGAGGTTATCAGTGGTCGTATATGTCTTCCATTTTCTAACAATTGCTCCCACAGTTGCTTACCTATTGCAGTCTACAATTTTGTTTCTGGTGTCCATTGACAGCGCATTGGTCTTGGCCATCGTGGATTTTGGAGTTTGACTGTTTGAGGTGTCTTTTATACTGATGAGTTCAAACAAGTGCAATTAATACAGGTGACGAGTGGAGGATAAAAGAGCTTCTTAAAAGAAGTTGTTGCAGGTCTGTGAGAGCCAGAAATCTTGCTTGTTTGTAGGTGACCAAATACTTATGTTCCACCATAATTTGCAAATAAATTCTTTAACAATCAGACAATGTGGTGATCTCACATTTCTCAAATTTTTTTTTTCTCATTTGGTCCCTCATAGATGAGGTATACCCATGATGAAAATTATAGGCCTCTCTCATCTTTTTAAGTCGGAGAACTTGCAAAATTGTTCGCTGGCTAAATTTTTTGCCCCATTGTATATGGATGTCCTCATCTGATCAGGCCATTTTTAGATTGCAGCATTGGCTTGAGCATGAATGAGCCTAAGCCTGATTCTATGTTTTATGTCAGTAATCACGCAGATGCTGTAAATAGTGAGATTTGCACCAGTGCAAAGTTAAAATGTCAGAAGGGGAAATACTTTATACTGGAAAATTAAAGCAGTCCCATAAACACATGTACTGTAAAGTGGTGAAACAGAGCTGCATTTAATACAACCAATCCGATATGACACAATAAATACAACTATACAATGAAACAAAGGGAGTTCAGTTATGTAACTCAAATTAAAACTGCACATACTGGAGGACATTTCCTCACAACAGTGAAAAGGCAAAAAAGATTATGGTGAGGGTAACTGAATTCATCGCTTTGGTTGGGCAGCCAATCAGTGTGATTGAGAATACAGGAAGTCACCTAATCTTGTTGTACTTGTGCAATGACAAAAAAGATATTCAGTTTAGTTCTGTTTTGACACCATTTTTTTTCTATTGTTAATAAACCAAGCACATACAAGAACACAGTGGTCAGCATAGGTGAGTGAGTAGTTCCATGAGGTACTTTTCTTAAAAATGAACCTTAAGTATGGCCTTAAACTTACCAGATCATCACTACTACAGAGTTTGTGGTAGGCTTTGAGCTTTACCTTTGAAAAAGCCTGGGGTTCAGATGTGCGATTCTGTGTGGTTGGCGACAGAGCTGTTTGGTTGGAAGACTCATCTCTCTATGGCCCAACCTTATCATTCAGCCACTGCTCTAAAGCCTGGGGTTTAGCTGAACCACATGCACATGCTTTCTCCTGCCAACTGGAGGGATATCTGAGCAGAAGGCCTGTACCAGCAGACAATTTTGATTGAAATCCCCAAACTAGACCTTTGGTACCAGACAGAAGCTCTGATCAGGGCCCAAGGACGGGAATTTACAGAGGGCTAAGAGAGAGTGGTGAGTTTGTTATTGAACGGGGGACAAAATTTCAGAACATTTCAGTCCCACTTTGCCAACAGTAAAAGATAATTAGACCTTGAAACAGCAGGTTCATCCAAACTTAAGCAGCAATTAGAGGCAAACCAAATCTACACTGATTAGGAGCTAAGCAATTAGTCGTGTCCTAGCTACCACTGAAGTGAACCAAAATAAGACTGTAGAGTTTCTTCATGAAAGAACAGTCTGCCATTCTCATTTTAACATTCTGTGCCTGAATGTAAACCTATTTGCTACAGAATGAAAAAGCCCATCAAAAAATGACAAATAACCCATCAAAAAAAATGTTGGTGATCTTGCACTCCAGATGGCATTTGCAGGAGTTTTTTTTTTGCAGTGGGTAAGATAAAGGAACTCAAAGCAGTGCACTACTTGAGAAAAGCTCAGGCCTTCTAAGCATGAGAAAACAAAGCCTTTGAACATGGTCTCCAGAGGATGTGGCTACATGATCAATATTGTTGCTGTTTCTGCTGAAGTAAGTTCTACCAGGATGTATGCAGGGAATGACCTACTTCCTCCAGACATACATACTCCTTACGCCTCATCCCGCTTCTGCAAGCAAATGGACCCAACTATCTCTGAGTGCTCCTGTAATGAAGTCCATAGGGGTTGTTGTGATGTCAGGTCCTTAGCTCTCCTGGTACAACCATGTCAGTGCACGTTTGGAAACAAAACAGGTCAGATGTTCTGAAAATATATGAGGCAAACCATAAGTCTAATAAACATCCACAAATGACATGAATTTTTTTTTGCTTTGGTTTAAAAAAAAAAAGTGGAGGATAAAAAAAAAACATACAAACCCCATTTTTAGAAAAGTTATTTATAATGCAATAAAAAAATAATGTAATAATACAAATTGTATTATTCTTGGGTTTAACTGAAAAACTGACAAAATGTAATTTACCTGGCAAAAGTACAAAGAAGGTTGTTCAAATGTTTATCATGACCGGTGTTGGCTTGTGTACACATCACTTAATAATCTGAATGGGTCAGGCAGAGAAAAGTGGGCAGTGTTTCTGCATAGAATTGATTTGCAGCTTTCTCTTTGTTTAATACAGGTTCAGGTTGCAGATGTAGAGGTAAACTGGACTAACTGACAACATTACTCCGTGAATGTTGCTGTATTTATGACAGTAGCATGACAGTTTCTCATACAATGCCTTTTGAGGGGGAATGTCACAATATTATGTACTGTAGATGATGAAAGTCCTACATTCTTTGTAATCTTCTGTTGAGAAATGTTCACTTTGACCTGATTCATTCACATGATATAGCTCATAGTCATGAAGAGTGATCCATTTTTGCTGAGCTTTTTTCATAATTGATCCTTTCAGACCTCGTTAGGATATTCTCACCTGTTATCAATTCACTTTTTATTGTGGAATGCTTAAAAAATTATAGGTTCGAATAAATTTACAAATAGCATATGAGCTTTTATTGCCATTTATACAATGCTCCAACATTTTTGGAATTGGACTTTATTTACAGTACTGACTCATGTTGAGAATTGTGAGTTGTTTTACAAATCTTTTGTGGCTTTAAGATGAGTCTTTAGCTCAGTACATTTCTAGGAATAATGGGGGGACTGGTGGATAATTGATTTATTAACTCAATTACATAAAATCTGCATTGTGCATGCAGTGCGGCTCTCAGTGTGATGCAATAATGGCAGGGTCTGAGCTATTGGATGGCAATTACCAAAGAGTCTGGGCTACAGTATATGAAGGCAATTATTGCAGCATCAATGCTATGCGACAGCAATTATGACAGTGGCCCAGACATCTGCAGCAAACTCGAACTGGGATTTGCTAATACTGCTATGATTCCAATATGGCCTACCAGACAGCAATCATGCCACAATTTTCCAGAGTCTTCACCCAGCTCTGGTTAGCATGCCAGGCAACCTCCAAAGCTGAGCCTTCACCAGCTTCATTACACTTTACCTGAAGTCCCCATGATTTATGAGCAGGTCAGAAAATAGTGGATGCCTTTCACTATTCTGCTCAAATTAAATTACCTAGAGGTGCTCATCTGTGGCTGAAAATAACTACCTCTGGCAATTTCACAGTGCAGGCAACACATAAAATATCTCAGTGTATCACCCTGGGTATGATCTGAGGTTAGAGTTGATCGAATGAGATCCCACCACTTAATGAACACCTTTCTTCTCAGAGTAAACGCAGAAAATAAACAAGGATGAATGGCTCTATTTAAGGTTGGCAAGATGGAAACTAAAGGAACCCACTTCAAAACACTGCTTTCGTGACTAAACTTTGTGAAGCAAGGTCTTCCAAAGTCATATCCTCCAAATTAAAAGTACAGCAGGACACTTTAATTTGTGTAAAACAAATGCTGTATGTTTCACAGTTTGGATATTTTCCCCCTTTGCCTTCTGAAGCAGAGAATTTTCCTATCAGATGCCAGCACCATCTGTCAAAAACATTAAGGACTGAATTCAAAGAAGATGGAGTCCCTAGTGTCAAAAACAACTGTCAGCAATTATATTTTCACTACATCATCATAAGCCAGATTAATCAGAACATGGGTGTGAATGAAGAGATATAAACCGAGAAAAACAGACACAATCACAGAAGCTGACAGTCATACATATGAACCAATCCCTCCATTCTTCACCACTGACATTACTCAGATACTCATCTAGTCACTCTTCATCTCAAGGCTAGACTACGGCACCTCACTCCTGGCTGGCTCGCTCTGAAAGCCTCAAGACCTCTACAACTAATTCAGAATGCAGCAGCATGTCTGGTCTTCAGTATGCCAAAGTTCTCACACTCCACTTCACTGCTGTGAAACCCCCACTAGTTTCCTGTAGAGCCCTCATTAGATTTAAAACACTAACGCTTACCTACAAAGTCAAAAACAGTCCAACAATCAAACCATGGGTCACACCTCGCCCTCTTACATCATCATGCTCATCCCGTCTAAACCTCCAAATTCTCAAATATCGAAGACAGAAATGAAGACACAGTTCTGGCCCCTAAGTGTTAAAATGAACTTCCTCATATCATTAGAACTGCAGAAGTTCTAAACAACTACTGAAGACCCAGGACTAACAAACTTTCTCACAACAAACAATAGGTTTAAATTCTGGTAGGATCTTAGTGGATCAGCAGCTCTTAACTGAAGTCTAGGTTTACTGGAGACAGAAGTGGAATTTTTCTGTAGACTACAAAGAAAAAAGTGCACTGGCAGCTTGAAGACCTTTTTTTGAGTGTGGCTGGTTTAAATCACACTGACATTTGTGTCTCCATACAGAGGCCAAATTGTTCAAATTCCACTCGAAGGAGTTCTACAAGCTCTGCAGAGAATTTTATACCTGTTTATCATGTTCAACTGTGTTTTGTTTTTCCCTTTTGTTTCAACTGAAATCAGGTACAAAAAGCTCATTATGGGCATACTCTCAGGGATCATGGGAGTATTACAAACAAACCAAATACTGTTTTTCCCCAATGATAGGCCACCTTACTTTATAGGCCACCCCATTCTATAAGCTGCAGAAAAAATCAATTTCAAAATCAGACAAAACCTACTGGTTTAATCAAATTTACACAACAGATGGGGAGCTGGGAAAATAAAGAATTGTGAACTGGTCCTACCTGTCATCCTACCACTCTCACAAAACATCACAAGAGTCATCTCTGTGATGTTCCTCAGCTCTGTACTTGCAGGCAGGCTTCTTTTGCACTCTTTACATTTATATCCTTTACCTTGTAGACTGAAACGGAAAAAAAACTACAGTATTCTTTTCAAGCTAGTTGTATTATCCACAGGGGAACCAATCTGCTCAACCTGATCAAATATCATCATGACTCAACTGACTTCCACAAACTGTTGCTCACCAGCTCAAACTGATAGACCATCAACAGGCATTCTAGTTGCCCTGTAATCTTGACCAGAACAACCTTCACTGAGGTCTCCTCCTCCTCCTCCACTGAGGAGTCCTCCATACCAGTTCAATCATCATGGACGACCTCCAGGTCAAAACTGCTGTTCACACAGACTGCAATACAGACTTTAAATGAACCCAGGTCTGTAAACTATGAGACTCAGACTTTTGTTAACTCTTTAAAATGCATTTTAAATGTTTGTCATCACCATCCAGTGTCAACCAGAGGAGAACATTCTTCTTCCCGTTTTAAAGAGTTTATCCTTGGCTTGCCATTAGCATTGTCACATTTTTTTTTTTTTTAATTATGTGGCATTCTCATATTATGAACAGTGAATTTGTCGATTGTATTTAAGCCATCCATGACATTCATGAACATCCACACCAAAAACAGGAGCAGTGTGCCCAGAGGGCAGCTAGGGGGTTAGGTACCTTGCCTAGTGGCACTTTAGCTGTGGATAATGAAGGGGGGAAGTACTGTTTACTCACACAACAATCCTAAATGGTTCATGCTGCTCCTACGGATCTGTCGCAAGCCTTTTTCTCTAACCATTAGGCCATGGGCGCCCGATATCTGGATAGTTTCTGTAAAGCTGCTTTGTGGCAAATGTCAAATTGAACTAAAAATAGAACTTCACAATGCCATGAGATAAAACATTTATAACAACAGTGTCATAGCAGGCAGGTGGAAATGACAAAAAACAAAGACCATCTGTATACATATGAATTGGCTGTGGGCAGCCCTTGTGATCAGAAGGTCGTAGGTTCAAGTCCCAGCCCAGACACCACTGAAGAACCTTTGAGCAAGGTAGTCTCCTGCTACACTTTTCCCCGTGTTCACAGCACCAATCATAAAGTCTACATTTTGTTTGTACATTTGTAGCTTTTGTTGCAGTTGTAAGCCAATTGACTACCTCTTACTGGCATCCTCAGTGGAGTCCTCTAGCCACCAGGCAATTGTACTGCAAGAACAAATGCAATCACGCAGAACCAAAATTAAATGTAACCTTGCATTACCCTTTGTGGCCTTTTCCCCATTTAAGCATCACTTCCAATACACATTACAGTTAACAATGGAAATGTGTGAGCACAATGCAAAGCTTACTTTTATACAAATCGAGATGGACTGTGCTAAGCTTGAGGCACTTATGGAACCTTTTCCAATTGCATTAAAGGCTTACAGGCAGGCAGAGTAGCAATGTACCCACTCAGTATTACTTGTCATCCTGGGTGCATCTACACAGAACACAAGAGCAATCGTGTCCATTCCCATTTGTGCATCTCTCAATTTACCAGACTCTTTTAGTAAACAGCACATAAAGCCGTTGATTTAATATAAGAATTATCGCTTCTGAAGAATAAATGTAATTGTCACAAAAACGTTGTTTTCTCCCAACATAATTTAACCTTATATGGGCACTGAAAATTCACAAGTTACAGTGATAAGAAAAAGCATGTAAACCTTTTGGATTTTTATCATTAATTTGTCATAAAATGTGATCTGATCTTCATCAAAGTCAGGGGTATTGACAATGTGCCTAAAATAATAACAAATAACAAATTAAAAATTCTGATGTTTCTATATCATTATTGAGAACAACTATAAACAACTCATATTGCTAGTGGAAAATGTATGTGAACCTTTGAGCTAATAACCTCAAAAAAGCTAATTGCAGTCAGGTGTTCGCATACCTGGATGCTTGTTAAAAAAAATCATTCAGAGGTGTGGACAGGATCTACTTTGACTGCTAAAAATCACTCAGATGTTTTGCGTTTGCTCCACACAGGAAGAATTATGCTTACAGTGGGTATACAGAAGAATCACTACCTTTGAAATATATAAAAAAAAACTTTTTTTTGCTTAATAGCAAAAAACCCCCACACAAATATTTCTTTTCAACTTTACTTACTCAATGCAACTAAAAGATATCACAGCACAGTAATAAATAAAAAACAAACAAACAAAAAAAAACAAAGGATCAACTCCAATGTCAATATTTTGTTGAATCATCTTTTGCTTTAATGACAGCCTTGAGTCTGTTGAGATGCTTATCTATAAATGTTGTACATCTAGACTAAGCAATATTTGCCCACTCTTCTTTACAGAACTGTTAAAGTTCAGTGAAATTGGATGGTGAACATTGATGGACTGATATCTTCAAATCTTTTCACAGATATTCAATGGGATTTAGGTCTGGGCTCAGACTGGGCCACACAAAAAAGAACATTTTGTCCTTGCAATCATTGAGGAGAACATAAATTCCCAATTGTATCCAAAAAGTCTTCAGATTAATGTGAGAATGCCTGCACATCAGCTAAAACGCTGTAGAAGTTGAGTAATGCAGCAGGACAATGACACAAAACAACAAAACAAGTCCAACAGAATGACGAATATAAAAAAAAACTTAGATTCCTCCTGGACGATGTGCAGTTCTGATTCACAGCTAAAGGAAGCATCTAGTTGAGGTTATTGCTGCCAAGGTGTTATTAATTCCAAGGATTCACATACTTTTTCCTCTAGCAATATAAGTCGTTTAGGGTTGTTCTCAATAAAAGACATTAAAAACATCAGAATGTGTGTTATTATTTTTAGGTACATTATATGTCAATACCATTGACTTAGATGAAGATCAAATTAAATTTTATTACAAATAAGATTTCAAAAGGTTCACATTGCCACTGTATTTCTTAAAACTGGGGCTGAAATATTTGCAAAATATGAAATTGTAGTGTTATGGCTATGTTATGTAAACACAGGGAGAAGTTTTACATTCCACACAGAAAGGCACCTGTGGCCAATCCAGGGTTCAATCCCAGGACCTTCTTGCTGTAAGGTGGCAGCAGTAACCACTATACCACCGTGCCACACAATTCCAGTTTTGATCATAAAATTAATATCAATAATAATTCTTCATGAAAACATTAATCTTGCAGCCCTTCTTCACACGCAAGGACCCTCAATCACAAAGTTTGCTTACTGAGTTGCATCAAACTGTTCCTAAAATAAGTAGGCAGCCGTGCAGAATAGTAAAGACAATAGCACTGAACGGAATCACTATAGAGGTGTTTTTCTTCACCCAAAAAGTCCATTGCAATACTATTACTGCTGAGAGCTTAACAAAAAAAGAGCTCTGCCTAGTAAATCAAGTGTGGCGTTTATTTTCTTTCCAGAAAGAGAGTGACCAATTCCATCTGCAGCGGAGGCAGAAGTGGAGGCGGCAGCAAGGCATGCAGCATCTCCAATCCTGTTTCTCACCTGCTACGAACCAGTGAAGTAGGAGTAGATGAGCTCTGGAAACCTTTGGTGACCTACAGTGTCTTCTGATCTCCCTTACTAATTTTTTTTGCATGAGATTGCTTTGAGCTAAATATCAATCCAGCGTCAATAATCATACCAGCACTGTGCAATGAATGGTTCTTTCAAGGTTTTTGTGAGAATTATGGCATTTGCCAAACTGCAAGAGAGTATCTATCCAATCACAACACTGTACTGTGAGTTAATATAAGTAAACCTAACTTTCGTGCTCCTGTGGTCAACCTCCACTTCCATACTGCCTTCTTCATGTGAATATTACATCTACCCCCCATATCTGAAGATGTACACCAATGATCCAAGACAAAATATTACAAGTTTCCACTAGTTTATTATGGGGAGTGATGCAATAGCACGTATCTGTGATTGACAAAATAATGCGAACCTTTGCTTTCAATATTAGGTTATAACACCATTATGCAAGTAATTACTGCAGCTTTGGGCCATTCTGAATCTTGTACTTTTGTTATGTTAAGGTCAGGACTTGAGTTGGCCATTCCAAAGCATAAACTTTATTCTTCATTTACTCTTTTGTAGAATAGCTTGTGTGTTCAAGGCTGAGGTCCATGCTGTGTCGCCCACTTTCTAAAGATTCAGTTTATAGACAGATGTCATGCTATTTCCTTTTAGAATTTGCTGTGATAGTTCAGAGTTCATTTGTAAATCAATGGCGGTATGCCATTTTGGCCCAGATGCAGCAATAAAGACCCAACAAATGATACAACCACCACCATGTTTCATAGATCGAATAAGGACCATTTGCTAGTATGTTTGACTTTCTCAAAAAATAAAGCTTACTTGAAATTTTTTACTTCAGTCTGCTCTCCTATGATTATACAAAATCTTTGTGTTTTTATTCATTCAGTAATTTAATGCAAAGTACAAAACAAATGGTAGAATGCATATAGCTACAGGTCCTTCTCAAAAAATTAGCATATTGTGATAAAGTTCATTATTTTCTGCAATGTACTGATAAACATTAGAG
>JBBIGC010000013.1:16807786-16834368 GCA_037576955.1 Lepidarchus adonis | reverse complement strand
TAATGTTTATCAGTACATTGCAGAAAATAATGAACTTTATCACAATATGCTAATTTTTTGAGAAGGACCTGTATATCATGCTTTCCATTTTTAGAATTGTCAGTGTGTGGTAGCAAACTAAAAAATTTTATACTGTGGAATTTATTAGGTCTAAACAGTATTATTTCTTACTGTTATTGTATTTATTAACATTTTCAACACATGCATACTACCACATATGAACTCCATCATTAATCATACATTTATCAGTTTACAACTTATATAAGAATTAATGATGTGTTATTCTCTCTGCTCTGTCAGTTGGTTAGCCTGCTGCATCCACTGCTGCTCTATCATTCGTCACTTTCCAGTTGAAAAGGATCACTTTATAGGGATGCCAGTAGTAATCTATCATATCAGCTATTTTGGTTCATCTTCATTAATTTTTTTCAAGTTTAAAGTTGAGTAAGATTATTTCAAATGAATTTCCATTTTCATCTCAAAAGAAGTATAGAGAAAAAGCTTAATGCTTTCAGAAAATAATGAATAATTTCCCAGAAATACAGCCAATTAACAAAATATAAAATTACATTTTTAAGGTTTGTCTTTTGTGTCCTATAGCTTCCATGCTTTGTGATTTCTGTAACTTTGCCTACATCAAAAGCAACATGTTTTTGCTTTGGTCCATTAAGAGTATGCTTTCTAAAACACCAATAAAATAAATCAGTACAGTATGCTTTTAAAGGATGGAAGTGCTTATGTTTCCTGTTCTCGAAAGCAATCATTAGAAGTGAATTCAGGGCTAGCTCAGTCCAGCTATTTAGCCTGCGAAAACATGAGATTTCCTCTTGCTGTCCCCAAAGGAAAGCAACTCATCGAGGCCAAGCTCTCTGATTTTCTCACATTCTCCCAGCCTTTATTGCTCCCCCGTGCCGCAGGGAACATGACTCTCACCCAGAGAGCCATCATTACCGTGGCATGATGAAGACAAGACATGACATCATGCATCGGGATGTGAGCTAACCTGTCTTTTTTGTTTTTCTGTCCATCTGCACAGCTGCCAAGTTTTGTTAAACTGCAGACTGTTCGAGATTTGCAGGCGTTGCTTTACATAATTTGTTAAAATGATTAATGTGCCTTTTGGACAGAAAGGGAACTATGAACTATTATTATATTTAGTAGTTTTGCTACCTTCCTGAAAAACATACAAGCCTACATTAACCAGAAATACGCCATTATGCCAGGTTGAGTGGCCATGGCTCAGACAAGCAGGATGACTGACAACACTGGCTATGAAGAAGTAGCTCAGTTGACATTGTTCTTCCATTTGGAGTGAGATCAAATGCAAATATCCTTTTATTAATCTTGAAGCACTTGTGGGTATGAATGCACTGGCTAACAGTGAGTGGTCACTTAATCTATTAATTAGCAACGATAGCCATCAAGGTAAGCTTATTGCCTAAATTGGCATGGGTCTCATCCAACAGCTCAGGTCTTTTGATCTTTTAAGCCCTATATCATACCCTTTCCCCACCACCACCACCACAAATACAGTGATGTAAAAGCATTTGATGTTTTCTATTTTATGTCTTCTGTCACACTTGCACCAATATGGCAAATTTAGATGAAATAAAATGGACCGTGATTGTGGATACAAAGTAAAGGCATCAACTAAAGTGGCTTGTCAATGTATACCTCATTTATAAACAAATTTATTGCAAAGTTCTGTAAAATATATATCACTGACATTATTGGGAAATAAACAAATATGAATCCACAAGAGATGGATTAGAAAGTTATTGAAATGTATTGGCTTGGAAAGGCAGCCATTTCTAAGTTTATGCCAAACTACTGGGATCATCCATACTTAATAATAATCCAAAAATAGGGAAAGGTTAGAACAATGATGAATCTTCCCATGAGTGGCCTACTTGGAAAATTCAGGAACGACACAACATAACCGAGGTGAATGTCTATAGATAGAAATGAATATGCAACATCCATATTTTTATTATTATTTTCTGTTGTATGTTCATTAGCAATTGTTTGAAACAACAAGTCAGCAGGCTTTACAAGACTGGGAAGCACATGCTAGCTTTAACCCTCCCAGTGTTTGTAGTATGTGATTTGAGAAGTCCAAGCTACTTGGTAGAGCTTGACAACAGAAGTCACCCATCCTAGAGCACCCTCAGTAATAGAGGTCATGTTCACATCATCCACAAAGAAATTGATTGCAACTAGGAATTATTTTTTTTTATTCTATACAAATTAGGCCACACAAATCAATTAAACCAAATTAGCAAAACTCCCCTTATGAAACAAATGAAGCTTGAAAATGGCTTAAGGCTGTAACAACAGAGGTAAAAAAGGTATAAAAAAATTCTCTCTTATATGTTACACTGTCTTTAATACCCATTTATTTAACGGCCACATAAACAGCAAGTGGAGCAAATTAGATGCAGTGGTTCCAACAGCTGCATGCACATCTGTACAGCCTCATCTTTTTACACAACACTCTCAGGGGACACACAAAAACAAGCTATTTTGACATTCCTTTCCAGATGACAATATTATGCTTTTATTTTGTCATTTATTATTTGAAGGGGTTTGCTGTTCGGTATAGTTAAGACACCAATGTCTTAATGGCCGTCTGTGCAAATGGAGTATTTAAAGCAATTTTCTCCGCTCATCATCCTCAGTCCGAATGTTTGGCATTCATTCCATGTCCATAATCTTCCACAGAACACTGACCTGATGTGACAATCTTAATACCACCAGCCCATTAACCATTGGGTGGGGTGTATTAAGAGAACCCACTGTGCATCCATTTAGGCCAGCAGTTTATCAAAACTGCCTCAGAGAAAACTTAAAGCTTCACAGCACTTTGCTCTCATTGTTATAGAGGGTTATTTAGTGGGTTTCATCAGGAAGCTAATACTCTGACAGAAAATGCTCCTTTTGCTATAGTTTGAGAGGTAATAAGTAGCCAAAAGCATTTCTCTGTTATTTTGTTGATATACTTGAGATTAAGCTGAGTAAGTCCAAATGTTAAGCCAGTGTGTTATACTTGCTAGTCAACATGGTTTGAACTTCCATAAAAACATAAAAAAAAAACAATTAAGAAACATGGCAATAAGGTAAAAGAGTTGTCTGTGAGTCAACAGCACAGTTCAAAATGGTCAGTAGGATAACATGGTCAAACATTCTGCCCAAACTGAATGAGACATTTGCTTCCTAGCCTTCAGGTCTTTATGTGATGTGTTAGGCCCCAAGCTCATTATGGATCCAACCATGGTTATATCTGTGAAGTACAAGGTGGTCTAAACAATTCTGGGAAAAAATATACATTTTTAAACAGTAATTTGACTGCAATTTTAATGTGCTAAAATATTTAAATAGCTATTTATGTTAATCCAGGGCTACATTTTTTTTTTTTGCCAAAAACATTTCTCATCAGAATTTAGGCCAGAGAGCTATATGTAATGCACCAGAATGCCAATTCGCAAGCTCTGCATGTAGATTTCATTATTAAAGGAAATCCAGAAGTTACGATGGAAATGCTTTCTGATGACAACATCGTAACTTGAAAATTCCATGAGCGGACACATGGGAAGTAATATGCACTGTAACACTGACAACTGAACTCTGTGAGAAATCTCACAAGGCAGGAGATGCCTATATCCTGGCAGTGTCCCAATTTATTGTACCACATATGCTGCTGCTTTTACCAGCCGCATGAAACTTAAAATATCTTTACAATTTTGTTGCATCGCTATTATCGTCGCAAGGTGAACCATTGTATCTCAGGGACCATCTGTACTATTAAACTTTCAAACTGCAATTTTCATATGAACATGATTAATTGCACAGCCCTAATCAGTGTGCTGCACAGTCACACTTGGTATAAACAGAGAAGCAGAATGTCAGCTCTTACTACAGTATAATCACAGAACCGGTTGGCTGTTAAAGAAATAGAACATTATTTTACAAACTGCAAAACTAGTTTGGAGTGGTTTAATTGAAACATCGAGTTCCCTTTGGACAAGTGGTAATAACAGACATGAAAATTCTGAACCAATTTTCTGTTTTAATGAATGAAATCCCATTCCAGGATGTACAGGCATAAGCAATCAACTTCTTGTTGATTCAAATTCTTGAAAATGAGTTGAGAATGTAAATGTTATTTCTCAGGTGTAGTATACACACTGTAGTTTTTTAAAATAATTTAGTGTGATAATACAAATGCACATTTGAAGGATCTACCTACTGACCATAAAGACAGAAACATGGAAACCATCTACAAAATCCATAAGCCACATTTTTTTGTTTGCAATATATTGCTGCATGGTCTGCCATAGACCACCATAAAGGAGAGGTATGGTGCACTAAGTACATCGGCACTAAAACAAAAATACTTCCAGAGGTAGGTGATGGAAGCTGGAGTGGAAGGGAAAGACTTAGCAGGAAGATAAGGTGTGAGACAAATGAATTGAAAGAGCTATTTATACTTTCTCTTAGTTTGGAGGGCATAAAACACCCTGGGGTGCCCAAAAGAAAAAGAAGAAGAAGAAAGAGTGTAAGAGCAAATAGAGAAATGCTTTTCTGCCATTAGCCAGCTGCAGGTAGAACCCACACATTAAGAGAAGCTGAAGGATAAAGATTTCCTGAATAATTAAGGATGGTCTCTTGAACATGTTCTTAAATAAAGTGCAAACAGGACATAAAAAGTCAATTTAAGGGGCACTGTCCATACCCTCAGGTTCTCCTAGCTAGCATGAGAACAAAAACATTATTGCAAGTAGATTTTTCTTTTTCTATTCTTTTTACTTTCAAAGACTGAGATGTTGTTCAGTGAATTAGAACTCAAACTAAGCTCAGCATCAGGTTATCAAGCAACAATAAAAACATTTCACATTCAAAACTCCAGCAACCGGACTCCTCAGTTCCAAAATGCAACAAAGAGGTAAACATGACCGGAATTAAAACAAATATAATTTCTGTTTCCACATTTTAAATTTTTACATAATTTGCAAATCAAAAATTCTGGTTTATATTTACATTTTATACAGTGTCCAAACTTTTTTTTCAATATAGAGTTGTAAGGAAAGTTAAAATAAAGTTTCAAAAAGTTAAAATAAATAAAAATGTTATTGAATACTATGTTCAATGACAATAAAGAATCTTAAATCTTGAATTATGCTTTATTTTAAATTCAAATATTGATGATTTTTCCTGGATGTACTTTCACTGGAGGAACATTTGTTGGATGAATGAACACATAAAGCACATAATATTTCAGCCATGCAAAATTCATTGAAATTATAAAAAAAAATTAACAATATAAAATGCTAGTTTTGTCCAATAAACAGTGTGTTATTTATATAACACACTGTTTATTGAACAAAACTAGCATTTTAAATTGTTTAAAAAAATATATAATTTCAATTAATTAAGGTGTTTAACTGAAAGAAGTGACTGAATTTTAGCACAGCTAAAACAGCACAAACATTTACAGATTTTGGGTTTGGAGTGAAACTATTCTAGTCTTGGGTGTTTGCAGTTTTGGTTGATTTTGAAGAATGCATCTCGAACATTTTGTTAGCGGGAAATATTCAGTGGGGTAGATATGAAGATAATTACTATAGACTAAATCATTTGGAAATGTTTGAAAGCATTAAAGCAGTAGAAGAAGGAAGCACGAGATAGTACAAAAGAATAATAGCTGAACCACTTTGTCACACTGTTCAAGATTCTTGATTGGGTAGGGGTGTGAATGGTCAAAGACAAATGCAGTATCCACTATTCTAGATGGCTAATACGTGGCTGTCCAATCCTATAGCTCTTGAGTAACCAGTTAAGTGGTTGGTAATTTACCTCCATCTAAGCTGGAGATGGAGGGGACGCTCTAGTGAGCTACCAAGCACTTGCAGGCTAGGACAGAATCTAGCACAGGTCCCAGTCTCTCCCCTGATGCCCCACAGCTGTTTACAACTATGACCATGCATGTTTCTCCAAGCTCCAGGCAATATGTCCAGTAAGACCTACCACAGTAGGAAGTGACTATTTTTCATTGTGAACACACCCCATCACAACACAATGAAATGTAACCAAATAACACATGCAGCAGCTATCTGTCTTGCTTATTTCAGCAAGACAATGCCAAACTGTACTTCACATTTTCACATTATCAGCACGGCTTTACAGTAGAAGGGTCCTGGCTTTCCTGCAGTCCCCTCAAACTGAAAAACCCCTGAAAACCCCTGAAAAAAATACAAAAAACCCCAAATGATCACCTATCAGATACAAATGAGAAATGTTTCACTTTAAAAACTACAGCAGCTGGTCTCCTTAGTTCCCAAATGTTTACATAGGGTCGTTATGAGGGTAAACATGTCCTTCTCTATTTTGTGCTGGGATCAAGTTGCAAATTAGCAATTTGCTTTCATAAAACAGTTTGATATGGTTATAATTAACATCTGCAAATTATAGCTTTCTCTTTACACAGTGCCCAACTTTTCTATCTTCACCCAGGCAGCAGTGTAGCAGGACGGTACCTTGCTCAAGAGAAACTTAGTAGTGCCTGGGTCAAGACTTGACCTTTGACCCTCTGGGCAACTTCCTGACCACTAGGTCACCACTGCACTATAGAATCTATGATCACAATGGGATCACTGTGATCTGACAAATGCAAAGAATGACAAATGACCTTACATCCCTGAGAGGCGACAACAATACATAAGGATCTCAGTCAGGAGAGGTTTGCACAACTTTTGGGTTCCGTTTGTTTCTCAGCGCAACTTTTCTTTTTTTTTTTGTTTCTTTCCCAATCAAAATAATTAAAAAAAAAAAAAAAAAAAAAAAAAAAAACACCATTTGGCAGTTTTCTAGTGAACGCCATCTGGCATTCTCCCCCTAGTATTCACTGCAGACTCATTCGCCTTGTCTTGGCAGTCAAAACTCAAAACTCGACATAGTCTTGCCATACTGTATGTCTCGTAGCACTGAATCCTCTTGCCAACAAGGAACTGAATCATGACTCTGCCATTGTGAAATGCGGGCAGGCTCTCAGGAACAGCTTCCTCCTGCCCTTCAAAAACATCAGCGCTTAAGTACATCAAGTCCTCCTCAAAGCCATGCAGAGAACAGAGGCTTCTTTGTAGCCGCTCTTCCAGCCAGCAGAGGGAAAGCAGAATAGAGAATAAAAACACTACACAGTGCGTTCGCTTATATTGCTCCCTCATTAAAGATGATTTTCAGCACCATGGGCTACAGCATTGGTCACCAAACCAATCCATCTTATACACAAAAAAGGGAAGGTCTTGCTTATTTCAGCAAGGCAATGCCAAACTGCAAACTACACTTAGTAAAGCAGCCTTTCATTACAGCAGAAGAGTCCAGGTGCTAAACTGGCTTTCCTGCAGTCCACTGGAATATTTTGTGAAGCAAGGAATTAAAAATATGATCCTGAAGTTTTGAGTCACATAGACAACAGAGAGAAAATATTAACTTTCAAAAAGTTATTGGTTTCCTCAGTTCCCAGATTTTTACAGAGGGCTTTTTTCTTCAGAAAACAATTCAATATCTCATTTTCAGGATTTGATCTGGTTGATATGTAAACAATATTTCAATCAGATTTTTTTTAACAATTTACATCATTTATTTTACTCACATTTTACAGTGTCCCAATTTGTTTTAATTGTTGTTTTTTGGTTGCAAGTTAGATGGCATATGACAGCTAGAGTCAACCATTTTTTGGATGATTTTTGTTGGATGTACAATGGGGCAAAAAAGTATTTAGTCAGCTACCAATTGTGCAAGTTCTCCCACTTAAAAAGATGTGAGAGGCCCGTAATTTTCATCATAGCTTTACCTCAACTATGAGAGACAAAATGAGAAATCCAAAAAAATCCAGAAAATCACAGCGTCTGATTTCTAATGAATTTATTTGCAAATTATGGAGGAAAATAAGTATTTGGTCAATAATCAATGGTCATCTAAATACTTTGTTATATACGCTTTGTTGGCAATGACAGAGGTCAAACGTGTTCTGTAAGTCTTCACAAGGTTTTCACACACTGTACTTTCACACACATACTGCTGGTATTTTGGCCCATTCCTCCATGCAGATCTCCTCTAGAGCAGTGATGTTTTGGGGCTGTCGCTGGGCAACACGAACTTTCAACTCCCTCCAAAGATTTTCTATGGGGTTGAGATCTGGAGACTGGCTAGGTCACTCCAGGACCTTGAAATGCTTCTTACGAAGCCACTCCATTACCTGGGCGGTGCGTTTGGGATCACGGTCATGCTGAAAAACCCAGCCACGTCATGCCCTTGCTGATGGAAAGAGGTTTTCACTCAAAATCTCACGATACATGGCCGCATTCATTCTTTCATTTACACGGATCAGTCGTCCTGGTCCCTTTGCAGAAAAACAGCACCAAAGCATGATGTTTCCACCCCCATGATTCACCCCACGGTCCCAGCTCTCTGCAGGTCATTCACTAGGTCCCCCCATATGGTTCTGGGATTTTTGCTCACCATTTTTGTGATCATTTTGACCCCACGGGGTGAGATCTTGCGTGGAGCCCCAGATCGAGGGAGATTATCAGTGGTCTTGTAGGTCTTCCATTTTCGAACAATTGCTCCCACAGTTGATTTCTTCACACCAAGCTGCTTACCTATTGCAGATTCACTGGAGAGGGCCAATCAGTTCAATCTGTTCTTTAATAGGTTTGACAGCAGGCCTCTCTCAAGCTCCCCCAGGTCCAGTGCAGCAGGGCCACGACACTCAACGCTACTGCTCCCTCCACCAGTGCCAAGCCACACTACAGCAGAACTACTTCATCCTACCTCTCCTTCTCTCCCTCTCCCACCATCGTATCTACCAGAGCCTCAACCTCCTCTCCTTCTGCCACTGCCAACTCTGACACCCATAAACCATCCATCACCATCACCAAGTGAAGAGAGAACTATGCAGACCCCATCCTGCCAAGGCACCGGGGTCCAGACAGATTAACCACACAAGTGGAGTATTGCTAAGGATCTTCAACTTGAGCATCAGTACCCAGAAAGTTCCCATGCTGTGGAAAACATCATGTCTGGTTCCTGTACCTAAGAAGGGGCATCCCAGTACCCCATCGAACTACAGGCCAATAGCACATACCTCGCATTGCATGAAGGTCCTTGAGAGGCTAGTCCTGAACACTCCCCGCCCCCTGGTTAAGCCAGCACAGGATTCCCTTCAGGTTGCCTACCAGGCCAAGATAGGAGTGGATGATGCCATCATCTACTTACTAGGCTGTGTCTATAGCCATTTTAACAAGCCGAGTGCATCCCTGAGGATCACATTCTTTGACGTCTCCAGTGCTTTCAATACCACCCAGCCAGTCCAGACGGTGAGTAAGTTGTAATGCAAGTTCATGCTCCCCTATTTGCATGGATTTTGGATTACCTGACTAATATACCACAGTACGTAAGACTACAGGGATGTCAGTCTGATACGGTGCTGCGTAGCATTGGAGCACCTCAGGGAACTGTTTTGTCCTCTTCATTCCGCTTCACCCTGTACATATCGGACTTCCAGTACAACACGGAGGGCTGCCATCTGCAGAAACTCTCAGATGACTCAGCAATAGTAAGATGTATTGGGGTAGGGACAACATGGAATACAGGATGGACAGTTTTTTGGACTGGTGTGAGCTGAATCAGAAGGAGCTATACACTCAAAAGACCAAAGAACTGGTGTGGGACCTGCGGAGATCACAATCTCCCATCACTCCCCTGTCTATTAAAGGGGTGAATGTGGAGACTGCTTAGGACTACAAATACTTGCGTGTACACATTGACAACAAGCTGGACTGGTCTAAGAACTCTCTGGTCACATACAAGAGTGGTTAAAGTAGGATGTACTTCCTACCTAGACTATGATCCTGTCTGCAACACTATGTTCCGGATGTTCTATCAGTCTGTAGTGGCCAGGGCCATTTTCTATGCTGTGGTGTCCTGGGGTGGGAGCATAAGGGTGGCAGACAGGAAGAGACTTAACAAACTAATCAGGAAAGCTGGCTTGGTGGTGGGTGAGGAACTAGACAACATAGAAACTGTGGCTGAAAGGAGAATGTTGTCCAGACTTCAGTCCATCATGGACAACGTAGATCACCATCTCCACAGAGTGGTGAATGAACTACGGAGTACTTTTAGTCATAGACTCACCAGCTTAAAATGCTCCACCGAATGCAACAGGAAATCCTTCCTTCCCACTGCCATCAGACTCTACAACTCCTCCCTCAGTCACACAACCACACTTACACAATAATCTGGAAAATAACCCGCTGCCCCATGCAATATTTTACCACATCACAGTTCAAACTAGGATTATGTGCATATACTATTTGCAATATCAGTGCTAAAACATTACTACAACATGCAATATCAGTCATTGGTCTATAGTCTTATGTGCAATATTCTTACTCATGTGCAATATTCTTCATGTGCAATATTCTTTGTGGACAACACTTCTTTTCAATTACATAATTGAATTTAATTTTTTACATTGTTTTATTTTACTGTTCTGTGTTTCTGTGTCTGTGTGCTGTGGCAGTCATCACAAACAATCCCCACCACCCCTGGGATCAATAAAGTTTTCTGATTCTGATTCAGTCTTCCCAGCCTGGTGCAGGTCTAATTATCCAGCACCTAAAATGTCACAGGGCTAGAGGAATGTGGTAAAACTGTTGGGTTAAGGCCTTAGAATTTGGCATAGATTGGTGGGGTTGTGGGCGTTGGGGGTGATGTAAAAATGCTAAGTAAGCCTCTTAGGAGCCCCTAGTACAAAGGCAAGCGACCCAAGTAAGAAAAGACAACAAAGGAGTAGGACAGGGCGAGGGCAAGAGAGATTGACAGAGAATGAGAGAGAAA
Organism: Lepidarchus adonis; assembly: GCA_037576955.1. Lineage (NCBI taxonomy): Eukaryota > Metazoa > Chordata > Actinopteri > Characiformes > Lepidarchidae > Lepidarchus > Lepidarchus adonis. The sequence continues at coordinate 16,823,472 of JBBIGC010000013.1, read as the reverse complement.
GAGAGAGGTGGCACATCTGGGAGGGGCAGAGTTTAAGCAATGCTGAGGGGGGTTACGGCATACTGGTCATATGACACCGGGTAAACTCTCAGCTCCCTCAAGGGCTCTACTTAATGGTAGGATAAGAGTGACAGATATGGGTGGCAGAGGCCCAGCACTCGCAGGCATATCAAATGGCAATCCAGCGCATACATTACGAAAAGGTTGCCTCATTAAGAGCAAGAAAATGCAGCACAATGACACCATGGTTAATGAGTATTTTTCTTTCAGCCAAAGGGGTCTTTCTCAGGGAGAGGCCGTTCCATCGCTACACTTGAGCTTTGAATTCCAGTTGCATAATCGGGGCTGCAGCAGATGGGTCACATTCACAGTACACTGGGCTACCTCCACTATGGGTTTGGGTCGCTCTCGTCCTTAAAAGCAGACGGAGAATCTATATGAAATAATCATTCAGATTGTGCCATTTACTTCACCCTGCATTTCAGCAAGCTGGAATCACAAATTGATGTTGAAATAGTTTAGTCTCAAGGTTCAGGATGCCTACTTGTGTAATTAGAATTGGGATGTTGGCTAAAAACACAAAATACATGTATTAAAGCAGAGCGGAATCTTAATTCATGATTTAATTACACATATTTGGGTGACACAGTAGTGCAGTAGATAACGATGTTGCCTCACTGCAAGATGGTGGGTTCGATCCTTGGACCAGGTGTCTTTCTGTGTGGAGTGTACAAGCTCCCATGAGATTCCCCTGGGTGCTCCGGTCTAGTTTCCTTTCTTTTTTTTGAATTAACTGGCTTCTCTAAATTGTCCCTTAATTACCCCTAGGGGGAAATGTGTGTGTAAATGGATGTTTTTTGCCCTGTGGTTTGGTTGGCCTCTAGTCCAGAGTGTCCCATAGTCAGTTAAGAGCATCCCCAGGACCCAACGCGAAAGAACGACTTGTAAAATGAATGAACGGAATTATATTTTTTTAATTTACCGATGATTTATCAAGGGCAGCTCTTTTTGACGATATTAAGTGATATTACCACCTTTGTCTTGATTAAATACTACATCTACATTTAGCCAGTGGTCCTCAGCTGGACACAGGAGGTGGTTAAGAGGCTGGGTGCCTGGGATTAGATACGTGGTATTGGGAAAGCACTCTTATGCCAAATCTGTCATGCCTCTTCGCTCCGTCTAGAAAACAGAGCGGGACATCGGCTTTTAGACTAATTGGAGTCTGCGGAGAATCCATTACAACTTGGAGAGGCATCTCAGTGGCTGCCTACATGTCCCCTTACGCACACATACACACATGCACACAGATTCTGCTGCTACAATTTTATCTCTGTTCAGAGAGCGCTAATTAAGAGTTTCCAGGCATGAATACACCCCCCCCCTACCCTCCTTGCTCTTCTTTCTCACATTCATGGGCATAACTAGCTGTTTGATCTGCTCTGAGAGCCTTTTTACACTATAGTTATGAAAGAGATTTTATTCTTATTGTTACGAAGACAAGGCTCCCCCATTTTATTAGCCTGATCTGACACTCCCCTTGCTGCAATTTCCACTTTCCCCTTTAGCAGTCAATAATTACACAGCACTGCTCTGACACATTCCCTGTACTGCCTTTACTGGCGCTGTGAAATTTCAGTTTGTCCCACTTTTGCCCCTTTCTCACTTGCTTAGTCAGAACAAAGTGGCCCTGGGCCCTTGGCCGTCATGGTTGAACCGTTTTACATCAAGTGACACATCAACGCATGCGTCAAACTGACTAGTTGTGGTGAAACAATACACATTGATTGCACCTCTCCCATTTTTTGCAAATTTCACTGGCTATCTATATCCTGTACCAGGGAAACAGATGTGTCTGATGAGGGAAATAATGAAACTGTGTGAGGCCCCGGACTTTTGGGAACTCCTGTCCTATACAGTACCAGCTTTATGGTTCTAGTCCTCCTTGTTTTTTACACTCCTGTGGTACTGGTTTGCTCACACTCACCAAATTCAACCTTTCTTCAATGGGAAGCAGATCATGTAGTGTCATCTCCCCCCAAAATTATGTGTCTCTTCTCCCTCATCTTTCAGAACACAATTAAAACCATCCCATCCTCTACCCTGATCTCCAAATTGTTAACTCTCCTCTGCTGTTGTATTCCATCTGATGGGACAGGTTCTTAGTTTGACTGATCTTTGTTGATGTTCATTGTAAAATTCTTTGTTCATACCTGTGTGATGATCACAGAAGTGCAGTGGGTAACCCTGTTGCTACTGTCCAAAGGCTTGGGGTTTAAGATGACCTGCTATTGTAAATTGCCTGCAGGTGTCTCTTTCTGTGTTACCCTGTGATGGGCTGGTCTGGTGTCAAGGGTGAACTCTTGTTACCATAGTCAGCTGGGATAAGCGCCAGCTTCCATGCAACCCATAATAGCTAAGTGGTTTGGAGAATTAATGAATCAACAAACATATTGGATATTTGAAATAAGGACTTTTGATTTCGATATTAAGAAAAATCTCTAATTTTAAACACAAATGTTTTCATGACATCTGCGCTCGCCTATCATCATTATCCGCTCCCAAAATTTGTGCAAAATCTATGCAGAGTTTGATAGTATTAACGACACTCACACAATATTTACATTAGAGATTAAAGAGGCTAAAGAGAGTACCTGCCCTACAATTTTTTAAAATACATTCATTCAATAAAAACACATTCACTAACTAATACTGTACCAAAATTAGTGCAACCTTACTGACTAGATACACTTGTTCATAGCTTGTAATTCATGTGCCAGGACAACGCAACCCCAAGCTAAACAACCAAAAGAGAAAATCCCATACCAAGTCCAGGAGGCACCTCTGGGCATGGAGGAATGGGTTTAGGCGTAGCATGTGTGCGGTTGGCTTCAGGCTTGGCGGTAGGTGAGAGCTGGTCAGCAGGCAGGTAGCTAGCAAAGGTGGTGTTGGGTCGGCCACCAGAGTAGTTGTAGTAGTAGTGGTGGGGCCCCCGGGAGGCGTTGGCACCACGGCCATTGTTGAAGCGGCTGAAGATGTCGAAGCGTTGGCTGTAGACGTCAAAGTAGAGGATCATCATGATGAGGAAGTGCACCAGGCACAGCAGCAGCACAGCCTTGCAGATACGCTCCAGCGTCCGGCCTAACATCAGCCGGCTCATGGTCGAGGCCACGCGGCTCTTGCCGCAAAGGGCATCCGGTCAGTGGCCCCTCGTCGCCTCCCCCTGCCTCACCTCACAACCAAATGCTGGACAGCAACTTGAAGAAATTGCCTGTAGAAGACAAACAGCAGGGAACACTGTAACACAAATATGCTTATGTATGTAGTGTAAAGTCTCTGGATTTCTAAAATGTGATTTGATCTTCACCTAAGTACTATACAGATGAGATTATGTAATCATGCCATATCAGTTTTGCCAACATCAGTACATTATGGATCACTGGTGGGGGAAAAGTTGCCGTATTAACCTCTAGGATAGACATTAGTTGTATAGAATGAAGACTTCCATAAAATGGTATGAGTTTGAAATTTCACATAAAACTACACAATAGGAATACCTGATACTTCTTAACAAAAGTCTCTTCAAAAGTGCAATACGCCTGATTATATCAACAGAGATTTTAGAGCACATTAAAAGAAAGATAATAGCACTCACAGGAAGTGGCATGTTTGCCAAAATAATTTGTAAAGACATTAAACTCATTCCACAATCAAGGAAGGACCACTGTTCCTCTCACTTGAAAAATGTGACCTATAAAGATCAGTGAAACTACTCATCAAGAATCCTCATGCGAGTGACAACTAACAATATACGCTTTTGTATCAGACAGTCTTTTGCAAAAGTTAAATAACAGGTTTTGGTGATTTTGTCATTGAAAAGATATCAACACAGCCTCTAGTCAACACAGTCTCTAGGAAATAGAAGAAATTTACAATATTTTCAGCAAACATGGATGCATATTTACTTTTTATGCCATAAATTTAACAAAAAAAAACCCAAAACATTATGCCGGTACTGTGCAAAAGGTTGGACACCCTAAGAGTTCTTAATCAGCTCGTTAGCTCTGATGCATGGCAACAGCTATCATTACTGTAGAAAATGTCAGCTGGTGCCAATTTCACAGCTTTACTAATACTTTTGACTCTTTAAAGTTTGTTCACACACTTATGGACACCTGACAACCATGGGTTCCTCTATGCAGCTGTGTAAGACTCTGAAAATGAAAGTTTTCTTTCAAATTTATGCCCACAATACAGGAGAAGGCTACAAGAAGAAAGCAAAGTGTTGTTTACACAGTGAGAAGTGTAAATAAAAGATGACAGTTAAGGGAAATTGTGGAACTGCTCGTATGTTGGTCAGAAAGACAAATCAAAATCCCCATTTGACTGCAAAAAACCTGCAGGAAGATTTTGCAGACTCAGGAGCGGTGGTGCATGGTTTCCTTCATGGAAGGGTCAGCAGAAGAAAACCTTATCTACATCCCCATCATAAAATCCAACATCAGAAGTATGCAACTACAGTAAGCATCTACAGAAGCCTGCTGCATTCTGGAAAGTGCTGTGGACTGATGAAGTTAAAATAGAACTCTTTGGCCATAATCAGCAAAGGCATGTTTGGAGAAAAGGAGCAGCATTTCATGAAAAGAACACCATGCCAACCATTAAGCAATTTGCTTAGCACATTGCATGGGTGGAGAGAAGAAGGGATTCTACTAAATACTAGCAAATTTACCTATCACCATCTGTAAAAAAGCTGAAGCTGAAAAGAGGATGGCTTCTACAACAAGACAATGATCCTAAACAAAGGAGGAATGGGAGAAAATCCTAAGTACAAGAATTGAAAGACTTTTAGCTCTAAAAAGGTTTTACTAGGTACTGATTACACAAACCTTAGCACTAGGGCTGCAACTATCGAATATTTTTGGAATCAAGTATTCTGATAAATAATACTTTTGTGTTTTTAAACAACTACATCAATAGTGTGTTATGCAACATGTAAGGTCTTTTATAACGAACTGTTATTCCTCACAAAATATGTTACCTTGTAGCGGCTCAGAGTCCACTTGGAGAAGAATAGTTAATGAGATAAAGCTTTCGGTTCAGGTGCAGCAGTATTGGTGATGTGCTGTTGTGGTGCCAGGTCCGATTTACAGTGTATACACTACACTATCTTGTCCGTCTTACACTGTGTAAAATGGCCCCACACTACGAGCACCGGGATCTTCACTGTTCACCATTTTAAACACACTGTCTTAACACTAGAACAGCTGTCAATATATGTAATTTCATTGCCATATTGGTGCAGAAAGCATGCTCTATAAGAGACTTATGGTGAGGTGTAGGCACATGTACACACATCTTTAAATATTGTTGTTGTTTTATACTGTTGTGCTTGAGAGACACCATCGCGAGTCTGATTCAAAACTCCTAGGTCACTCAGAGCGCGTTCATTTATCCAAGATTTGAACGCTCATGTGGACAAGGCCTTACTGTGTCTCCTGGTCACAGCATGCATGGAGGTTTGCCAACAAGCTGCAATTTCGCATCTTCTGCGAAACAGGGCACTGTGCCAATACACACAGCCATTACAGGTTTAGCCAGTTATCAGCTGTTCTAATGGTAAATCTTTGAAAAGCATGTCAGATACAACAGTCTGTGTGAAACAATGATACCGGAGCTGCGCAGTATTCTATAAGGCGGGAGTGATACAATAGCAGAGACATTTTAAATAAATGGACTTGTGACATAAATTAAGTGAAACCTCGAGCATTTTTGTAATCAAATTATTTGAGTTACTCTGGTAATCATTTCAGTCATGTTTTGCACAGTGCCACAATATTTTTTTTCTATTTTTGTTCAATTTACAGGACAAAAAGTAAGGACTTCACTAGTTAAGTATATACACATGTAGAAGGATTTTTGTCTTTGAAGAAAGAAATTAAAATATCTTTAGTGAGTCCATTCAAGTCCATACTTACAGTTTAGAATCATTAGAGTTTCAGTGACAGTTTTAATGTTGTAGTAGGTACAAGTGGGTACATTTTTTCCAGACAGTAGTATACATTAATCTATGTACTGGCCATAATGCAAAGATTCATCACACCTAAATCAAAATATCCAATCAGAGCCAGGAAGATAATCGATCACTGCTGCAGGCAGTCTCCCTCCCCCATACACACGCTCCCTCAAAACTAACCCAAAACCATTTTGATTTAGCTACATTTCATGCTAGAAAATTGCCAGGAAAAATTCACTGCAAAGCATGTGGTATCTCACTGTACAATGTACCCATTTGTTTTGGTCACAAGGGAAGTGGAAGTGATTTCTAATTTTCTAAAGTTTCCCTGAATCTAATTCTAAATAAAACATAATGGATATGGGAAGGGGCGCTCTACTGCAGCTTTAATGATTCGTACAGTCCTGAGTCCATTCTGAGCCTGATGCCTTTTTATCTCTTCTTCTGTACTGAATACCAGTCTGTCCTCATAAGCCACATAAGCCGTATTAACCAGACAATACACCCATTACGACATCAGTGGACCATATATTTAACTCATTTAATGATATGCATATGTTTTATATTTGAAATATTTTTCATGTGAAAAAATTAAGACACCCTGTGATAGCCTGTGAGTTTTTGTAACATTCTTGGACATATAGATATTTAATCTCACTTTAAACAATACTGGGACATTTAGGTAATACAACTAAACAATTAAAACTAAAGAAAAGACTGTTCAAAATCTTCTGTAAAATATAATTCTACAAAAATTTAGGACCTCTGCACCTTTATTCCCAATTAAAAAGGCTAAAGTCACACACAGAAGTAGCACATCTGCTGCACATGATTAGAACATTGTTAAGCATTTTGAAGGTGGTTTGCCCTGTTTAAACCTGTTGCGGTGAAAATGAACACCATGGTGAGACAAAAATGAGAGGACTGAGGCCTTCAGAAAGAAGATTGTAGCAGCTTATAAATCTGGTAAGGGATTTTAAAAAATGGCAAAAGAATTCGCAATCAGCCGTTCCACAGTCTGGAAAACAATCGAAAGCTGACAACATGCCCAGGTATGGCTGTCCAAGCAAGTTCACCCCAAGAGCAGACTGCAAGATGCTAAAAGAAGTCTCCAAAAACCCTAAAATGTCATCACAGGACCTACAGCAGCCTCTTGCTACTGTTGAAAGTGCATGCCACTACAATCAGAAAAAGACTACACAACTTTTAACTTTCATAGGAGTTTCATAGGAGGTTTGCTAGAGAGAACGTAGACAAAGTGCACGTTCACAAAATGTTTTGTGGACTGATGAAAATAAGACTGAACTATTTGAGGATAACACCCAGCACCACATCTGGCATAAAAAGGGCACTGCATATAATCATAAAAAACATCATCCCAACCAGAAAGTACAATGAAGAAAACATCATAATTATGGCCTGCTTTGCAATCATTAAGGGGAAGATGAATTCTACCACTTTTCCACTACCAATATAAGTCGTTTATAGTGGTTCTCAATAAAAAGACATAAAAAGATCATATTTTTTTGTGTTATTACTTCAGACACACTATATTTAGTAAGTCAATACCCTTGAGTTAGATGAAGATCAGATCACCTGAGCGTACTCTTGGGACTGTGCTGCCATAAAGACAATGGAGAAAAGCTTATTTTTACACCAAAATACCATGAGATTTTGTGATATAAAAGTCTGTATCGCAAATCCCTACTTGACAGCAGCAATTTAACTTCACATTCCTGGATTCTTGCCAGCTCGGTCATGTAATTCATTGACTTTTTTCTTAAACTGACACATGCGTTACATTAGACTTTCATTACACCAACACTTCCTAACGCTGTAAATTCAACAGGCCCCATTTACTGTGTAGCTCACATGAATTACTGCACATGTGAACACCATGGGAAATCAAATTACTACCTTCTTCCTCTGATTCACAATGTTTTCTCTGTGCTGTGAACATAACAAGCTCCAAAAAAACATCTACGGAAACCAAGTTTGTCACAAACAGATGAAGTGCTCTGGCTCAGCTATTGTAAGAAAATGATTTTCCGGAGACTCCGTGGAGTGTGAGTGAGGATCAACCAGAGCAGCCATCGAAGCCTCACAACAAGCAATTTCAGTACTGATGGGTTTTTCCGATGAACCAGATGGGACGAATGACAAAGAAAGTGTTGGGGAGCAAACGAATAAACAGGCATGAGCCTGACCTCCCAGGCTCGGAGCCAATTTCTCTCCCCACCCCCTTGTCTCTCTTGGCAAGATCGTTGGAGGAAACATCCTGGGGAAAGTCTCCTGATTTCACACTTGGCTGCTCAGTGAGAGCTCCTTGGGGTATAGGGTGGAGGGCTTCAGCCTAGCTACTCTGCGACTCCACGTCTGGGTGTAGAGGTTGGTTGACATGCTATAGAATCGTTGCCATTATGCTCCCATAAGCTCCCACTCCCATACTGCCACTCTATCCTACAAATAACATGGTACAGCCTTGTTTCAGCTTCTCCTGTGAATAAGCGTATATGCAGAAATGGCAGCTGTCCTTCCTTACTTGTACCTGCCCCCATCATGAATCACAGACACAATCGACAGGGATGGACAAAGACAACCAGCATTGCAGAGTTGAGTGGAAATACCAAAAAGGAATGATGTACTGTGTCTAGGCAAAAGGTATGTAGTTGAGTAGAAGTACAATGCTGTTCTCAAACCCCCCTATGCATCGAAACATTTGTGGTATAATGTGCACTAATAGTAATTAACGTATTGATTTTTGAGCTGTGTGACAATTAAATTGTAATCAAAATTTTTTTGGCTTGACATATATATTCATTGCATTCTTAATACAGAATAATCAGAAAACATCCTCCACTGTGCTTTAAATTTGGCTGAAGGTAAATTTGCCAACATGACAATGATCCAAAGCACACAGTGAAGACGATACAAGGGTGGCTTTGGGACAACTCTGTAGGTGTTATAGAGTGGCCCAGCGAGAGCACTGAACTGAACCCTATAAAACATCTCTGAAGACCTGACTGAGCTTCAGAGCATTTACAGAGAAGAATGGAAGAAAGCTTGTTGCATCATACTTAAAATACTCAAAAGTGCTTTAACTAAGTACTGGTCTTACTTAGTACTTAGTTACTTACTAAGTAAGGGTCTGGATACTTATTTAAATGTGGTATTTCAGTTTTTTTCCTTTTAATCAAATCTAAAATTCTACTTTGACTGTCATTATGAGTGAAGATTAATTATTAAAAAGAATTGAAGAACCAGCCAAACAAAAATGTTTAAAAATGCACAGGGTCTGAATACTTTCTGAAGCCACTATATATGAGAAAACAAAAAAGCATGACGTAAAAAAATAAAGAGCACTGGTATCATGTCAGAAATGTATTTCGACTGGTACCCTGAGTTCAGGAATCAGAGTCGTCTTTGCAGAAAGGAGTCCTTAAACATATAAAAGATGGTGAATTAGGAAGTATAGAGGATACAAGCCTTGAACAACACAAAGCAGTTTGCAGACCAAACCGAACCAAACACCGTTCCAAATGGAATGATGCACTAAAATTATGAGAAATTCCAAACTTCCTTCTCTTATCAGTTAAGCTGTAAAAATATTGCAACTCATGCAACGTTCCCTGGTGGTGTGCTAGAGTGGGTGGATTCAGAAACACAAATAGAGCCCTCCACTTAGAGCAGCAGACAGTCCAAAGTGAGGCCCAAGAGCAAAACGCGGCCCGGTAGGACTTCTTGCTTGGCATGCCGGACCGTATCTGCTATTATAATGAGTTTTATTCAGACAGACCATCTTGGCCAAATTTCACACTGATTTTCTTATTACTTTATGGCCTCTGGCTCAACTTTTGGTCAAAACTTTTGGATACCCCTTCTCCAGAACATCAAAACACAACACAACTTCATAACACAGGGCCCAAGTTTTGCCAGTAGATACTGACTGTCTTCTGTCAAAGAGAAAGATCCCATTCTAAATGAAGCTTCCCAGCTTTGGCCTGGTCATGAAGCGGCTATTTCTCAAGCCGCCATTCTCAGTATGAGGAGAGGACATGTGAGAGAGCTCAGTGAAGAGAAATAGTAGCAGCTCAAAGAGCATTTTGTATGTTCGAGTCCCAGTACTAATACTGGTGAAATATTCATAAGAGCTGCAAGGACCTTGTGGAAAAAGGCCGACGGCAAGAGCTTGAGCGAAAAAGCTGTTTGTACTCCTTGCTATTATTACCACATGAAGAGCACCATTTCCCTACAGTTTGAGAATTAGGCTGCAGTGCACTCTATCAAGGTGCAAACAACTGTAATCCTTTAGTATATGAAGCTTATTTCTACCCGCATCATGAAATAGGCTCTACCAAGCCACTGTTTGCTGCCTTTGATGCTGCGAGTTGTAGAAACAAGTGTTTTTCTGATGTAACTGCATGCCCAAATCAAATATTCTCTTAGACAAACGCGAATAATGAAAAGTATGTTCATATCAGAGAAGGTCGCAGAAATAGTTAGGCTTTGTTTGATGTCAGAGCTACTAATCAACCAAGTTTTCCAAAAATCTCATGAATAATTGCAGTGTGTTCATGTACACATTAGTAATAATAAAAAAAAAATCTCACCAAGGTCTTTGACACTTTGACACGTACCCTGGCACAGAGTCAACTTTGGATGTCCCTGCAGCAGAATGGCACCAAAATAGCAGCACAAATAATGAATATTTTACATGGAACCTATGTCATAAACTAATGGACGCAAAGAAAAGAGGGTTTCAAATTTACAGAGGCAAGTCTGCCAAATGAACTGGCAACACAACCAGCACAGCATGTTCAAATTTTAATAAAACACAGACTTTGCTGTGGAGCTCTCGGCGATCCATTATTAATTGGATCTTAAAGCCAGAATTCACTTAATCTCCACACGGACTGCTCTTTGGAACAGAATAGTAATGCATCAAATGCGACAGGATAAAGTTGGGTATGTTAAAAGGTATGATTAGGGCTTTCCCATACCATATCATCAATGATATATCAGCAAAGTGAACCTAACTATTAGTCGTTGTAAACACACCCAATCACACAAATGTTACCACATCTCCCATCCAAGTGTAGAGCATCAACTTTGCTCCCTTGCCCAAGGGAACCTTAGTGGTACCTAGGCTGGGACTTGAACCTACAACTCTGCCTTTTGCAAGAGCAAGGTCCTAACCAATAGGGCACGATTGCCCGGTACCATTTCTCCCCATGATGAGGATTTGTCAACTTTAATGGGGCACATTCAATCACATGTACACTGTCTAATCATGATTGACATATTTCTTTAGATGTCACTTTGGTTATTTGAACTTTCTGCTTGTTCCTTGACTTGGATTTTGAATTGTGGAACTTGGAACTCTGTATTTGAGCCCCATGTGTGCAAGTATATTTACTGGGATTTTTATCTGTTCTGTTTTGTGTTTCCTTTTACTGCGGTAGATTAGTACAGAGGGGTCCAACTTGGCTCTTTGAGAGCTACCGTCCTACCATCCATCTCATCTGGCTCCAGTATTCAGCCACTCCTCAGGGCCGTTATTACCTGGATCAGGTGTGTGAGATTAGGGTTGGATTGGCACTCCTAATAATTCCTTTAAAGTTTATGAAGCATTTTGTAATTTCTAGCTCAGTTTTTAAAGTTGATCAGAGTAAATTGGAACTTTTAATTTGTAATTATTGACTTCTTGTTTCCTTGGGGTATAAATATGATGTGACAGACTCCTTAGCTCCTCTTCAACATGGGAATAACAAGAGAACATGCCATTTAATTAAGGCAGATGTGGGTCGACTCTCATAAGTTAGGTAACAGCAACAAGAAAAAAGTTACTCACCTAAACCTGCCTGTACCTACAGTCAGATAAATAATTAAGAATTTTAAAACAACTGGAACAGTGACAAACAAGGTTGGATGAGGACCCAAGTGAGGGGAATGGTAAAAGAAATAAACTATTTTTTTGCAGTGAAAAAGCATGGCACCGGTTCCAAAATTGCAAACCAGCATGACACCAGTGCAGTGGAAAAGTACCATGGATGATCTAGAAAGACTGTACAAAGATGGACAGTCAAAATCAATGTCTCTATAATTTCAAACCTTGTGAAATGTTACTGCAGAAGATTAAGTGCGGTCTTGTTGGCATGTAATAAATGGAGTGATGGCAATAATTTATTGCATAAAATGATTTCTTAATGTGGGATTCTTTTCACCGTTTAACAAATGTACTTCAATTAAAGGTTGGATTTGTCCCTTTTTTGGGTTGTGAGCCTATAGTTTTCTGAAAAATAAACAAATAAATATAGTTATTTTGTAATTAAAAAGATGTAAACACAGTACACAATTATTTCAGCAAATATTGATGCAGAGTTACTTTTTATGCAATACATTGAACAAAAATAAAAAACATTATGGCAGCACTGTGCAAAAGTTTGGGCACCCTACATAATCAGTACTTAGTAACACCTCCTCTGGCAGATATCACAGCATACAAATGCTCTTTAGAGCGAAAGGTCTTTTAATTCTTGTACTTGGGATTTTCTCCCATTCTTCCTTGCAAAAGAGTCTAGTTCTGTAATATTCTTTGATCGTCTTGCATGCACAGCTTTAACAACATCTACCCAAATTTTTCTCAGCACTCCTGAGTCTGCAAAATCTTCCTGCCGGTTTTTGCAGTCAAATGGAGATTTTGATGTGTCTTTCTGACCAGCATACGAGCAGGTCTTTCTGAGTTTTCTTGGTCTTCCACATCTCATCTTGATCTCCATAGTTCCCCTGAACTGCCATCTTTTAATTACATTTCTCACTGTAGAAACTACAAGCTGACCATGCTTTGCTATCTTCTTGTAGCCTTCTCCTGCATTGTGGGCATCAATAACCTTAATTTTCAGAGTCTTACACACTGCTATTAGGAACCCATAGTTGTTGAGTGTCCTGCAAGACGAAGGCATTGATGCTATGGACTGGCCTGCCAGTTGCACCACAGACTGTCCAGGTGTTGGCGGATGCTTTAGTCAAGAGACCAATCGCCACCTCATCAGGTACATGCCTAGGCATTGAAGGGAGGTCATACAGGCACATGGAGGCCACACACACTACTGAGTCTCATTTTGACTTGTTTTAAGAGTATTACATCAAAGATGGATCAGCCTGTGGTGTGTTTTTCCACTTTAATTTTGAGTGCGACTCCAAATCCAGACCTCCATGGGTTGATAAATTTGTTTTCCATTGAAATGTTTTGTGAGATTTTGTCGTCAACACATTTAACTGCATAAGACAAAAGTATTTAATAAGAATATTTAATTCTTTCAGATCTAGGATGTCTTAATTTGTGTTGCCTTTATTTTTTTTGCAGTACATATACTATACACACACACACACAAACTTATATTTTGTCCATATAGTGTAGCATCTAGTACTGCACATAAAAAGAGGTAGAATAAATAACATTGTCACAGTGGTGGGATGCATATTAAAGAAAGCAGAATAGTTAATACAAGATTACGCCATTGTACCAAAGACCAAGTATGAACAAAACATGACACACCAAGATAAAATGTAAACAGTAGCTGTATTGTATAAAGGCCCCCATTGTCATGTATCACCTTTTAGCTACACTCCACCATACTTTTTCTTTAACAGCTGTGTGTTTACAACCAGTGTGTAGTTGTTATTCCATCATTTGTTTAGATTGCAACCATGTCAATAAAGCCCTGATTGGTCAGATTGATTGTTAGACACATGTACAGTGTAGAAAATCGAACTCGTGCAGTTTGTGGACTTGGTGTAAAAGACAATCCTTAAGAATCAATTCTAAGCAAAAAATAAATTAGATAAAAGGGTGAATCTTATTACTTAAGAAATATGTAGCTCTACATTACGGGTACATTTAACGTCATCATAAAAATAAATTGCAAAAACATTACAATAGTGTTTGCACAATCAATTGTTCATTATACGTATTCAATAACGTATCATTCATTTGTCCCACAGTCTCTTCTGAGAGTCCCTCTCTTTTGGCATGTTTCAATTTTACTTGGTAAATAAAACGATCTGCATTATGTTCTAAAATAAACAACCCAATCTGCAAACACAATGACATTTGTTGTTGTTTGAAGTTTGCATTTACTAGTATTTACAATTTTAACAATGCAGTCCAATCACTGCATACTCATAACAATATTCAAACTTTTACCAACTGAGTGTGCAGGCATGAAACTTAATGTAGCTACTGTATATTTTGAGCAAGAGATGCTATTGGTTGCAACAATATATTTAAGAAGCCAATGTAACTTTTCATTTTATTTTGAATGTGTCAAAATAAATCTAAACCTATAAGTTTAAACTTCTGACATCATGAACTTTAAAATTATGAAAGGTTGAAAAAAATAATAAGGTTGCAGTACATCTTGCTGTGGTTGCTCCACTATTTTAGCCATTAGTTCAGCACAGCATAGTTTAGTATAGTCTTCTACTGTAGACCAAAATCAACACCACAATCAGTGCACAATGCATGATATTCTTTAGTAAATTACTAAGAGCAAAGACTTTTGGGTAGTGAACCTCCTCCCATTTCAGTAGCCTGCAAGTCAATCTCAGCCCAGCGATAATTCAACTGGACCTTAATGGACGAAACTCGCTGAAGAGTCAGTCATCGATCATCTGTCGACAACAGCTGCACCACTCTGATTGCTCCTACCCCTAGAGTCTGAGCAAGTGCAACCTCTGATATACTTGGTAAACTGGGCTTGTGGAGAACTGTGCAACTTATGGAAAACAGAAAGGTTCGAAGTTGAAGTATTTTCTTTGCAAGCAGGCATGAATTTATTTTTAGATGTTGCCATGGAGCAGCAGGCAGGAAGTGATGGAATGAAAATAGGGTTTCAGCAGGACAAGGTCTGAGCTGGACCCAGAGAACCACACCGTTGCAGACCATGAGAAGTAAATTAAAGCAAGGAGCTGATCCAAACAGCAAGCAATGCATCATAATGTGATCAAAATGAGTTCATATCATTCTGGGGATTCTTTTCTGCTCATTTTTATTTTATATGTAGAACATTTTCTAAATTCCGAATTCAGGGCTCCCAGAAGGCTGTATGTATACTAGAGGCATTTCCCTCTCTGGTCTCACTCCAGGCTAAAAAGTCCCATAGCCAACCCTTCCTGCCTTCATATAAAATACATGAAAACAGGCAAGGTCTGACAGCAGGCTTCTCCATAACGGGCTGGAGATGCTAGAGAAACTCTGTTTTCTCTCCATCTGCTCTAACTTCAAACGCCTCCTTAGCTCCAATCCATTGCACTTGACTCTTCAAACTCAGCAGGTAGCTATTAGAAAAATATACAATTTTGAAGTCTATGTGTCTACGTGATCCACATCATGAAACTTTTCAAAAGTTTTTAAACAAAAAAAAAGTTGTTTTTGAAAAATGGAACTACTAAAACAATATTAACCAGTGGTTTATGCAGTTACTATATGCTGATATCATTGATAATTTATCTACATTTGGACAGGTCGGAGTTCGTCTCCATTGGTCAGGCCAAATCCCAGAGACATCCTGTTACTTGTGGGGTTCCTCAGAGATCAGTCCTGGGTCCCCTTCTCTTCAACCTATATATGGCACCACTTGGGCGCATTATCAGCAGTTATGGGGTTTCA
>JBBIGC010000013.1:16793953-16807686 GCA_037576955.1 Lepidarchus adonis | reverse complement strand
ACACACACACACACACACACACACACACACACACACACACACACACACACACACACACACACACACACACACTCACATACACACACACAAACACACACACACACACACACACACATACACACACACACTCACACACTCACATACATATGGGCAATGTTGAGTAGTCAGTCAACCTAAACCACAATCCTTTGGACAGTGGGAGGAAACTGGAGCACCCGGAGGAAACCCATTTAAACACACGGAGAGCTTGTACACTCCACACAGAAAGAAACCTGTGGTCGAATGGGGATTTAACCCGGACCTTCTTGCTGTTAGAAAACAGTGCTAAAGAGATCATTCAGAAATATGAAAAAATAAAGTTGCATTTTCCTTTTATTTAGAAAGGCTTTCAATGACCTAGTATGGAAAAGCAGAAACTTGACTGCCACTTAGTTTAGAATGCAGTTAAGATGTGACAAATACTACATGGGAGGTGCTTTAGATTATGGGGTGCTGCTTTTAAGCATTATCCAATAATATGTAATTTATATGAACCACATGAAAGAAATTGATTGTTTGTCATTGTGAGCACACCCCATCATACACAAAGTGCACCACAATACAATGTGACCCCATAACCCACCCACACATGAAGCAGTGGACATCTATCATGCAGAGTAGTGGAACAGTGACCTGAATCAGTGACCCTCACTGGTGCCAGGACTGGGACTTGAACCTGCAACCTTACAATTCCAAGGGCAAGATTCTTTCTCTTCCCGCACCATTTAGATGACCACAATATTTTTAAAATAACATTTGGTACTTGCAGTTAACCAATCCTGAGACCTGAAGGCGCTGTAGCCCCCTCAGTACTCTCCATCCGCTGTCCCGCTTAAAGCTTCGAGTTGTGCCTTGAGGGATAGGAAGTTTGTCTCTGTGTTCAAAGAGTTAGCACTAGTATAAGACACATGAATATTGCTGTTTATTCTGGACGAGAGCTCCTTAATCCTTGCTCAAACAGATTCATTGACTTGAAATAAATATTTTGAGAGGCTGTGTTTGCTCATTTGCGCAGGGAGTGGAGCAGTCAACGTCGGGCTTGCTAGTGGGGTAACAGCCAGTGCACTCACTTTGTCCCAGTCAGTATGGAATAACATTAGTATGTATGATCCTTCTACACGGCCAAAGTGGTGTTTACAGCCCCCCATGGAGTCTTTGAAAGTTGAACACTTTGGTAAACTCCATCTCTTAAACAGGATGTGCTCTGGGATTTGAACGTTTCTGCCATTTCCCCTGAAATGGGGTCATGTATTGCTATGGTCAGAAAAAAGCTTTTTATCTCATTAGCAGGAAACTGAAAAACTTTCAAATTTTGAAATCAAATCTGTCAAAAGAATTAAAACAATGAATCACAATTGACGACATGATATAATTTGTCTGTGTAACAGACAATGTCAGGCGCAGCTGTGTTAAAAAAGTAAGCTTGGGACCGAAGGGTCATGGGTTCGATTCCCAGAACCAGCCAGAAGCAAGGCACCTAACCCCCAACTGTTCCCCACTATTGCTCTGAGTGTGTGTGCTCATACCATTGATACAACCATAAATATGTCAGATTGTGTCCATTAATATAATGTTACAAGTGAATGTCCTAGCAGAAGATGTCATGTTCAATGTTTTCACTTATATTTGAAAGCTTTCTACAGCTTTCAAATATACTCAGTATAAAAAGGACTTTTATAAGGCGATTTTGTTTTTTACCAAAAAAACACAAATTGACCCAGAATTTGAAATTGAAATTAAACCTGTCATGATCAATTAAAAATTATGCATCTATGATATTCTGATCTGAAGTTATTAAGCTCTAAATACAACTATTTTAATTTGGCAGAAATGTACCACATCTATTTCCCTGGATATATTATATAAAGGCATGTGTCAAACTGTAATTACATCAAACATTGTAGTATCATGGCAATGACCAGTAAAAGTGACATGGCAAAATAAGCTGCATCTCTCTTAATAATGTTCACATAAGTTCACATGAATGCCTGAATGTGAATTTCATAGTGTAAATTCAAGCCAGTGTTCATCATCAGTGTTCATTTTCAATTATAAAACACACTGCATGTTCTAAACAGCGAGTGTATATACACTGAACATCCATAACATTATGACAATCTGTCTAATACTGTGTTCCACACACCACACATCCATCACTGAGCCTTGGGAACCCACGACCCAAGTTCTCCTTCTTTGGATTACTTTTGGTACTTCAGACCTGAGATGCTTTAGCCATAGCTTGTCAAAGTGGTTCAGATCCTTACGCTCCTGCTTCCAGCACATCAATAAATGACTGTTCACCCCTGCCTAATATACACCCCTGACAGGTGTCACTGTAATGAAATAACTATATAGTTAATGTTCAGTGGTGTTAATGTTCTTCACTGATCAGTATACAGCTACAGCAGAGGTTTTTGATGGGAACTGAAGCTTTTCACTTTGCTGTTGCTGATTTATCATCAGTTTTATGAGCTACATACAATCATTACAGCATTAAGCTCATGCTAGCAATATTAAGCTGGACTTCAGCCTGTACTACTGTGGATGGTTTACACAAGGTAGATAAATATTAAAGCTGTTAACACTTTAACATTAATTATATAAAAAATAATACAATACACCCTAATATACAGCCCTTTATTTAACCTAAGGCCCTATCAATACGCAACTGGGTATTTTTTAGCTATTTCTCACCATTTTGACTTTCAAAACATTTAAAATGTTCAAAAACAATTTCCAAACTGAAGATTATGTTTGGACAAGGAAACTGTCCACAAACCTGTGTGATTTTATCTTCTTGGACATCACACTGTACACTGTGTGTTTACATCTGCCTACCAGAAACAATAAGGACAAAGTTTTTTGCGTAAGTAATGATTTATCCCCAGCCAATTTGTGTAAGTAATGACTTATCCCCAGCCAAGGCTACCAATTGGCTGATATTGCTATTAGGTTTAGGATTATATCACCACCTGTTGCTTCTGATCACATGCAACATCATTCTTTGCATTTACGTGCAGACAGAGATATTTTTAAAACCATGCTCATGTGGAGGGATTTTTTTTTTTAAGAAAATGGAAAATCAACTTTTTCAAAAACACCCAGGTACAAGTGGACAGGGCCTTAATGACACAGGATAAACACAAGAAATTCACAAACATGTGTCTAAAGAAACAGTGAAACTACAGAGGTATGACAAACTGGTTTAATCTTGCATTCAGTGGTGATTGGAACCATGGGCTTTGTGATCTCCAATTAGAAATAATCACAAACATACCCTGAATATAGATTTCCATCTTGGTAAACCTGGTATGATTTCTCAACCCCAAGTTCCTCTGACTTCCACAATTTATTTCATCATGATTGTGTATAACCCAGGTTTGAAGGACACATTTTATTCCATACTTGTATCGCGTTTTACCTTTTTTATCTTCACCACAAGAAGAACAGAAAACCAGGAGGCAGCCATGCTTTCCCTCCAGCCTTGTACATTGTACCTGCTGGTTGTGAATTCCAGCTAATGCATAAATACACAAAAGAATACAAGACACCCAGCAAGGAATAAGAACAGAAACCATGAAGGGGAGTTCACACTAGACAAGAGGCCAACACAGAGAAATACAATCTTTCTCATGTTCACACTAATGGGACATTTAGAGCAGCCAGTCAACCTAAACTTCAAGCCTTTGCTCTTTGGTTCACTTCACCACCATGCTGTTCTTTTCCTAAAAGATTTGAACCTATTTACTACCTTCATGGAATTAAAACCATTTCATATGGCCCAAAACAGAAATCAGTGAGAACAGAGTGATAGTGTTTAGTCTAGTCTTTTTCTAGTTAAATACTTTGCTTAACGAGGATGCTAGTGCCACATTACCCCCCACTACACACAGTGCTAGAAGCTGGTGATTACTTTGTTCTTACAGCTCAGCTTTTACCTATTAGTAAACACCAGAAAAGAAGCTGTGCACTTAGCTAATGAAGAGCTGGCATCCAATTATTTGTGAGACATGTGTTTTTTCAGGGTCGATTTTCTGCCATGTTTACCAGAAATAAAAGGTTTCTTCTACTCTTTTCAGGTCCTCTCCATCTTGCTAGAGGATGTCTAGAAAGAAAACCTCTCTGAAGCTGCGTTTTGTGAGTGTTGAAGAAAAGATTGTGTGTTCTGTGAGAAAGTAAGTTTGATGTGATGCTTTCACCCAATGTATAATATTAAACCTCTTAGCTCCAGTCAGAGCAACATGTCCTCGCCTTCTTTTATGTGTTTTAAGGGGAAGCGTAGCCATTTGCTTTTGCCGCAGACTGGAGCGCCCTCCAGGCTCTCAATATGGCCTTTAACACAATTATGCTCTGGCTTCAGCCACTCTGATGGGAAAATCTCTACATGCACACAAGGGCAAAGGCAAACTTAAGACGAAGCTTGCACAGGCATCGTAAGTCAAGTCATGTTGCAATGGTCTGAATGAAGCACAGTAAATATTACAACAGACCAGTCTGAAATATTTCAGCATTTAACCTTGTAAGTTATCTGCACTGGTTTAGTACTGATGTGATGACTCACATCTCCAAAAGTAGTGAGAGGATCCAAATATGGGCAGCACACTTATTGCAGGATTTCTGTGGTAAATATGAATTTAATGAAATTAGAGCCATGGAACCTTCATCAAGCCAATGTCACAATCAATACATGAGGGTTTGTATTGCGCCATTGAGGGGTAATTTCACACAATGACTGCAATTTCAAACAATGACTGCAATATAACAAACCTGAGATGCTGCTTAAGCTAAGTTTTTTTTATTTGTTTCATGAATTTATTATTATGGATTTTTTTGTCTTAAAAGTTATTTTACTTGTATTATATCATTATATATAAAAGCTATAAAATACATGTTTACTGGTCATTTTGTACAATAAATAATATGTCTACATTGGCATTGTAGACATCCCAAATACCTGCTTTCTTATCACCTCCATTATAAAGACGTAAACCATTCTGTATGACAGTTATGATCTCAACCATAGATATAGGCAATTCTGAATTCTGAAAACTAACAGAATTTTAAGGACAGAAAGCCTGTGAAAGCCTTTTTTTAAGTACTATGTACTACACTGCTAGTTTCTAAACATAGCACTCATGCCCAGTCCGAGCTGAAAAAACAGCTAATTTTGAATTGAGCATTTTGGGAGGTCCCACAAACCAATCCAGTATTTGAGTTCTGCCCATTCACATTTTAAAGTGGCTACAATACTCAACTAATCACAACCATTTACATTTACAGCATTATCCAGAGCTACAAGGCTCTATATAGCTATATATAGTCTTATATATTAATATAGATATATATAGAAAGAGCATTAAAGGCAAAATAAAAGTTCTAAGAAATATAGAAAGGCTTGAAAACACATAAAATAAAATGTTTTATTTCACTGTTGTGATCAAACATAAAACGACTTAAACACAAAAGATGAAACAAAATAAGTACAGAGAAAACATAGGCTTTTAGGCTCTTAGCTCCACTTAGTGTGTGAGACAGGAAAGATCTTGCTTGTCCTTTTGTCAACACACCGCATGCAAAACCAGGGTTGCTAGGTGAACAACGAGTGTATGGACACACACACTAACCGTGCTGTGGTGCAGGGCCCGTGCTGTCAGAAGGTCATGCAAACAGAGGACTCTATGGCTCTATTGAGCGTGTGTTTTCTCAGGTGAGCCTATTCAAATCAACCCCCTGAGTAATGTGTGAAAGATGAGACGACATGATGCTCATTTACCAAGTTTTGTGCTTGTGTGTGTGTGTGTGTGTCTCTGTCTGTGCATTCATGCAATTATCTGGTGATGACTGACCAGGCCATCCAACCTTCTCTCTCTTTTCTGCTCACCGGGGCAGCTGGAGGGATTCCTGGCAGAGTGATTTGGGACTACAGTAGAAAATCACATTGCCAGGGATTTCCAACCAGCTGCAGACCTTTCTCTTCACTGAGTTGCTTCTGCACATTTACACAGCACCGCTTAAGAACTTCTGGATTAAATGGAAGGCCCTGGATCAACCCCAGTCCTGCCGGAAAGCCTCAGCACCCCTCAATAACCAGCTGTTCCAGGGAAGTCGGACTGATCGCACATACAGCTCATATAAGTCCGGCGGCAAATGTCTTTCATACGCTTCACAGCATAAACACTCGCCCTCCGACTGATGACTGCGGTTTTGCGATTTGGAATGGGATCTGGCTGCTTTGGTGCCATGCAGACGCATGTGGGCTGGCAGTATAAAACAGTCTGTGGCTTCTGTACTCGGGGCGTCTCTTTGAAACCTACATGTGGAATGCATTGGAATTATCGCCATAGCACTTTGATCCATAAGTGTCCGTAAAAAAAGAAATGTGTTAATGAGTTAGCTAGAGCTAGATTCAATACAGTTCTAGATTATTATTTTTTACAATAAGAAATAACTATAAAGCGAAGTGAGGAATAGAGTGAATAAAAAATACCAGCTTGCAATGCAGACTGGTTCTCATAAAAAGAGTTATGAAAGCACCTTTTGGCCATCTGACATCTTGATCGGTTGACGTTTCCCCTCTCCACAGTGGGCTAGAGGCCAAGTCCAAGTACGGGTAAACTGAACGCATGAGTGCAAACAAGCCCAAATGTCCTACAGTCGCTCTCTCCCTTCGTGCCATGGCAATGACCAAGACTCTGTATCTGCAAACCATTTAGGTTTTGCTGTGGCAAAGGCGGAAAAATAAAAGCAGCAGCATTAAAAAGCACATGTGAAGTCGTGGGAAGCCAAGGCAGCGTCCCGGTACGTTTCGTGAGGCGCAGGACTTGGCTCGCTTTGTGAACAGATCTGGGAAAGGCCGTGTTCACAGTGGCTAAGTTCCGCTCCTCTGAGGCTTGAACGCACAACAGTCAAGCAGGCGATAACTCGTGTAGGCCAGAGGGCAGTGGCCCTCAGAGAAAGGGCGTTGATTGCTTAAGGCAGTCAGCAAGTCATTAAACCCTCTCTGAGTGCTGTTGTGAGGTAAGTCCTTTCATATGCATAAATACTGTCACATAAAGAGTAAGAACTGATCCAAGATCAGTCTTCTCACTTTGAAGATCTTTATAAATATGAGCTTGGGGGCTCCACCCTTCCTCTCAAGCAGGGTGGTCTGGTCAAGTAGGCTTCTATCCAGAGGCGTGCACACAGACTGAAAAGAGTACGGAGACAACTGCTGTGGTTGTGCTTTTACTGGCCTTTGAAGCTCATGTGAGCAATAGGTCTTCTCCTTGGACAACTCGCTGATTGAGAAGAATGGGTGGTGTCTCAGGCCCTTCCAGGCGAATAAAGGAGCTTTTGAAAACATTATCTCCTGACCACAACTGTCAAAGCTTTATGAAGAAAAGCTCTCGCGTGTACGAGTAGCTGAACCCCAGATGACAACACGTTTATTTATACGAGCCATAAAGCATCTGAACTTCATAGACCACATCTTCAAAATCAACGGCACACCCTCAAGACTTTCGACAGCTACTTCTCACTATAGTATATGCAAATATCGCCATAATCCTTTCAGGCCTGCACAGACAGGTCGCTACATAATCATGAAACAAAGTATTGTTATCCTGAAGTATGCAGCCACACTTCTAGCCATTTATGTGAAAGACACCCTGAATAAGACATCACTACTGCATGTTTCCACCATCCCTACAGCTGTTATGGGTGTGTACTTTTAAGCAGCATTCTCAAATGTGTCTAAAGGATTCATTGGGTTCAAATTGCGAGACGGTGTCAACACATGACAAGCCAACTGATTTTTTTTTTCTGTATGAAACCTAATGTAATGATATTTGCAGATTAGTTTACTGAGGGTGTATGTAGAGTGTGTAATATGTTATATTAGATATTATTTCCTAGCAGTGTTACATACTTTTCTCCTGGTTTATACAGTAGGGCTTCCAGGTATAGAAGTACACAGTAATAGTCAGCCATACTGTACAAAAGCATAATTTTTTAGGTAACTACTTGATTGCAACATACCATTGACATTGCTGTGCCATGGCTATTGTCCTATGCTGCCATGAGTTGTTGTGACATATTATTTCCAATACTGTGAAGCTCCTTTCACACTTAAAACCCAGAGAATTTCCCTGGTAATGTTTGGGATTTGCATCATTTCCACATGCAAATTGTGTATAGCATCTATTTTTTTCTTTTAAGAAATGAAACATTGACCATAAATCACAAATGTATTTTGTGAATGCTGCATTACTTTTAAAAAGATGCATGCACACAGGGTACATATTCTCTATAAAAACAAATTAAAGATCTCAACTGTAAATAAACTTCACAGCACATAATTTCCTGTTGATGTATTATTTTTTGTTCACTACATGAGCCATCCTGGTAATCGGCAGGTATTGTACTAGGTCTTGTGTGGGATAAGCTGTAGCAACTGCCATGATGATCCCTAGAAATGATAACAAGGCGCTTTTGTGTATAACATAATCTGGAATAACAACATATAACAGCACATAACATGTTAATGACACTGGAATCACTGGGATCCCTGAAAATGTCAGACTGTGCCAGCAAGTAACCCCCCTTCCTTACTACCTGCCAACAAAACCACCCCCTTCTACAGGCCCCTTACCCCATTTTGTTATGTAAATGGTACTGCATTGCAAGCCACACACTCTAGGAACCTGTTCCCTCCCCAGTGATGTCTCTAACTGTGTCATATTCAATAAAATTATGCACATACAAGATACAGAGAGTACAGCGTGATATTATTATTATTATTATTATTATTATTGATGAATAAATGTTTGCTCTGTAGCAATCAAAAAATATTGTATTTTTCTGTTAATAATTATTATTATAACATATATATATATATTTTCAATGTTATGTAGCAGGGTTCAAGTGGAGCATTACCCAAAAAAATACCGGTTAACATATTTCTGCAAATGGTAATAACCAATTATTACATGACACAAAAACAAGTTAAAAAGTTTTTTTTTTTATAATTTTATTATGGGGAAGAAATAAATATTTTTAAGTGTTAATGGAATATGATTGTTTTTTCTGTTTTAAATTTTTAGTTTGAACTGTCTTTTTCATGAAAGTTTTACAGCTATTATTTTCAAACACTTCAATAAAATTTATTTCAATAAAAAAGAAGAAAAGGAAAAAGAAAAGAGAAAAAAGGTCTTACTATTGTTGCATTGCACATCCTGAACAACTTCGTTCTTTTCATGCGTTTTAAGAACACTATTGTGAATATTAACTTTCAATGTCATATAAAATATTAAACTAATTGAATATTTATCATTAATATTTAACAACACTTACCAAGTTCTAAACTTTTACACTATTTATAGTAGAAGCGATGTAGGTGCTGCTTGCAAGCGTTCCATCGCCCCAGCTTTGAAGAGTGGCCCCCTAGTGGTGGGGAAAGGAAGTGGCGAGGGGGAAGAATTGGGCTCAACCTCCTGTGCCTACTGAGCTGATAACAGTTGGTAAAGCATGCACTGGCTCAGTTCAGCAGGAACCGGAGTTAGGCCCCTTACAGACCAGGAGATGCACCAGCTGATGCTGGGCTGGTCCCACGGGAACCAGTCTGCTACCGGCCCATCAGTCAGGCAGAGCCTGGAAGCCACAGAGGAAGGGCTGCTCCTGCCGTTTGGGCTTTAAACAGATTAGAGGAGCCGAGCCTTTCCAGACGCGTTTCCGGCTGCCTCGTTTTCACCCACATATGTTTTCATTCAAGGAATAAACTGTCAGACCCAGTCATCTCAGGTACTCCATCATGGCCTTTATTTACAGCAAGTGACTTAATGAAGGAGATGTTTTTTTCATGTGTATGGAAATAAAAGAGGAATTAAATCAAAATCAAGCTGCTGGGCCTATTTATTTTGTCTTAGCAAATAGATACAAAGCACAATGTTCCGATGTGATGTATAGATGTATCAAGATAGTGAGGGAAACATGGAAGCAACATGATGCATTGTGAAGAATACAAAATGTTCACCAGGTTTTTTTCATTTGTAGAATGAGGCACAGGGAAGCAGGGAGGCATTCAGATCTCTTACATCCAACACAGCTGTGGACCCTCCGCAGTTACATAATAGTCATTTAGGCGGTTTGCGTGTGACTGGATCATCTTCTCTTGATCCCCTTTCACGAAAGAGCAGCAGTCGGTGCTTAATTGGCTGGCGAGGAATGTTTTGTCTCCTAGCAGGTAATGTTCTGTGTGACTGAAAGGCTCCTCCAGACTTTATGGGTAATCCTTAATGTCACATTACGGCTGATTTATGACCTGTTCTTCTCATGAGAAAAAGGCTCATAGAATGGGCGAGGGAGTCATTCTTTCCCATGCAGGCAGAGTGTGGCTATGGGTGGTTTTGTGTTTCAGCAGCTGTACTAAAAGAGTCAATTGTGGCTTTGATTATGAACACACAAGAGAGTTAAAGGAACTTAAAAAACAACAGGCAAACGTAAAGGCTAATGCAAAGTTTGTCCACACTCTTCAAAGCTTCCAAATGGTCCTTGTTGTAGCAAAAACAGTTGTAGCGAAAACCTTGAGTTGGTAAAGAACCTGTGTATTATTGTCAAGTCAAGTCAGTTTTATTTCTATAGATACAAAGATTCTAAAATATCTGTCAAAAAAGTCAAGATTCAAGTATTATCATGTGGCCAGTAGAAAAAGCAGTCACACTTTCCAATGAAATTCTCATTTTGCTAAGAACCAAGAAACTACAGTAGTTTGCTCAGTTACAGTCTATGTACTGTCAAGTAAATGACAGTCACAGACATTTTACATTTAACAATGTAATAGGGCTCATGTTTTCAGGATGCATCACAGGTCAGCAGTAAATATGACAGACAGTATGACAATGAAATGGTGCATGAGAGTTCACACTGGTGGGAGTGGTCAGTCAATAATGTGCCTGATTGCCTGTAGAAAAAAGGTGGTCAGTGGCCTTCACACTTCTGTAGCATTTGCCCGATGGCAAAAGTGTGAAGAATGTGTGATGTGGGTGTGTATTGTTTCTGAATATGTTGTGTCCTCCTCGTGACCCTGGTCCGATAAATGTCCTATAGTGGGAGAAAGGCTGCTTCTGCAATTAACTGTGTGGTTTTCATTACACGCTGTAGGGCCTGTTCAGGGCAGGAGCTTGTGAACATTCAACAAGTGGGAGCCGGGGGACTGTGTTTCCGAGATCTGGCAACTTGCATACACCACCCCACAATACGGGGCTCCCCAAAGGGGACTGCACAGCCCAGACGATGGTTGTTTCCAGGCACATCTCAGCTTTCCTACCCAAGAGCCGACACCTGCCCCACAGGGCGCTCATCCTGAGCCCACACTGGTCTCCCCTGGTAGTGGGGCAGGTGTCATTTAGCTGAAAAGTGGATAAATGTCCATGGCTAAACCCAATGACCAGGTTGGAAGGAGCCTGGCTGACATCAGCTACAGATTGCCCTGCAGCAACCTGCTCTCCTGCCTGCAGTTTGGCATCACCACCCTGGGGGAGGAGTGCCTCCTGTCAGCCAGTGTTTGGAAGCCACGCCTCCCCACACTGGCACTCAGTGGGCACAGTGAGCTGGAGGGAGAAACCTAACCCTAACCAACCTCCTCTGGTCGACATCAACAACAACCAATAGAAGAACAGTCTCAGTTTCTAGAGGTGGCAGGTAGAAGCCTTTGGCTTAGAGTAACAGACCCAGCATTGGCATAAGAAGCATAAAGTACAGGGAGATGGTCCATAGTGGTCCACGGGTGTTCTTTCAAGTCTCAAAAAGGTTTTTCACACTTACAAAACTGCTTTAGGGCAGTGGTTCTCAAGCTGATCTTTAGGCACTCAAGTGGTCCAGATTTTGGTCAGTGTCAGTTTCCAGCAGAGGGGAATAGCTGGGATGTTAATGAGAAATTATGTATGAACCAATGCTTCAAGGAACCAATCTTATCACCCTGAAGAACTTGCAACTGGACAGGGACACAAACACCAGGTAATGTGTGGGCTGAACTAGTATTTTCCATAACTGTTCCATATAATAATTAACATAACAGACTGTTTTCACGGTAGCTGTCAAATAAGAGCTGTAAGTCATTTCTGTTCACTCTATGCTTGCCTTTATGTGACATTTGCACTCATGTAGGAGGGAAAGTATTTTATTACAGTCTAGGTGACAATTAAAATTTCACACTTCAGTTAATGTTGCCAATATGTTTCCCCAGAGCAGGTACTTCAAAGAAAATTAAGGGCAATTATGAAGGGCCATATGTCGAGCATTGCTGAGCACCTATCCGCATATAAAAATGTTCAGCCTTATGCGAACAGCTGTTCTGCTGTTTCATTCAAAGTGCAGCTTATTTCAGTTTGACGCCTTGTTTTCAATGAGGCACTTTGCTTGAAATGCATTCAAATTTTTGTAGAATGTAAATTAGCTGCTGGTGCTGTGTTTAGGTGTTGATGGTGGGTGAGTGGCTTATAAGAAATAAAACAAGTGTGATGTAGCACAACCCACTCAGCTGATTCCAGAGAGATCCAGCAGTCCACATAATCTCAGGCCTCAGGCGTTTACAGTAGGTGGACAAAGGAAACAAAGAAAGTTACATAAACCACTGCATGAAGCCAACACTGTTAGGGTTTTAGTTACATTTATGAGAAGATTAAAGGCTTAATTGAGCAACCTTCAGTATATAGACCCATCAAGAACAGCTTTCAATTCAAGACGATGCACATTGTGCAGTTTAAACCTATTCAAAGTTGTCTCTGATATAACAAACAAATTTGATCATCTGCCAGATTCAATAAACGCTTTGTCCTTATAGTTACGTAAGAGGCAGCCACATAGCAGTATGGAACATCAGACTTCTTTCAACAGAAGCTTATCTGAAAAGCAGCAGCACTGGAGCAAAAACAAAAATCAATAGCAAACACACTAGACTCTCTAATTGCCAGAAATGAAAATGGATATATCCGCTGTCGATTTCTATCCAAACGAAATGAACTTCATCCAGTTGCAAAGACATGATGCAATGTCTATTCAATAACTGTCTGCTAAAAAAAAGGTCTCTAAGACAAAAAACAAAGTGGTTTATTGACTTACGAGCTATTGCAGCTACAAAAACAAGCCCAGTAATAACAGTCTCCATGTACGTTTAACATTCACTGCATTATAAAGGTTTGTCTTGTACTTCCACTCAGGGGCAGACTGGAGCAGGGAGATTTATTTGGACCAATTAGTATGATCAGGTAGGATGATTTCAAGAACCAAGCACTGCTAGGGGGTATTCAGGGGTGTATTATATATATATATATATATTAGTTTTAAATAAGGCCCAGAATTTGTATTGGCTCCACCTACCTTATAGGTAAAATATACAGGAATGAAAATACTCCATCCTCCTCTACCTCACCTGGTAAGGATTCCAGCTGGCCACATTTGTCCTAATCAGACACACCAGGGGAAAAAGAAGGGTAATAATCTTGACCATTGAGGAAGAACTACAGCATCATTTCAAAGAACTTCAGATAGATTACACTATACATATAAGTACCCACTATACAGCACTATTGCTATATATACATACTACAAAACACTATATGTATATAACTGCTGATCCAGTTTTACACTGCAGTCATTGAGTCTGTCCTGTGCTCCTCCATCACAGTCTGGTATGGAGCAGCCACAAAACAGGACAGGAA
>JBBIGC010000013.1:16690707-16708839 GCA_037576955.1 Lepidarchus adonis | reverse complement strand
CCCTTCAAACCTGAGACAACTGGAGCAGTTTGCTCATGAGGAGTGGGCCAAAATACCTGCTGAGAAGTGCAGAAGTCCCATTGACAGTTACAGGAATTGTTTG
Organism: Lepidarchus adonis; assembly: GCA_037576955.1. Lineage (NCBI taxonomy): Eukaryota > Metazoa > Chordata > Actinopteri > Characiformes > Lepidarchidae > Lepidarchus > Lepidarchus adonis. The sequence goes on along the minus strand of JBBIGC010000013.1, from coordinate 16,708,736 downwards.
ATTGCAGTGATTGCCTCAAAAGATTGTGCAACAATATATTAAGTTAGGGGTACCATCATTTTTGTCCAGGCCTGTTTCATGAGTTTATTTTTTTAATAATTCTGTTAAAGCCTGGTTAAAAATCAATGTCTGACTTTTATTGGTTACATTTCATAGAATTTTTATTTAATATTACTTTTGTCAGATTTTGTCAAGTTATTTCTGTGACCATTGTGAGTTTTTCTTTCATTGACTGAAGGGTACCAACCAAACAACTATACGTGCTAGAGAAAAACTGGAATCAGCATAAAAACACTGAAGAACCCACAGAACATCATCAGTGAGAACGACCTGTTGACTTTTTTTGACACACAGCTTTGCGAACCTTTTGTACAACCAAGGACGTCTGCAGTGTTAAGATAAATGCGAATGTAAATGCGTTCTCACAGGAAGCATACAAATATTTGCAAACTTCCATGAATCTCCACATTTTTTAAGTGGCACTTGAGAGTAAACACAGGAGCTTTGGTTGAAGCTGATTTGCATGTGCTGTTTGCATTTTTCAGAAACACTTGAAGGGCAAGGACGTGGTGTCACTGCAGCAAGCAGCCAAGGCTCAATTCAACCAGGTAGGTTCCCTTTCTCCTCCCTCTCTCTCTCTTTCTCTCTCTCTCCCCTTCCTAGTTCCTATCGCTCATTTTTCTAACCTCTCCCTCACTTCCTCCTTTCTCGTTCTTCCTCTCTCGCTGCCCTTTACAGAAGCATCAACAGTGCTTAGAATGCATGCAACGGTAGAGATACAGACAGCTCTCATGAAATATTTATCTGAAAGGTAATCCATAAGGTAGGATGATAGCACAGTAAAAGCATCAGGCACAGCATACAGCGTACTTACCCCCAGGCAAGGGTAGACCTCACTACAGGGCTGAGTCTCAACGCATAGTGGAGGCCCCTCACGTTAAAAAGGGAAAGACAAAGTCCCAGTGCCTCCGTTCTGCACTCATAAATGACAAAACAGCGCCAGTAATTTGTAGTCCATGGTAATTTGGGCTGTTTGACACATAATTAATTAATGGGTGATAATGGTTCCTGCTTTTGTAATTATCTGTGGTTAATGATATGGTAATTATGCAGGTGGTTGGTGTTTTCCAATGGGCTTCACGTAGATGTATAGGGAATATATGTTTGGTCTGCTCGTTGAGAATTAATTCATGCATTGTTTAGTTTCAAACCCAATATATCAAGAGTGTGACAGATACAGGGTAATATATTATTATGCACTAGAACATCCCCCCCTTCCACACACACACACACACACACACACACACACACTTCTGTGAACCCTTTACTGGCTTCCGGTGGTGCTCACATCAGATTTAAAATTATGTACAAAGCTAAAAATGGTCCTGCCCCTACTTACCTATCTGCAATGATCAAACCATGGGTCCTAGCTCACCCATGTAGAGGATTATGCTCAACCTTACTGGACCTCTTATTTCACAAAAATCGAACACAAACATCAAGACGTTTTCAGTTTTGGAACTCAAGTGGTAGAATGAACTTCCCCTGACCGACAGATAACCTTGCTGTCAACATAAGACCCACCTCCTCAAAGATTGGGTCCTTGTAGAGGAGCTCTTAACTTAATTCTAGGTTTAGGTAAGTTTATTTCTATTGCACATGATCATACACAGAGGTTATTCAATGTTCTTTACAGAGATAAAAAGAGCATAAAGAAAAGTGAAATTAAAATAAAGTGACAGGAAATAAAAATAGGTTAAGACAATCCATAAAAAGTAGAGAGATAAAGAATAAAGGTAAGTTATAGAATTGGAAATAAAATAAATAGTTTAGACAATTTTTCAAAATGTGTCAACACCATCAGGCATATTTTTTTCCTGTTTCATTTTTGTTGACATCCAAACAGGTCTGTGCTCAGGCTTGCGCTTGCAGTGCATTGTTGTTCCTCATTTCCTCAACAAGTCTTATCTTTCATCACCACCGTGTCCAAGTTATATTTTCATCCTAACCTTGGTTTAAGGGAAGTCGCACCTTCATTTACTGATGCAACTGGCCTTTTTTGTGGACAAGTATACATGGTTCTGGATAAGAGTGTCTGGTTATTATGCTGTAAATGTGAACTCGCAGCTGAGCTATAGTTTGCTGATAAATAGTTGAACTGAATTGTCAACCAAATATTGTCAATTTTACTTCTGTAGCACTTTTTACAATTGTTGTCACTACAGAGCAGCTTTAGAGAATCTCCCTGAGCTGGAGGAAGAAACCTTGGGGGGTAAGTGGGGTCAACTATAAGTCTTTAGCTTATGTATATCAAGCATAAAGTACAGGAAGCTGTTCCATGTTAGTTGAACTAGTCTGAGAAAGGTTAGTAGGAGGCCACAGTGATGGATCTGGACAAGGGAGGCAGCAGTTTGTAGTGTGCAGGGGCACTGTGGAGACTGTCACTGGAAATATTGGAAATACATTTGTAATACAACATGTGTGAAGTGGGTGCTAAACACGTGCTAACAGGGTTGGATTTTTTTTTGCAAACTATGAAGCATAATGATGGTGAACAACTGAGTCAGAGCATCTCTAAAACGTCAGGTGTTCAATCTGTAAAGCTGGACAGGGCAAATCTCTTGGAGCAGACTGGTTTATCTCAGATCCTGAGTTATTCATGGAGAGAACAGAATGTATTGATGAAATATCAGATAAGGTACAGAGAGGGGGTTGTGGTACCATTTCTAACAGACTCAACAATGGATCGAAGTGCTCAGGGGTAAGAGGTGTTCTTAGGAACCTTACTACTTTGCTGCAAGTAGTTTCGCTTAGCAGACTGCCACTATGCTGCAATAATGCTTATCTACAAGTAGGCCTATGATTTTCTCTGTAGTATTCATCTATCTTCAGACTAGTTTCACTACCACAGACCACCTGCACATGCTCCTCTTCCTGCTCCCCTCCTAGCCAGGGAAGTTATAGACCTTAACCAATATTACTTTGGCAAAATATGACTTTTTCATTTTACATTTACAGCATTTGGCAGATGCTCTTATCCAGAGCGACATACATGGTGAGCAGTAGGGGTTAGTTGCCTTGCTCAAGGGCACTTCAGCCTGCTGTCCAGTTCCAAGAATCGACCAGGCAACCTTTTAGTCACAAGCCCACTTCTCTAAATGTTAGGCTACGGCTGTTTTCAACTTCTATTTTTTTTCTCCTTCTTGTTCTCCGGTGTCAACCAGAGAAGGATAAATCTTGGTTTTACTGACAATGTCAAAATTTGATTGAACATGGAATGAGAGGTGAATAACATTAATTATCTCTTTACAGTGCCACCTCTCAAGGTATGGAATATATTAACAAGTACACAGTCAGTTCTTGAAATTGATGAGGACAGATGAGCAAGAATTAAGGATCTGAGCAAATGTAGACAAGGGTCTTATTGTAACGGTTCGAGCATCTCCAAAACGGCATATCTTGTGTAGTGTTCCAGGTAGTTAGTACCTACCAAAAATGGTCAAAGGAAGGACAACCTGCATCAAAGGGCACCCAAGGTTCACTCATGTGTTTGGAGAACAATTAATCTGATCCAACAGAAGAGCCCCTTTATTGAAGTAGTTAATGCTGGCTGTGATGGAAAGGTCCTATCACACATTGCATCACTGTGTAGCTGCAGACCAGTCAGAGTGCCCATGCAGACCCCTGTACCTCTGCCAAAAGCACTTACAATGGGCAGATGAGCAGAAGTGGACCAATAAGCAGCAGAAACATGTTTTTTGTTGGAAGGATTGGTGGGTGTGCCTAGTTAAAGAGAGAGTTAATGAGAAGATAGCAAGCAGCGTGAGGTAGCGAATATATTTTCTAGACAATGTTCTGCTGGAAAACCTTGGGTCCTGTCATTCATGTTGACAAGTACATGGCCTCTTTCAGTAGGATGAGGTGCCCTGTCACACTCAAAACTGTCCAGCAATAATGTGAGGAACATGCCTGATCCTCTTCCACATTCCCCAGACCTCAATCTGATCAAGTATCTAAGAAGTGCAGGACAAACTGGTCTGATTCATGCCGCACCTCGCATTTGCTCTGTGTGTTGTTAAGCTGGACCGGGCTAGGCAGAGCTCTGGGGTATCACTGATCCTGTGTTTTTCATGGCGAGAACAAAATGTATTGATGGAATATCAAATAAGGTGAAGAGAGGGGGTTGTGATACCATTTGTGATGGGTACTGAACAAAATAATGGACCAAAGGGCCATATTAACCATTGAAACTATGAGGTGCAGTGTCTAGTAGATAACCATAGGCCACAGCAAAGGCAAAAAACAGTTTCTCTCACAACTAAACTTGGAAACTTGACAGCTGTAAGGTGGTCATATTTATGTGCTATATCAAATTTCAGGGTCAGAACTACATACTTAAAATTCTTATAGACTGCTCATTTGGGAATATTTTACAACCCAAATTATAAGTGCTTGCACTCTCTGTAATATGTAAGCAAAACCCATATTGTATTCACAATAGAACCTACAAAACATATCAATTGCATAAATAAGGTCATTTTGAATTTCATCCAGCAACACGTCTTTAAAAAGCTAGGACAAGGCCATGTTTACCTTTGTAGTGCATCCTCTGTTCTTTTCACAATAGCCCCATAAAACGTCTGGGAACTGAGAAGACCAGCTGCTGGACTTTTGGGAGAGGAATGTTGTCCCATTCTTGTTTGATCTAGGATTCTAGCTGCTCAACAGTCCTGGGTTTCCTTTTTTGAATTTTCTGTGATGACCCAGATGTTTTCACTTTGTGAATGGTCTGGAATGCCATGGTTTTGCAATAAATATTGTATGTGGTTTAGCATTATGTTGCTGATATGCAAGGACTTCCCTGAAAAAGACATTGCCTGGATAAGAGCATATGTTGCTCTAAATCCTGTATATGCCTTTCAGCATTGATGGTACCAAAATTGCCTAGTCAGAATGTAAACATGTGTTTTGCATATGGGTCTAGCACCACTTTATTCTGCAGTTGGAAGCAGTTAAGAAGATTTTTTTCAGCGATTTTTTTCTCAAGCAATTAATCAGACATTCACAGCTACGTTAAAATAATTGTAACGCCTTAAACGCGAAAATCTTAAGTGCATCTTTGATGCCTTCTTTGCAGAGGCTGTAGGATCTGCGACAGGCAACGTGGAGCCCCAGTGATTTGACACGGAACGACTCTAGTGTCTGTTTCATCTTATTCAATCTCTGCCTCTGGCATTTCTGTCTGAAGTGAGTCATGCAATGATGCGCTGTCTCATTTCATTTCTGCGCTTTATGTCGACTTATCAAGTGCACTTTTCATAAAGTAAAAAGGCACATTCTGTTTCTCTGCCAAAAAAGAGCGAGAGAGCAGTGTTTTAGTTAAAAAAAAAAAAAAAAGACATTTTGTGTTTCATGTTCACTCTCAGAGCTGTTTCTGATATAAAAAAAGAAAGAAAACACTTCAGCTTGTGGGGGAACTTTTTGAGTCGATTGACTTTCAGCAGAACTTGTTTTTGACAGCCTGGTCGCATCTTTGGTTTTACACCCTACACAGTGGCCTTCTTCGAAGCAGACAAAAATACAGTAATTTACTTGAACTCGTAGCATTCAAACTAATATTTACAGGGTTTTCCCATAGACTACCTGTTGTAAAGGTGGTCTATGTGATCACAGTATGTTATGGCAATATATTTTTGTTTGATACATGACATTTAACCCATCTACACACACAGCAGTGTGCAGCTATCAGCAGCACCCAGGGAGCAGTGCCGTTGGGATGGTAGCTTACTCAATGGTACTCTAGTGGTGCTTGGACTGGGGCTTGTACCCACAAACTTCCGATCACATGGGCAAAGTCCTAACCACTACATCACACACACTTACAGTTGAAACTAGAAGTTTACATACACTGTATAAAAAGACAACCTTTTTTTCTCACTGTCTGATATTAAATCAGACAAAACCTTTTCTGGTTTAGGTCAGCTGGGATTCCCAAAATCATTTCTATTTGCTAAATGTCAGAATGTGAGAGAATTTTTTTTACAGTATGTTTTATTATTCAGAATTTTACATACATTTGCTTAGTATTTGGCAGCATTGCTTTTAAACTGTATGACTTGACTCAAATGCTTTGGATTTCCAAAATCTCTCTACACAGGGACTTTGCTGATCCCATAGGTTGTTAATGGGATTTAGGTCTGAAGAAAGTGCAGCTAATCCATTTGCGGTTCCCCAGTCTTCAGCAGCTGTTCCCTATGATACAACATTGATTAGCTGGAGCATTGTCGTTCATGATATTAGGCCTGTAATGTTCATGCAGGGGCACAATAACTGGATTAATTATGTTCATATATTCAGGTAGGTAACTTTCCACCTCTGCCTCTTGCCACATTTCGGCCTGGCCCAATGGGGGCGATCTAGCGAGGTTTCACTGTATGTTCTGTATGTTTTATGAGTATGTAGGAATGGTAAGGTTAAGTGGCACACACACACACACACGCACGCACGCACGCACGCACGCACGCACGCACGCACGCACACACACAAACACACACACATACTCAGTGTCCATTTTATCAGCTCTGCTTACCATAGGTTACAAATGTTCATTCCTGCATCCTTTGGTAGCCCGCACAGGACTCCCAAAGGGGAGGTAATGTTTGGGTGATGGAATATTCTCAGCAGAGCATTGACACTAACATGTTAGTGGCCATGTTAGAGTCTGTGTTTGTGTTTTTCTTGCTGGCTGCAGTGGCTTAGCACTTCTCTGCTTCTGTCTCGTGCTGTGTAGGAGGTGAGCAGCGTGCTGGTCAGGGCAGATGGCTCATTGAAGTCTTCTCTCGCCTGGCTATTGTCCGACACAACTAGGCAGCAGCTGCTGCGGACCACTCTCGCCAGTGATGGAGACCTGCTATTCATCGCCGCTGGAGCTCAGGAACGGGTGGTGGGTAGTGCATGAACTTGACCTCACATACCATTTAACTGTCATTACATAGTCTCATTTAGCTTCATTAGCGTCATCATATCTCTAGTAGTGCAAAGAGAAAGACGTTCTACAGCTGCTGTACTATGAATACTATGGCATGACACACATTAGTGAAGTGAAAGTCAAGTTAAAGTGTCTATTTGTCATTGTGAACACACCCTATCCCACTAAGTGCAACACGACAAAATGTGACCCCATAACCCATCCACATGTCGAGCAGCAGGCAGCTGCCAGCAATGTCCCCATGGACATTGCCCGGGATCCCCGGGCTCATTGCCCGGGATTTGAACCTGCGCCCCTTTGATCACAAGTGGAAGTTCCTAACCATTTTATTTCCCCAACATCCCTTAACAGTTCACCCTAGAGGGTACCTCTGAAGGGCTCAGCTAACCAGAAGGAGGTTAATTTACATATTTTCAGCAGAATTTAAACAGTCTGTTTCATTCATACTTTAAAACTACAAGTCTGTTTACCAACAAGTTATTGTGTAATATTGTGTATCTAGGACAGTTTCATATGTACAGTACACAAGGGGGCAATAAAATTAAATAAAGTAAAGTTTCACCTCGTAGTGCATTACTGGTTAGGGTTTGTTAATTTCTTATAGAGCTCAAAGATTATACCAAACACACAGATACAGTAGAGGTTCATCTATGAGTCGGTGATGAACTCTTTTAGCAGCTGTCTTTTATTATGGAGGCACCTTTTCTACTCAAGGGATATATTTCTTCCTTAATCTTTGTCTGTTTTGTGACTTTAATTTGAAAAGCCAAAAGTTTCAGTGTGTTCAAAAATCACTTCTGCTTTTTAATGCCTTGTAATCATCTTTATGCACGACTATGACAGACTTCCTATCCCATCAGTTGTTTCAACTGATAGCGCTACAGGACAGAAAGACTAGATTTTCAAACTCACTGAATATTCTGCAAGACAGCTGCATGATATCAGATTTTCTCTGCATGATTATTGTGGCCTAAAGAATTCACATAAATAATATTATTAAATGTATATGTATATGTAAATGTATGTGTGTCACTGACTACTTCTTGTTCCTGTAGTGTAGCTCCACCCCCAAGTGTGAAATTTGGATGTTGCACAATTCAGAATTTTAGTTGATACACAATTATCTTTACACTTTTTGACACTCAATCCATGAGTAAAATGAATGCAGACATGGCAGATATGCAGATATATTTGAGAGCATAATACATACAAAATCATGTCACACATCAAAGCAACACTAGCAAACCGGTTTTTCAGATTAATGTGTCATATAAAACAAAAAATGCGAGTGTCATAATCACTTTTGAATATTGTATTGTTGGAGTTAAGTTTGTCAACTCACTTTTAAAGTCACACTCTGAAGTCACTAGGCTCTGGAGTCACACAGGTATTTAGAGCTCTAAAATTACACACCAATGTGTAAAACTGTTTAAAAATACTTCCACTGAGGGTTAATGGACAGTGAAAGGATCCCAGTTAAAAGCTTTAACAACACGTCTGTGACCTTAGTGTTGTTTTATAACTTTTATTTACTACAGTAGTATGATGGACCCACCTTTTGCATGTGTGTATGGGGAAAGGGAGGGAGGAAGGGAGTGGGGTGCCAGAATTAAGGAGAATCACGTTACTTACTGTCAGAGTGTGAACCATAGTTGCATACAGCATTTGTGCTTATTCACGGTATTATCATACACTCATCATGTGTTAATAAACCAATACCAATATTTAGTTTTAAAATGTCCTGATTATCGCCAATATGGGAATATTGTGAAAACCTTATTCTGCATAAACACTCAAACCATTATGTTCTTTTTACTGATACAGTACTATCCAACTAAGGTTAAAATAGTTTGGAAAATCTCTATATTCTTTTATAACATCCTATATCTTCAGCTTCCTCTCCAGCCTTCCAGTTAGTTCATAGCACGTTGCTCCTGAATGACTGATGAATAAGAAATCTGATGGAAGGTGACCATTGACATGATCCAATCGCTTTCTTTTGAAACTTTTCTCTCACTCAAAGCTGGTGCAGATGGTGTGCTTGGCATCAAGCAAGTCGACTCTTTAGTCACAAAGCACAGATCTGTGGCAATAGCTGGGGGTCAGTGGCAGTGTCTGTGATAGGAGGCTGTGGAAGGAATATCAATGGCACTGTGCAAACAGCAATCCTCTAGGGAACTAGAGAAGAGTTTTCCCAAAATATTATATTTTATGTTATGCTAACCAAGTAGCATTTTCATATTTTGTAGCATATTTGTGGACTGGCTTCATATTCTTCCCAGAAAATAACAGCTAAAATATTAGGCTGACCGGTGTAGAAATAATAGTCCAGCTTTTTGTACCTTAGTGCTGTGAAGCCAATTATATTGACCTCCTTTTGAGAACATTGCTCTTGCACCAGAGTAATATTTCTTCTTGCACCCCTCTGTTAAAATGGTGTTCGTGAAACTATGCTATATTTTGTTGTACAGCTCTTTTTTTAGTTGTAGCAATTATCATGATACCCTGGTGTGTTGGGCTTGTAGCATAATATTATGCTGATCTTTTCCTTTCAAGAACCCTTGGTACAAAGCCTAACTTTCCACAGCTGAAAATGCTCTTAATTATGGTATTTACATATTTGTAAAGTGTTTTCCTCATACCCTGTGCTGTTTTAATCTCTTTTCATGTAGAATTAAATTTATTCTTCATAAATTTTGTATGATATCTGAGATCTGGTTCGCAACTGATTACAATATTATGTATACTATACTGAGCTGCCAATTTATCAGAAACATCTACCTTCTGCCCCAGGGCTGGGGAATTCCAAGCAGGCAACAAAGTTGTCTACATCAGCCGAGAATGGCAGAGCTCCATTTTTGACAAATGTCCCATTTCTATTTTAAACATCACATATTTCCTCAAAGCCTGAACGAAGAGAAACAATTCCATTATGTTGAGATAAAGTATGTTGCTTTCTCTATTTAAAAATGATGAAGAACTTTAATCATAATAAGACAGTTTGGAGAAAAATTGCTGAAAGTTTTTTTGTTGTAAAAAACTGATGCTGTGTTTAATTGTGGAGTGTGGGTATGTGATGAATGTGGATATAAACGTGAGACACATTGGCTTTGGCTCATACAGTGCTGTAAAAAGGATATTTGTCATACGTGTTTCAAATCATGAAAATACTTTTAAAAATAGACAAAAAAAAAACAGTAAATACAACATGCAGTTTCTAAATGATGATTTCCTTTGTTAAGGGAAATTAGGAAGGAGGCAAAAACTGTATTCTGTGAAAAACATACTATATAAATATGCATGTTTACACAAGTATGGTGTTCATGTCCACTGGATCTGAGGGTAATTTACTAACTCTACCATCAGATGGTTGCAGAGCCGATCCCCGATGGTGCTGCCGCTGCCCATAGTCCAAGAGAGCACAAATGGCCTCTCTGTCAGAGAGACAGAGACCCTCCATCTCCCCTTTGTCACTGAGCTTGATACATGCTGTTTGTTTGCCTATGCAGTCTGCATGTTACGCTGTCCAGTGATCTTCCTGTGGTGGCAGGGCTTGGCTTTATGAGGCTTTTTACGCCCTCCCAGTGCTGGTGGTACCGCTGGAGAAACTTGGCACATGGGTGGAAATTGACATGATTATTAAATTCAGCTAAATTAATAAAAAATGGTTTGCTGTGTTATTTCACTCTGTCTCAAGGTGGTGCTAAGATTTATGGGGCAATTTAGGGTGCAAAATATAAGGGACACCCCATAGGAAGCGCTCATGGTTGAGGGATATTGGGAGGGTCCATCAAACTAGCATAACCTGTCGTAACAAAAAAACAGTGTTCGAAAAGAATGTAACCAACCAGAAAGACAAAGAATAACAACTCATTAAATAAAAACAAAGAAAGTAAGTTTTTGGCTTAGGGAACCATGGCCATCAAGGGGAAATGGGACAAGTGCTTGAGCACCTGAATCCTCCCTTTATGTCTTCCTTGTATACAGGCCTTTCAGTTTGTGTGTGTGCATGCATTTGTGTGTGTGTGTGTGTGTGTGTGTGTGTGTGTGTGTGTGTGTGTTTCTTTAGATTTGCAGCATGTTTCATAGATTAAACAAAACCATCCTCTCCACTACAAAAGCACTATTCTCAAATGACCCAAGCCTAGTTCCTTTACTCCCCCCTACACCTGCCCCACCTCTGCCAAAACCCCTCCCTGTACACACACACATACACACACACACACACAGTCCATAAAGGTTTGTGTTCTTTTCAAAATCAAAAATCCCCTCCCAGTGTCTCTGTAGAACACACACACAGGTTTCAGCATGACACCAAGAACCTTTTGCTCCTGCTATTCCCACTCTCTTTACACTCTGTAGTGTGTGAAACTACACAATGTCGTGCAGGAGCTTGCACAGTGTTATCTGAGAACAATCTATTCCAGCTGCACACTGGGGGAGGAACACAGCAAATAAATAGCACTGCATGCACAGCTACCTATCAGTCAATAAAAATGGTACTCCGTTACATAAATTATGAATGGATAAGTTTCGTCCTTAGATTATGTTTTGACTAATGAAATGAAATGAAATTCAACTTTATTGTCATTGCACATGTCACAGGTACGAAATGCAGTTTGCATCCATCCAGAAGTGCTTTAGCCATAATATAGATATATTACAGATATATGTTGCAATAATAAACTTCCTTGATTTTTTTGTGTCCTTGTTTACTACAAATCTGATAAATCATAAACTGTGGTATAATGGCCCATGTCTTCAGCACACCATTGTCAGTATTTTTTAAACAAAAAAATAAAAATGACATAATTATTCAGTTACTCTTGCCCAGCAACGCTGCAGTCATATTTGTACTGATTATGGCCCTCCAGCCAAATATCTCATCGAGGTAGAGGGAGGCTGATAAACTGATGAATTAACAGATAGATTACAGTAAGTGGCTGTAAATTCCACACAAAATCTAGATGTTTCTGATAAAATGGTCAAGGAGTCAAAGTTTGAGATTGCAATACCTAATAAACTGGCAATTCTTTTGTGAAGTGCTGATTGATGCTTGTTGTAACTTCTTGCTGCATTGCCCGTTTTCTCCCTTGACAGCGGCCACTTCTGGGAAAACTGAGACTGCAGTGCGCTGAGCTACTGGAGGGCTACGGCAGGCCTGTGCGCGACCCGTCTGTCTTTCACTTCCTGTGGGTGGTGGACTTCCCGCTTTTCCTGCCAAAAGAGGATGACCCAGGGCAGCTTGAGTCTGCCCACCACCCTTTCACTGCTCCTGTCCCAGAGGACGCCTATCTGCTCTACACCCAGCCCAGCAAGGTTTGTCTTCAGTATCTTTATTCCTCTGCATACACATGTTCCTCATCCTGATGTGTTCTGGTCCAGTCTCTGGAGAGACTTCTGTTTTCCTGTAACTCATCCTCACATTCTTTGAGGGGATACAAGAAATTTATAATAACGCAGCAGCATTTTGTTGATGCTTTTGGCATCTGCCTGACATCAGTTTTCAGTGGTCATCACCAGTACACATTTTTGCCTGAGGCCAAGTAAAGCCTTCACTGCTTTCTTTTTTGAATTTCCTGCCCTTTAATCCCCATCTTTCTCCTCAGGTCCGTGGTCAACACTACGACCTGGTGCTGAATGGCTGTGAGATCGGCGGAGGCTCCATCCGCATCCACAACTCAGGCCAGCAGCTCTATGTCTTGGAGAACATCCTCAAAGTAAAGTATATTCAGTAGGGACATCCCGATCTGATCACGACCAATCCGGGCATTTTTAACTGATGGAGCCTGATCCTTTTTTTTTGTCAGTCGTTTTGCAGGTACTATAAATAGAGAACTTTGTGGCAGCACATGGTTTAAATGTCAGCAGTATGGGAAATATTTTAAACTGGAAAATGAAAGCAGTCCAGTGGCAACATACTATGTTTCCAACATACTATAATACTGTTTGTATTATGAGCAGTTCACAAGGTGGTAGTAACAGAGCTGCCTTTAATACTAGCAATGTGATAGGACACCTAAAAATATACACTCACTGAAATACAATGAGTTCAGTCAGGTAACTGACTGCACTGAAGCAACACACACTGGAGGACACTTAAACAGAAAAAGAAATTTTTTCAACATGGTGAAAAAACATAAAAGATTTCAGAGAGGGAAATTTAATTGCTTTGGATGATCTGTGTGAGCTTGCAGTCTTTTGGCGCTATATGCCTTAACCCCTTTACACTACATTTCAGACACCCCTACCAGAGCTTTACACTAAGGTTCTCCTTAACCTATGAGGTATTTTATCAGATGTGACTCTAATTAATCTAGACTCTAATAAAATATCTGTTTTTGATATTTGCCCAGTGTTCATACTTTCTATTCACTGGATTAGCCCCTCATGTAATTTAAAGTGTGCGGTATTGAAGCGCATCAGATTCACTGATCTCATACAGCAGAGCGTGTAAAAGAGCCAGTTGAGGACATGCTGGGGACCTGGGAAACCCGGCAAGAAATGGGTCTACATCATTTTGTGGGACAATGTGAGAATTCCGTTGTTGAGCATATACACTGGATTTTAATAACTTTAATGTACTTGAAGAGGGCGCTGTGAAAGTGTTATCTTAGAAAGTTGGATTGGGACTGCATCAGATGCTCAATAATAAATCAGGTTGGACTCTGGGGCACAAAAACATGATTGGGACATCCCTAGTTTTAAGTGCACTCTCACTGTTGAGAGTCCTTTATAGCTTTTCACTGGCCACATGCTTTCTTAGAGCCTTGTTTTCCAGCACTTCATCATGAGCACTTCTCTCACTTAACACTCCCACTCCCTTCAATCAGCTCTCGGCTCTGTTGCTGTGGTAACTCGCTAGGCTATATTTAATGCTTAAACAATGGCTTAAGTTGCTGAGAGCTGTGCAAAAGGAACATTACAGCTTAGTGCTTTTGTACATGCCTACACAGTACCTTGAGATTTGTTCCCACATAGCAAAGCTATTTTAGGTGCTACATCGTGTTTTGTCTCCTTTAAAGAGGGACTGCAGGTTTATGGCTTCAAAGCTGTTGCAATGTTTTTGGAACAAAAGTTGTAGGGTATATAAACTTGGATGGGCATTCTGGGGTTAGGAACTTGCCCTTGTGATCATAAGGTCACAGGTTCAAGTCCCTGCCCAGGTTCCTCTGAGATATGGTTGAGCAAGGTACAATTTCACTGCTCTTCTCGCTTGTGTGATAGAGTGTGTTCACACAGTCACTTACACTTGCCTTAAGTTAATAATCAGTGGTGGAGTCAGAGTGGAGTCAATGCAAATAATGAATCCAGCATTATTTACTAACTCTGAGGATGATGACTACATGTGTAAATGAATTCCTGTGGGCTCAAGTGCTAATGTGCTATACATTTTGCACAGTGGATGCTGCATTTTTTTTTTTTTTTTATTTATTTATTTTTTTTTAAGAACATTGGTAGGACCTTGCACTTGAGATCGGAAGATCGCATGTTCTAGTTCAAGCTCAGGCACCCCTGAGTAAACCTTGAACAACCTTCCTTCCTACACTGCTTCCTGTGTACTGTTGATAGCTGCGGATGGGTTATGGGTTCATATTTCATATTTGTTTCGCACTTTGTGTGATGTGGTGTGTTCACTAGGTCAGTCACTTTCGCTTACATAAGAGCAACTTGTATCATGATCATGTAATCATGTGATTCAGGACTCTGGAACTAATAAGTGAAAGTGACTATTTGTGATTGTGAAAAATACCCCATCACACAAAGTTCACCACAGTGAAATCTCAAGTGGAGTCAATTTTACTTGTATAGCACTATTAACAACAGATGTTGTCACAAAGCAACTTGCCTGCTGAGCAAGCAGAGAATGAGAGGTGAGGAAAAACTCTCAAAGTTTGAGGAGGAAACCTTGGAAGGAACCAGGGCTTAGAAGGGGAACCTCCTCTGATAAAACGTAAAGTACAGGGAGATGGAAATCTGACCTTTAACCCATCCACACATAGAGCAGCGGGGAGCTATCAACAGTGGAGCACTTTAGTGGGACAGTTTCAATGGTGCCTTGGGGGTAAAGTCCTAACCATTAGGTGCACTGTACCAACACATGGAAAATTTTTATGAGGTGTTGAATTATGACTATTTTAGATCAGTAGCCTTAAAACTTGTCTGAAGTTTGGGTTTAACTAAACGAATGACTGGAGGAGACGAGAAGAAAAAGAAATGTAGATAAACATGTAATACGAAGATAAACATGTAATACAACTGGTAAATACAAAGTTCAACAGTAGGGTTAGCAGGAGCAGCTGGTTATTTTAGTATGTTTAATTTAATCAAAATTTTCATCCTGTTTAAACGACATGAAGGAAATGTACTTACACAAGGCCAATAGCGTATATCACATCTAGTCATCTCCTGTGTGTATTTCTGTTTCCTACGCAAGCAGAACTAAATGATAAAGCAGCAGCCAAGCGCGCAGGAGTTATCAGTTTGACCTTTTTCCCACCTGCTGTGTACAGCAAGCACAGTCACACACAGCAGCAGTATCACAGTACTTTTTAAAATCATTATTAATCCTTGTTTGCAGCCAATTACATGCAAATAGAAACAAAATGCTCCCACCTGTCTGTCACAAGGTATTATTTCACCTGTAACGCTCCAGTGATGGTTATGCTTAAGACAGGGTGATCAGAGGCAAGAGCCAAGGTCTTTAGCTGACAACATTGATCATATCATGTTTAAATAGATGTAAGTTACAGCAAAATATTAAAGAATTCTACTATTGTGTTCACACTTAAGGTAAGAGTTGAACGGACTATGTCTAAATAGATAACTGTAATAACTATCCAGTATTTTTCAATTCCACCAGCATTATTGAAACACTGCTTATGTTACATTAAACAGGGCGTAAACTTGGGTATGCCTTGTTCAAAGCCTCGGACCAACACACTTTGGTGTACACCCTTACTGCTGAACTTTCATTACATGTTTATTTTGTCTTCTCCAGTCATTTGTCGAGTTTTACCCATGTTGCAAACCCATTTAAGGCTATTCTCTATTATATAGTTGTAAACACCTAATTTAAATATTGCTTTCTCTATCTTTCCTGTGTGTTGTCATCTGCGCAAATGTCTTATGTAAATCATCCACAAATCAGTCACTTTCTGCTCAGTCTTCCATGAATCGTTTTTTAAATATACAGTGAGGCAAAAAAAGTATTTGGCAGCCAGTTGTTCTGAAAGTCTCCCACTTAAAAAGATGAGAGAGGTCTGTAATGTTCATAGATTCACTTCAACTGTGAGAGACAGAATGTAAAAATAATCCAGGAAATCACATTGTATGATTTTTAAATAATTTATTTATATATAAAACGGTGCAGAAAATATGTATTTGGTCAATAACAAAACAATACTTTGTAATGTAACCTTGGTTGGTCAAACATTTGCTGTAGGTCTTCACCAGGTTTGCACACACTGTACCTGGTGTTTTGGTTCATTCTTCCATGCAGATCTTCTCCTGAGCTGTGATGTTTTGGTGCTGTCGCTGGGACTTTCAACTCCCTCAACAGATTATCTATTGGATTAAGGTCCAGGGTCTGGCTAGGCCACTCCAGAACCTTGAAATGCTTTTTACATAGCCACTCCTTTGTTGCCTAGGCAGTGTGTGTGGGATCATTGTCATGCTGAAAGATCCAGCCACGTTTTATCTTCAATGCTCTCACTGATGGATGGAGGTTTTTGCCCAAAATCTCACGATACATGGCCCCATTCATCCTTTCTTTAATACGGATCAGTCATCCTGTTCCCTTTGCAGAAAAGCATGTTTCCACCCCCATGCTTCACAGTGGTATTCTTGGAATGAAACTCAGTATTCGTCCCCCTCCAACATGGCTAGTGGTGTTTATACAGAATAGTTCGATTTTGGTCTCATCTGACCACATGACATTTTCCCAATCCTCCTCTGGATCATCCAGATGGTCTCTGGCAAACTTTAGACTGGGGTGGACATGTGCTGGTTTATGGATGATTTTAATCCATGATGACATAGTGTGTTACTTATAGTAACATAGTAACACTTTGTGACTGTGGTCCCAGCTGTCTTCAGGTCATTGACCATATCCCCCTTTGTAGTTCTGGGCGGTTTCCTTACTGTTCTCAAGATCATTTGTACTTAACGAGGTGAGATCTTGTGTTTGTGTGTGTGTGTGTGTGTGCGTGCGTGCGTGCGTGCGTGCATGCGTGCGTGCGTGCGTGCGTGTGCGTGTAAAACATCTTAGTAAATCAAGGCCTCGTTAGTTTAGAGACCCTCCCAGATACCACATTTCACTTGGAAATACATCATGGTGCCCAAGGAAAATATGTTCCAATTTACACTGACTTTAAGAAAAATGCATCCACGGAAGATAGTAGGTTTAAGTCCTAGCCCAGTCACCACTGAGGTGCACTTGAGTAAGGTACTGTCCTGCTACACTGCTCCCTATGTGCTGCTGATAGCTGCCTACTGCTCTTTGTGTGATGGGGTATGTTCTCAATGACAAATACAGACTTCTTTACACTTTAACACTTATACATTATATCATTGTGCACTTTAGGAGACTATGGTAGAATGTTTCAGAAACATGTTTAATCAACAAGTTAACTTGAAAGACATTGTGAACACATGAAATCACAAACTGCACCACAACGAAATAAGTCATGCATTGGAGCACCAGGCAGCTATTAGCAGCACCCGGGGAGCAGTATGGCAGGACAGTACTTTATTTAAGGGGACCTCAGTAGAACCTCGGGCCAAGACTTGAACCTGCAACCTTCTGATCATAAGGGTGCTAACCAGTACGCCACCACTGCATATACAGGGAGTGCAGAATTATTAGGCAAATGAGTATTTTGACAACATCATCCTCTTCATGCATGTTGTCTTACTCCAAGCTGTATAGGCTCGAAAGCCTACTACCAATTAAGCATATTGGATGATGTGCATCTCTGTAATGAGAAGGGGTGTGGTCTAATGACATCAACACCCTATATCAGGTGTGCATAATTATTAG
>JBBIGC010000013.1:16672278-16690123 GCA_037576955.1 Lepidarchus adonis | reverse complement strand
AAGTTGCCTAATAATTATGCACAGTAATAGTCACCTGTACACACAGATATCCCCCTAAAATAGCTAAAACTAAAAACAAACTAAAAACTACCTCCAAAAATATTCAGCTTTGATATTAATGAGTTTTTTGGGTTCATTGAGAACATGGTTGTTGTTCAATGATAAAATGATTCCTCAAAAATACAACTTGCCTAATAATTCTGCACTCCCTGTATATACATTCTTATGCAAAATTGTGGGCACCCTTTCATAAATAACAGATTTAGGTGATTTTGTTATTGAAAATATGTTAACTCAGTCTCTGTAGGACATGGAAAAAATGCTTGTTTCCAAAATGCATCAGGCTTCTGTAGATGTTCTGTTGCATACTTCTGACATTGTATTTTATGATGGGGATGCAGGTAAGGTTTTCTTCTGCTGACCATTTTATGAAGGACAATGGAACGGTGCACCACCACTCCTGAGTCCTGCAGGGTTTTTGCAGTCAAATGGGGATTTTGATTTGACCAGCATATGAGCAGTTCTCTCAGAGAGTTTTTTTGGTTTTCCAGATCTCATCTTGACATCCACAGTTCCCCTGAACTGTCATTTCTTAATTACATTTCTCACTGTGAAAACTGCAAGCTGACAATGCTTTGCTATCTTCTTGTAGCTTTCATTTTAACTTTCATTTTCAGAGTCTTACACGGCTGCTTAGAGGAACCCGTGGTTGTTGAGTTTCCACAAGTGTGTGCACAAAGTTTGAAGAGTCAGAGTATTTGTAAAGCTTTGAAATTGGCACCAGCTGACATTTACTAATGACATTTACTAATGACAGCTGTTCCCATGCATTGGATCTAACGAGCTTAAGGTCTGAAACCTTGTAAAAAAGAAGACTTTGGAACTCTTAGGGTGCCCAAACTTGTGCACAGTGCCATAATAATCTTTTTAGTTTTGTTCAATTTATGGCATAAAAAGCAAATATTCAAATAATGTTTCCTGAACATATTGTACATTTTTTCCATGTCCTAAAAAGACTGTGTTAACATCTTTTCAATGACAAAATCACCAAATCTGTTATTTATCAAGTGCTGCCCAAACTTTTACATAAGACTGTATGTATCTGTTTAAATGAGTGGTAACAATAGAAATGTCCTTGCCCATTTCTTCAGTGTCTCTGCTTCTCTGTTTCATGGCCCACTCTGCTTACAGGAAGACCCATCTCTTCTCTCGCACCTGTTGGAAGCGCTAGACTCTGGAGCCCCTCCGCACGGCGGGATCGCATTAGGTAAGCTGAGACCATGACACCTGCTACCCGCCGAGACTGCAGATCCATCAGTCTGAAAAAATAAGGTCATAACAGGGCTGCAGTGCCTGAAAGACTTTCTAAAGTTATCTCCTCATATCAGCCAGCAGCGGTCATGCGCCGGGCAAAAATTGATTGTCCGACGGAGATTACTTGGCAGGACTGTGACTGTTCGAGGACTTGAGACTTGAGTAAGATTGTCCCTATGTGCATTTGAGCTTAGGAACATGCCCTTAGTAAAGCGTCGAAATCGATGGCTCGTTTTGTTTGGGGGGTACACACGTGCACATTTTGTCACTTTCTCAGAATGTGATCATGCACAGTAAAAGCTTTGCCAATAACTCTGCATCTCCTCCTCCAGGCCTGGACCGCTTGGTGTCCATCCTTGTGGGGGCTCCCAGCATCAGGGACGTCATCGCTTTCCCCAAATCCTTTAGAGGTCATGACCTCATGAGCCATGCCCCTGATTTCGTGCCAGAGGAAGAGCTGAAGCCATACCATATCTCTGTGGCTTGGCCGAGCACAGAGGACAAACAGGCCTGACTGTTCAATTCTGCTGCGTCTTCCAGAGTAACTTGCCTGTTGAGCTGTGTTTGTCAAGGGAGGTAAGAGACTGAGGCAGTCACTTGGTGATTGCCTCTAAGCACTAGGAGATCTGTGCTCATCGAAGAATTACACAGCCTCTGAGGAAGAGTGGAGGAAGAGTGGAGGAAGAGTGGAGGAAGGTCATTGAACAACCACTTGTGCATGAATGTCCAGTGTTCATCATCTTCACAATTAGTGCTCTGAAATGTATGCTGTGTATCCAGCTCCAGTCTTGGAGGCTGTTTGTCCAGCACAGTGTTGTGTTTGTCTCTGCTCAAGCAGACATCAGCATTTATTTTACCAAGTGTCAAAAATCGATTGCTTTTCATTACTGTCTTTTCTGTAATGTGTTTTCATGCAAACATTAAAAGGGCGATGCTAGCGAAACAGTAGTATGGTCTCTGACTCCGGACTGGGAAATCAGGGAGATGTTCCAGTAGGGGGAAGCCTTGTTCCACTATGCTGCTTATCCTGTTTAGACTGCCAGGCAGCAGGCAGTGCATATCTTATGATATATCCAGCATTAGGCTTCCAAATACAGCTTGAGTTCTCTGCTGAGGGCTGAAGCCCGGTCTACAACAGTGGCATGCAGATCTCCAAGGCTTAGGTCCACACATCCATGACATTAACGGTTATTTCAGTGCTATGGGAAAGCAGAAAAGCAGGTTTTGTTGAATATCACCAATTCATGTATCCCTCTTTGTTAATGAAGCATAGCCACCCTGCTGTGGTGCAGGCCCAACTTTCAATGAAGGCTCACCGTCTGCTGATGAAACACCATACTGACACCGACAGGCTTGCATGCAGATGTTCTCATTAATTCTCAGAACACATATTCACACCCTCTTTAACACACAACTTGCCATATCCCGTGATTTGATGGTATGACTGCTGGTGGAGGATATCCAATCTGCAAAAGGTTTTCTTTTTCATACACTGTTTGCCATTGAATGCATGTCAAGTTGATTTTATTTAGAATTTTTATGCTTTTAACAGCTTTGAAGAATCCAGGTCTGAGCTCATAATGAGTGACAGAGGTGAAGAAAAACTATAAGCTGGATTATAAGTTTGGTGATTTTCTTGCTCATTTCACCTCTTCATTGCCAGGCATTTTGAACGTGCTAGGGGAGGGGAGCTGCCCAATTTTCCTGGACACCGTCCCTTGAGGACCCACTCTGGGCTCTCCTGGACTTGTCAAATGACCCTGCCTTGTACGATTCTCCCTCAGTTTACCATAACACCACCATCATTCAAACTTATGTTTGGGTGTCAACCAATTGCTTAAATTGTACAACCAAATGTCAAATGTTATCACCCTGCACCTTGTGTTTTTAGGGAAACCCACCCACGTTCCTCATTTACATGATCTCCTATTGTTGTAGCCCTTATACAACAAATACTTTAATTCTTCTGTAAAATTTGTTAAAATTTTGTGAAATTTTTTTTAAAAACGTGTTGTTAAACTGTATTTGTATTTCATTTCTTTTCAATAAGAAATACTTTCCAAATACATACTATATCAGCGGTGCCCAAAGTTGGTCCTGAAGGGTCAGGCACAGTTTGATAGTTCCCCTCCTCAGACGCCCTTACTGCACCCGGCAATTAACAGGCGAGTTGAACCAGATGTGTTTGATCAGGTAAACCACCAAACTGTGCTGGACACCCTTGGTCTAGGTGGTGTTACTGCTGCAGTTTTGAAAGAAAAACTTCTCCATCTATGCATATAGCCCAGTCCAATCTAATCACACTTTCTTTAAGGTACAAAGACTCCCTAATGGATAAAAACAGGGTAAAACGCAACTGACAGGCATTAAATTTGAGTGTAAATTCACTCGTGGTGCTGTTCCAGGCACCACTGCTGTGTGGAGAGCAATCGAATGGCTGCTGAAATTGTTGTTTAACTCATGTTCAGAAATCCCCCCATCGTGCTCTCCCGCTCTCCCTTTCTCTCTGCTTGTATCACCACCACCACCCTCAATTTATTCATGCACTCAAATGGCCCAAAATAACCTGCTGCCAGTGCCTGAAGTACGCAACAAACACGAAAGGTCAGGTAAAGGACTGCAAAATTTCTCCCCACCGTGTAAACCACTTTGAATTGGCTAGTTTCCCCAGCGTGGGCCTCTCCGGGGCTATGGAGGAAGAGTAATTATAATGGATTCCAGCTGAGAGTCCTTTTTTTTCGTGGCTTAATTTGTCTCTGTGTAAATCTCCCCATCTTGTAATCTCTTAGGCCAGAGTAAGCCAAGTGGATGTGGTCAGTAGGGAGGACTCCTTTAGGTAGCTTACAGACATGCAGGAGGGATAATGAGCCTGGGCTGATGGACTCTGGCGGTGCTGACAGCAAATCTAAAAGGATATTTGTAGGATGTTGCCAGTTTGCTGCTCATCAATAAAAATATATTCTGGTTTCAAGCCCAAAAGATTTGCACATAATTCATGGCTGAAAATGTTTGGTTCTTAGATCATCTCTGCTACTGTTAATAATCAATGATCCTTGCACATTCAGGCATTGAACTGCACTATAAAGCCTGAGACGGTATCAGCTACAGTTGCCTATAGAGTGTTTGAAGCCTCACTTTATGACTGGATTTCAAAAGGCCACTCACGCTGCCTGTAATTAGGCCGTCGTTCAAAGCTGAAGGTGTTCAGTGCTGATCTGATGGAGAGCGAGACCTTTCACTGGATAGAGGCTGTGATCGAATCAGAAAAGGTAGAACTTTTTTTGCCAGAGCTGCACAGGAACAAAGTGAAACTCGTGGCCCATAGATCGTGTCAAACAATGAAACAAAGTTCAGGACTAGGCAATATAGATCTCAAATTATATCATGATATTGTATTTCTATGGAATATATAAATGGTTATACACTTCAGAATATATCCTGATATGGTAATTATATTGCAATATTAAGTGAACCTGTGTCTCCATTTGTGGAGAGCTTCAGAAAGACAACAATAAGTAATCCAATCAACCATGCAAGACTCCCATTACTAAAGTAAAACCATATTGAAGTGTGTTTAAATTTTGCTGACCAACATTTAGACAAGCCTGTGGAATACTGGGAGAATATAGTCTGATGGCACTAAAATTAAACTCTGGATGCCATGCAACCCATGTTTGGAGGTCAAATGGCACTGCCATGTCACCCCAACAGCATACGCCATAGCGCCCTTCATATAATTGAAGGAAGGATAAATGGAAAAATTTACAGACATTCTTTATAAAAAATCTTTGCCATCTACCAGGATGATGAAGAATGAGGGTGGTCAGTGATCCCAAACACACAGCTAAGGAAACTCAACTGGTTTCAGAGAATGAAAATAAAGCTGCTAGAATTGCAATCACCTGACCTGAATCCGATCTATGTCCTGATCATAGACCTGAATATGGAAAGAACTAAAGCACAGAGTTTATAGAAGGGGCCCATGGAACCTTCAGGATTTGAGAACTTATTGTGTGTAAGAATGGCCTGAGCAATGTTTGCGACTAGTTTCTCCATGCAGGAAGCATCTTGAAGTTGTCATCACCAACAAAGGCTTTTGCACAAAGTATTAAATATTTTTTCTGTATTCATAGCCCAATCCCTGGTAAAACAAAGAGAAGTGAATTAACTCTTTTCTTTTGTAAATGTGCATTCATGATTAAATAGTTTAAATGTGTGAGATGATAAGAATGTAATTGTGTCATTAGAGATATCATCAGTATCATGATGATAACAGGAACAAAATTATTCATGGGAGGAATAGTACCAGTATACAATAGACAATATATGATGTTTACCAACACTACAACGTCAACTAAAGAACCTGAGATGTAGGAGGTAAGTCTCAGCATCTGTCCAGTATTTTGTTAGTAATTTATCCAAATTAAGTGGTTGGCTTAGTTTTAACAAGATCAAATAACTTCATGATGTTCTTTATGAGCAGGTATCATCAATACTTTGCCAACACTGGCTAATTTTAATGCATTATTAAAAATGGAGATAAAGAGTGTACAGAGTGAAAAATTAAACCATTATGCCAAATATCCAACCATCCATTGTCCAAACCACTTATCAGTTTGGCTCATGGGGAAGCTGTAACAAATCCCTGCTGACCATGGGTGACCAACTCATTGCACCATTATCTTTCATTTGACCAATTTTGTGTTTTTTCATACTGGTTCTTAGTGGGTTAATGTAATGTAATGTAATGGTCTGTCCTTCGCATCAATCAAACTTCTAATCTTTTTTTTTAAAGAATTGTTCACCCTAAAAATCATGTAATAGCCCCAACAACAGTTCTTTTAATTGTCATTTTAATGTTCATAAGGCATATTTGTTTTTCCCAATAACGTATCTGCTTCTAGCCCTTCTGGTAATTACCCAGTAACTGTATTTGCATTACTGGTATTTTGACTCCAGCATTCATTCACTTTTACTCCTTCCTCACTTCCAATTACTGTTAATTACTGCATTTCTGGCACATACATGCATTGTGTATCATGAGCATGTCTTCAAACAACCTCACCATTACAGATCCTCCACCATATTTAGGAGTGTGTATAAAGTCTTTTCTGAACGGTCTTCTTTCTTTTTGTGCCATATTCAACATTACTGTGTTGCCAAAAAGCTTTGTTTTTCTCTTCTGACCAGAGAACCTTGTTTCTACTAGTTTCAACCATGTCTAGTAAATTCCAAGAACTTATCTTTGTATGTTTCCAGGGTAAACTCTGCCTTGGGCCCATAGTCAGCTGGGATAGGCTCCAGCTTCCCCACAACCTGAAATGGTTTGGACAAAGAATTAATGAACAAATGTGTTTGTAGTTGCTCAAGACATTATTCGTCTAACCCTTTGCATGGCTAATAACTGTCCACACTCTTTCACTATGACTGTCATCTGTGAATTACATATAACATGACCTATAACATTGTTCTACATCTGACTTTAAATATCCTACACTTATTCTGCCATAGATAGTACGCATAGCAGGTAAAAAGAGGCTTTAAGTCTTTGCTGAAGTGATCACTATAAAAATACAAATTAAAAAAATGTCCATGGCTGCTATAAATGTTCGTATTTAAGCTAGATCTGCCATAGCATATGAACATAAAACATCTGTTATTATTATGCTAACATGATGTTAAACGTAATGGGGAAATTATGTGAGTTCCATTTATACCATGTCTGTATACTGAGAACATTAAAACATACACTGCCACCTTTATGATTTAACAACTTTTTCTTGCTCTCAATGTAAACAGATAATAAAGTTCAGGTGAAAAGACAGATATATCCAAACAATTTTGAATGTGCTTTCAGCTTGATTGCCTGCATGTTGTAATAAAGATTAGATTACTTTAGCTTATGCTCACATTTCCCAAAGTGTGGTGCGTGTTCTCCTGGGGCTGCACAAGAGAAAAACCATCAAGGCAGATTTCATTTGAAAAAATCTAGTTTGAAGGCTTTTTCAGATTGCATGCCTTAAAAAACTACAGGGCAGTAAAATGATATCTGCCTTCAGAACCAATGGCCGATCCACTTTTACTGGTCTTTTAATCCTTCCCAGATGATCTGCTTCTATACAGCCAAGATTCTTCATCACCTTCATCATATTTTTCTACTGCTCGTGTGATTTCTTCTTAATAACTCAAAAGATTGAGCATCCCTATCAGTCTCTCTCTCTGTTTCTTCCTCTTTTTCTCTCTGACTCGACTTTTGTTGTGGTCTGTCAAAAAATAGTTTCACCCTTTAATGGTCGACACAATATATCATCTGTACATCGTTATCGCAGTAAGTCTCTGCTGCACTGATACCCCATTAGGCTGCAATATGCAAATGAGTCTCTAATCACCAATCACAGAGCATCCTACAACTTTTTTGTGAAGGGTCAGGGCTAAATTGTTGTAGGATTAAAAAGTAAATATGTAAATATTGATTAGAAATAAAAGCTCAGTTTTAAAGCTCAGTTTCCATATATGGGTTATATGGTGTGGTATTTAACAATACTTACATACTTTAAGCCTTTATTAGAGAAATTTGATATAAAACATGAAAAGTAATCGCAATTCTGATATTTTGTCCATATCATGCAGCCCTAGTTATAATGGTGATAAATGGTGATGCATTAATTCATGTGGGATTAAACTAAATTTTTATGTTTCATGTGAATTATAATGTGTCTAAACCTTTTCTGCTTTCTTTAAAAAAAATCTGCATTGCATTGTTTTAGTTTTTTTTTAAGACTTCTTTCTGTGTCAAAGGAATGTTAAGTTAAGATGTGATAACGTTATTGTCAGAAATACAATGAAATATTGTTTTATTGAAACCATCAGATACCTACAGACAGAATTAAATATAGACAGACAGAGACAAAATATAGAAAATATTTTTCTAGATATAATTTACAGAAGTGTAAAACAAATTATTAATTGTATCCCTGGTTAAGGTGTGTTAAAGCCTTCAAATAAATAACACTTTTATTGTCCTGAAATTTTTAGAGAAAAATCTTGACATTCAACTGAAGTGAAAAAAAAAAAATTACAATGCATCATACCACAGTTCAGAATCAGAATCCGAAAACTTTATTGATCCCAGGGGGAAATTGTTTACTGGGAGTTACTGGCACTCCAAGCAATTCCTATAAAATAAATGTAGTGGAAACATTTTTGTAACTTCTAGTTTAAAATTGACCAGATTAATTAGGAACTTTTAATTAGTAATAAATGACTTCCTGTTTCCCTGGGGTATAAATATGACGTGACACTGAGTCCTAATTGCTCTTAGCCACTCTTCAGTTTGGGAAAGACAAGAGAACATGCAGTTCAAGTAAAGGAGATATCAGGTAAGTCAGGTAATGTCTACAAGGAAATAGCTACTTGCCTAAACCTGCTTGTATTTACAGTTAAATTAATAATATAGAAGTTTAAATCAACTGGAACAGTGACATGCAAAGCAGGATGAAAATGTTATCTTGCCACTATGTACAGTGAGGAAGATGGTAAGAGAAGTAAATAATTATCTAAAGCTCACTGTTAGAAAACTGCACCAAAGAGTGGTGTCTTGTCTGTTTGGGAGAAATACAGGACTTACACACATTTTCTCACGTACAGTCACAAACATAAACATCTGGAGTTTGCTAAGCAGAACTAGAACTTCAACTGGGACCATGTGCTTTGGTCAGATGAGACTAAAATTGAGCTTTTTGGCAACAAAAATTCAAAGGGGGTTTTGTGTAAATCCAAAGATGAATATGTGGAAAAGCACCTCGTGTCAACTGTAAAGTATGGTGGAGGATCTGTGATGCTGTGGGGCTGTTTCTCTTGTAAAGGCCTTGGGAACCTTGTTAGGATGTATGACATCATGAACTCCTTGGAACACCAGAACATTTTATATCAAAATCTGGTGGTCATCATTGGGTATTCCAGCAGGATAATGACTATAAACATATTGCAAGATCTACACAAAAATAGCTCAGCAGATATAAAATTAAGCTCATTCAATGGCCATCTCAGTCCCCTGACCTCTACCCCATTGAAATACATATCCATATGCAGTATGTTGCACCTTTTTGTGGGTTGTGGTGAGGGGATGTGTTACCTTGGTCAGGATGTGGATGGAAGTACAAGACCTCATTCATGACCTTAATCACTGCTGGCTCATTCAAGAGGAAAATCCTGCATTTACACAAAATACACAATTAGTAAGAGGAGTGAGCAGAAAAAGACGATCCAGCAAAACTATTATGGAACAGTAAATTTATTTTCCTGACCTGATATTCTGTATCTGGGATTAATTCAGCTGTTGGTACAGTGAGTTTGCTGATGGCAAAGGCAGAATTGTCTTATCTCAAAGACCACTATAGTATATTGTAAGACTGTTATTATGAAATATTACATTATAAATAAAACAACCTACATTTCTCAGTATCTTTGCTCTTTGCAAATAATATTTTGTCCCACATACAGAAAATATCTTTCATTAACTGATTTATAAGGGAGCTCATCACTGTGCACAAAATGCCATTTCTAGTGTCTAATTTCACACGAATCATTAAGGTGATTTTTCCCCCTGATATTCTGAACATGATTACGAAATTAAAGAAATTATTGACAGCTCATGCTTTTTTCACGGTTCTGATAAAAGCTGCTCTCAGACGGGGGTTATTATTATCGATAAATTTAATTATTAGAGTTTTTTAAATCCCACTGGTGAATCTAGGGTAACAAAACATGTAAGAACCTGTGACCCTACTGTAGGCTGGCACACTGTAAGCTGCATTCTCATTCTCTTAAACCATCATGCGCAGGGCCTCAAGGTCTGATCTTAAAATGTCATGTTGCTGTCATTAAGGATGAAACAAGCTTCATAATCATCTGATTTGTGCTTCAAATTCTCTGAACCACTGAGACACTGTGTCACCTAACATACAGATTCTTAACAGCTGGATGAAACTGGTTTAAAAGTTGTTAAAATGTCCATTAGTTCTAAATAGTAGAAAACCCCCGATGAACATGAGTTAGTGTGCTCAGAGATCTTCAATGCAAATGGAAACTCTGTGCTCCACACTTCAGCCTAACATTCTCTTTTGAGAATCCTTCTAATGGGCAATTCCTCTTCCACAAATTTTTTCTCTCTCTCTTTTAAATAAAACCTTTGAAAATAAGTTTGTTGACCTGACCTCTCCTTGAAGAACATCAACACTCACAACACCAACACAAACCTAATTTTTGGAAAAGGTTTGATACCCTTTCCAAGAATCTGATATCATTTCACTAATTTCATCCTCAATTTTATCAACAAATACTACCCACAGTAATCATAACTTACATGATAATAATAAATTCCTCCCTTAGCATCGGCTATGTACCTGAATCCCTCAAGTTAGCAGTTGTCAAACCTCTGTTAAAAAAGCCTAATCTTGACTCCTGCCAGCTCTCAAAGTCTGCCAGTTATGATCCTTCTTACACAAGAACAATATTCATGAACTGTTCCAATCAGGGTTTAGGCCTCATCGTAGTACAGGAACTGCACTGGTGAAGGTACTAAATGAGGACTGTGTCTCCTTACTTGTGTTGCTCAACCTTAGTGCAGCTTTTGAAACTATTGATCACATCATCCTACTAGACAGGCTAGAAAAAGTTGTTGGAATTAAGGAAACAGCCCTCTCTTGGTTTAGGTCTTATCTGACTAATCACTATCAGTTCATAGATATGAATGGTGATTCCTTTGCTCATAGCTAGGTAAAGTTTGGTGTTCCACAGGATTCCATTTTAGGCCCATTACTGTTCTCCTTGTATATGTTATCACTGGGGAACATTATCTGAAAGCTTGGAGTTAACTTCCACTGCTACACAGATGCCACACAGTTTTCATTGTAGATAACATAACTAGGTATACCTTCTTTCATCTCAGAAATATTCCTAAGATAAGAAATATATATATCATTGTGTGATCACAAGATTCAGAAAAGCTAATTCGTGCATTTGTTACCTTTAGGTTTGATTATTGTAATGCTTTACTGTCTGGATGTACAAGTAGGTCTATTAACAAGTTTCAGTAAGTCCAAAATGTCGCAGCAAGATCATCCCCCATTAAATCTAATCTACACTGGCTTTTTATCAAATTTTGCATTGATTATAAAATACTACTCGTTCACTGAGGTTTGTTGACAGTCGAGTGGTTGGCTGCCTTGTGTCCCAGGATGCCCTCATGTCTGTGATCCTGTTCCACTCTGCTGCCTGGATCATGGTGACACAGACCAATCCTGATATGCTGTACCCACTCACTCCTACTGAGCAGAGCCCATATGGACAGAACTGCTTACCTGATCTTAACTCAAAGACCAATCTGTACACAAGAAACTACAGACACCTCTTCAAACTGGACTCATTGCTACTATTAGTTGTTATTTATTCATTTATATTCTCTATTATAACTCTTCTGTGTCGACCAGAGGAGAATGGGTTCTTCTTCTGAGCCTTACTTACTCCCCCCTGGGTTCCACCTCCCACAGGTGGCAGCACTAATAAGGGCCTACTAGGACGGCTTCATAAGCTGACATGACCTGAAACTCAATGCAAAGTCTCCTCTTTCTTGTGATGACGTTTCTGAGCATTTAGGTTATTTAGGATTCTCTGGTTTTGACCTTTTGCATGGTTTCCTGACTACGTTTTGGTTCTGTCCCTGTTATACCCATTTGCCATGTTTTTGACCTTTTGTCTGTTTGGAATTTTGATTCTGGATCTACCCTGTACCATGCAATCTTCTTTTTCTGTACATTATTAAACCTTTTATTGCCTGCAATGTCCAGTCTGCTCCTTGAAAGTGTGACAGAAGACTTCGCCTTCATGGACAAAGCAGGAGCCCCAGAAGAACAAGAGAAAGCCAACCAAGAGGTAATAAATGCCATTGCCCAGTAAGGTCAGTTACTGGGAGAACACCATAACAAAATACTGCAAATGAGAAATTGTATTGGCACACTTATCACAACTATCCAGCAACTATCTCAAACTCTAGCACAGCTACCTCCAACCATACCAGCCGAGGAAGAAAGGGTTCCAAGCACGATGAGTTCAACTGAATCCAGCCTTGCGGGAAATCGCCTGGCAAAACCTGAGAAATAAGATGAGGATCCGGAAAATTGCTGGGGATTCCTGTTTTAAGTAAGACAATATTTATCTATCAACATGGAAAACTTCATGACGTCACTCCCCAGGCTAATCCTGCACATTCTACAACATTGGTTCTTTGTAGACACAGAGTGTATGTGCTTACCTGACCTGCCAGATCTGCCACTAATCAAAAATGTATGGTTTGTCATGAAAATAATAATAATTAGACAACTACTATCATAGACTCTTGAAGGATCAAGGGTATCAAGCGAGAATGGGCAAAATATCCACTTGCTAAATGGCAACAACTTTTTCAAATTATTTACAAATGGGGTTTGTATTTTCAAGTTTCCAAATATTTAAAACAATCAGAAATGTTTGTTTGTTTGTTTAAATTTGTCATGTTTTTATGCATTAGCATGATTATACCATAAATATAATGAAAGGGAAAGTCATCATAAATAACATTTGGTGGGGGTCATAGATGACAGAATAACTGCTAAGATGCTTTTCATGACAGCACATGTGTTTTATTGCAATTATGATATGGTTCTGAAAATTAAAATGTGAATCAAATGAACAAGAATATTGGTTATAACTTATAACCATTATAACTTGACTAAGCCATGAAACTCTCCAGACATTGAGTTCTTCTGAGACCATTCAGTCTGTAAAGCGTTTGACAGTCTAAGACTCTTTTTGGGATAGCTTTGTGTTTATTATTGCTGTGTGGTGTTACCCAATGAAGATTTTTCTTGACTGTCACCCTTGTTTCACTCATTAGGGGCTCAGATGCAGATTCTGTAAAGCTGCTTTGTGACATTGTCAGCTGTAAAAAGCCGTACACAAATAAAATTGACTTGAGCTTGCTGGTTGATTGTTGTTTCCAATTTGTTTACAGTTTTATGTCATTGTGAACACACCATCACCCATGGTGCACCACAATAAAATGTGACCACCTAACCAATAGTGCAGTGGGCAGCTATCAGTAGCACCTGGGAAGCAGTGTAGTGGAACAATATCTTGCTCAAAGATACCTCAGTAGTGTCTGGACTGGGACTTTACCTTCTGTTCCCAAAGGCAAGGTTCTAACCTCTAGGCCACTACTGCTTCTTCGTCAGTGAGTGTAATAGTAAAAATTTTTAAAATGCTTCCCAAACATTGTCCAAACATTCAACAAAACATGTTCCTCTGTGAATGTCCACCATTTTAGAAACCCTGACCACCCGTTCAATACTCTTACAATTTTCAAAATTGGCTTTGTTCACTGACTCACTTGAAAAGCACATCTCTTTCTGGTTCCTAGTTAGAGATATGATTTCAAATCATTTCTGAACCATTAATAATTTGTTCTCATGGTTTAACTTGCAAAATATAATTAGCACATAGCTTTTAAATGGGATTACATCCAAACAACAATATTAAAGAATAAGTTTTTATTTTTTTACATGTGACACCTTTAAACATTTCTGAGCAAACCCTACAGTAAGAGCTTCAGAAGGTTATTAACCAAATACACACATGGACAAAATTGTCCAGGCCAGTTTCATTAGTTTGTTGTTTAAAATACCGGTAATTCTGTTGGACCACAATTCAAAAGCAATGTCTGATTTTCATTTGTAAATTCTCAGTAAAATGTATTATTCTATTTATCAGTTTCAAGTTATTTCAGTGACCATTGTGGGGTTTTCTTTCTGTAATGAAAGGGTACCAAAAATGTTGTCCATGTGTGTACATGCAAGTTCTTTCCAGATGAAATGAAATATGATTGATCTCTACAAGGAAATTTCATATAGTGTACATATAGTTTTAATATTCTGTAAAACACAGCTCACATATAGTACTGCATTGAGAACTGCCGTACATACTAAAAATAAATCATAAAAATAAATCATTCAAAAAGAGAATATTTCATAAGAAGCAGCACAATTGAGCAAAGCTACTGACAATGAACTTCTCCCTCAGTGAGTACTAATAGAAATCAAAGGTGTATTGAGGAGGATTGGACTAATTCTGAAAGACCCACTTCAGATTTTTCCTTCTTTCTTGCAAAACATTTTTGCAAATATTATACACACTGTTTTAATGGGGCCCCCCAGTTGGATTTTTCATGATATTTTTTTCTCTCAGAGGAGCCTTTGAGAGTGAGAAAGAGGTCTCTTGAGTGGTGTCACATTTTTCTTGGTTGGGAATCAGTTTGACGGGAGGTGGTACTGATAGCCAAGGCTCCAGTGTAAAAGCTTACAGAATAAAAACTCTAACTTTTTTTGATGAAATGGATGAGAGTGGAGAAGTTCGCTCAGTCAAACAGCAAATTTACTCACAAAATCTAAGACATGTTTGGCATATGGAACATTCTTTAGTTTTGCACTGGAGCTACAAGAATCTTGTAGAATTATAGACTCATATTATTCTAAAAACTACATGCCTGACTGGGCAGTGGAGACCTAGTGGTTAGGACTTTGCCATTGCAAATGGAAGGTCACAGGTTCACAATGAAAACTAGTCACTTTCATTAAAGGCAGATTTACTATAGATCCTCCATAGTAGTGCGGAGAAGTGTCAATTGCTGTCATCTTATGGGTGGCTCAGAATCTAGAGAGTGCTCATGCTAATCCAGAATTAATGGGTACACAGTGGGGCAAAAAAGTATTGGGCAGCCACAGAGTGTGCAAGTTGTCACACTTTTAAAAAGATAAGAGAAGTCTGTAATGTTCATCCTTTCCTTAATATGGATCAGTTGTCCTGTCACCTTTGCAGAAAAGCAGCCCCAAAATATAATGCTTCCACTGCTGTTTTTGGGATGCAACTCTTCCCCCTCCAGAACAGCTAGTGAGATTTATACCAAAACGTTCCATATTGGTCTAATCTGAGCACATGACATTCTCCCAATCCTCCTCTGGTTCATCCAGATGGTCTCTGGCAAACTTTATATCGACCTGGACATGTGCTGGTTTAAGCAGGATTTTAATCCATGACAATGTATTATGTTACTAATAGTAACCTTTGTTACTGTGGCCCCAACTGTGTCCAGGCCATTGACCAGTTCCCCCTGTGTAGTTCTGGGCTGTTTCCTCACCATGTTCATATCATTTGTACCCAACAAGGTGCGATCTTGCATGGAGCCCCAGGACGAGGGACCAGAGATCTTGTATTTATTCCATTTTCTAGAAGAGGATAGAAGAGCTTCTTAAAGAAGTAACAGGTCTGTGAATTCTAGAATTCTTGCTTGTTTGTAGGTGCAAAATACTTATTTTCTGCACCATTATACAAATAATAAAAAAAACACCACATAACATGATTATCAGGATTTCTTTTTACATTCTGTGTCTCACAATTGAAGTGAACCTATGATGAACATTACACACCTTTCTCATTTTTTTTAAGTGGGACAACTTGCAGAATCAGTGGCTGCCAAATACCCCGCTGTATATAGAGCAAAGTCTGTACATTTATACATTTAAAGTACTTATTATTTAATGTATAATAAGTACTGATGTAAAATGTTATTTAATATTATAAAATGATTTTGTACAAACAAATGCACTCGACAAAAGGTTTTCAGCACTACTGTGATATTTAAAAATGTTCATCTTCAAGTAAAAGACTTTGATGCAGTGACTTATGTGCACCAATGAAGTAAGTCAGTAAGTACGAACAGCCAGCGAGCTGCTCAGCTCTTCAACCAATCAACAATCAGTCACTGGAGTGCTAGATTCCCCATGCATTAAAGCTGTTTACTGTCGTTCAGTTCAAATCAGGTCCTGGAGGGTTGTTCAGGAGTTTGGTAGTTCTCCTTGTAAAACACACAAAGTTTTTGTAGTTTATGTAGTACTTTCTTCTACTTTCCAAAATGTAACAAAATTCTCATTATAACCTTTTTTTTTTTTACAACTTAATTGTTGAGCTCTATCGTCTTTCCCTAACAATAGGCCACCCCACATTATAGGTTGCCCCATTCTATAAGCCACAGAAAATGCTTATTTATGTATTAAAAATCTAAGATAAACTGCCTCATGTTATTAGCCACAGCGTTACTGAATTTACTGATCTGAAGTAAAGCCATCTAACTTGACACAACCCTGGAGACCTTTTAAACTCTATACCGGTAATATGTACTTATATAATATATAATTTTATACTGAAGAATTTACATGTAGATGCTGTGTGATGAAGCAGTGCAGAGCCATTTTCCAGCATCAAAGAAAGGGTTTTTTCTTCTCGCTAGAATACGACAACCAGATTGTGAGGTTATACTTATTTAAGCTAATCATATGCTGCATTTAGACAAGATCAACTCTACAACCAGGTCTGTGGTGCATCGACTATCGTGACAGCTAGGCTAAATGCTAACCGATGCTGGTTCCTGCAGCTTGTTGTTTTTGGTTTCCAGTGATGTGTTGTGGTGGGAGCAATGCATTATGGACTGTGTGGTGTGTGGAGTGGAGAGCGGGTGGGTAGTGCAGAAAACAGGTTGAAAGAGCATTGGTTTTTAGCCAAGAGTTGGCGAGAGAGCACAGGTTAGAAGTTTTAGAAGTGTTCACATTCAAAGTTGGAGAGTTACCCTGAGTGACGCTGCCACTCAACCATAAAGCCAAGTTAGTGGGCCTCCGAGCACAGTCAAAGCACGGCAAAGGTAACATAAGCAATGGCACTGAACATGTTTCGTATTTTATACTGAGTCATCACTGATCTGTCTTCGCTTTGCATTGCATTTTGAACTGTTCATTGCTGCAGTGATCAGTACATTTATATTCAACGAATCATTTGGGGTTGTCATCTTTTTGTGCACTAAATTTATACTTTTATTTACTTTTGTGTAAAAGCCGTGACCAATTTTTGGCAAAATACAGTATTTATAATTAAAGGGCTCATAATCATTGGCACCCTCTTTTTTTATTTATTTTTTGGTATAATAGGAATAATAGATAGTAACCAGGCTTTACATTGTGTCTGCTCAGGCATTCATTTTTTTGTCAGCCAATCTAATTACATTGCAGTAAAGGGCAGCGTCCAAACCAGAATGTGTAGTAGATGAGGATAATCCCATATTTTTCCTGGTTTCTTGCAAGAACTAACACTCACTTCACTGTACTAATATTTTTAAAATGGGTCACATAAATGTAATGTCACTTCTACCAAATGATCCCAAAATATAATTAAAACGAGGCTGTAGAACATGCTGATTTCTATAAAAATGTCAAAATAGCTGCTACTCTTCCAGTTTCATGACATACTGTGGTTTCTTTTAACCCCCCTCTACACACTCTGTCTTCAGATGCAGACTGTTAGTATGGGAAACTTAAGTATATATGTGTGTGTGTGTGTGTGTGTGTGTGTGTGTGTGTGTGTGTGTGTGTGTGTGTGTGTGTGTGTGTGTGTG
>JBBIGC010000013.1:16656568-16668613 GCA_037576955.1 Lepidarchus adonis | reverse complement strand
GAAGTAACAAAAGCATGAACAAGTTTTTCTGAGTCATGTAGTGACATCATATTCCTTATTTTAGCAATATTCCTAAGGTGAAAGAAGGCAGCCCTAGTTGTTGAACCAGGCCATCGTGCTGTTGAACCAGGCCATCGCACTGTTCACCCAGGCCATCGCGTGGTTGAACCAGGCCATTGCACTGTTCAAGTCAAGTCAAGTCAAATTTATTTATACAACGCTTTTAACAACTGACGTTGTCACAAAGCAGGTTTACAGAGATTATAGAATCCGGGTCCGAGCCCCCAATGAGCAAGCTAAAAGCAACAGTGGCAAGGAAAAACTCCCTAAATAGGAAGAAACCTTGAGAGGAACCCAGGCTCAGAAGGGGAACCCATCCTCCTCTGGTCGACACCAGAGAGTGATAAAAAGAGTACAATGTTACAATGCTAAAAGTCATTGGGTTGTTAAACTAGGCCATCGTGCTGTTGAACCACACAATCACACTGTTGAACTAGGCCATCCGGTTGTTGAACCAGGCCATTGCGCTGTTGAACCAGGCCATCATGCTGTTGAAGCAGGCCATCGCATTGTTGAACCAGGCCATTGTGCGTTAAATATACACCAATTCTACCATCAAGCTTGTTTCTATAGATCACAATGTTTGCATAGAAAGAGGTGTACACAAATAAATGAGACCCCTGGTCTTTACCTGTATTTTCTTTGGCAATTTGTACACTTGCTCTAGTGTTCTTTTTGGAGAGAAATGGCTTTTCACGTTTTACAAACCAATTCCATTATTGAAGTCTGAGGTTCTTGTACACTTATTTTTGCATCAAATATTTTGCTCTTGAAAGGTAATTTTAAATGATTACAGTATAATTATTTATCTTTTTAAGTCCCTTGCCCCACACAATTTTGAAGGTATTAGATTGTTTAAATAAAAATCACTATACAATATCAACTTTGTGTCACTTGAAGTATCTTCATCTGTGGGCACTGTATCAGAGAGGATGAAAACATGTTAAAAATATATAAAAACTTAAAAGGTTATCCATACTTATGTATCTATGTGTACAACATGAAAATGAACATGTGGATTGACTGCTTGGCTCTTACTTCCACCTTTACATTCCAGCAGCACTAAATGAAGCAAGGGGTGTTTAAAGATTTTGTCACCATCTCAGGTGTTTGGTGCGAACAGCGTCCGGCTTGAGGATTAGCCTGACCTCACCTATTGATTAATGCTGCATTTGCATAATTTTTTACCTTCCATGGGCTGTAATTACAAGACACCCTAATCCCTATATCTAATCCTTCTGCCATTTTCCTGAGGAGGTCTGACCTCTATCAGAGATAAAGAGACCACCTTCCTTTCCATTCGCAACTAATACTCCTGAGCCCAGCCTGATAAACTCTCCCTTTTAACAGCCTTTTGTCAGAAGCTGAACCTTAAACTCTGGAACACTGCATCTGAACATGCACATTTGCCTCATGAGTCTGAGGGAATGGGCTCAAAGGAGTGATAGGCTCTCCTTAGAGGACACTTCTGACCTGACAGAGTGCTGAGAGTGCCATTGGAAAAGGGATTGCCCGAGGCTCAATGAACTTTCAAGTTTTGCCCTACACCTTCAACTGTGGTCAAGTCTGCTACAGAGAAAGATATGTTAAAGATGACTGGATCCAAGGCAGTTTTAATCTGGAGAAAGTCCCCACAACACAAAAGGAAGCTGGTTGTTTTAAACACTGGTTTGAAGTAAAAAGGAATTTTTAGTGTTTGACAATGACAATGTCCCTAGAATGTATGATAGACATGCCTATAGTGCAATCTCATTTTTAAAGTCGGGAAATTATCTTTGCTCTGGAAACAACCTTGTATCTCCATTTTAGACATTTGTATTACTACATTTGAAAATATCAGTTGCTCTTTACATCATGCAGATGATGACAAAGAGTTCCAATACTTAAACCAAGGGATAGATCCTCCTAGTCAGATATGCAAGTCCTGGAGTACTTGCTTTTAAAATACTCAAGTATTCAAAAGTACATTTTTTAATGTCAGTGCATTTCTATTGTATACTGTTGGTGCAATGTTTTTAAAGTGCCTAGTGTGAAAAAAAAAATGAAAAAAAAAAACCTGAATGCACTTAGGATGAACACACCTAGTTGCTTGTAGAGCCTGTAGAATACAAAGCTTGTGTAAATTGCTACAAAATCTGTAGAAGCATGTCTGAATTGACAAAAGTATAGCCATTATTGTAAGGACTCACGGGTTGCTTGAAGTAGGCGCAGACTTGAGTTGGAATTTAAACAGGTTTAATAAAGCTATTTTCAAGGAATACAGAGACCTTACACGTAACATTGATCCACAAACATAGCC
Organism: Lepidarchus adonis; assembly: GCA_037576955.1. NCBI lineage: Eukaryota > Metazoa > Chordata > Actinopteri > Characiformes > Lepidarchidae > Lepidarchus > Lepidarchus adonis. Next base: position 16,666,254 of record JBBIGC010000013.1, on the reverse strand, counting down.
AACACACCAGCAACTTACAAATACACTGAGACAAACAAGAAACACCTGGGGAGATCACATGACACACCAGGGCAACACCCAACTGACAAACACTTCAAATTAAAAGTACAGGGAACACAACACATGACGAGACGTTAGAGCCCCACCCCTAAGGCACATGACCACATGTGCCTAAATCTCCTAACCAATCACCAAAAACAACAAAACCCATAAACTCCAAAACCAGAAAAAGGGGCAGGACTCATACACAAGACGACAGACTCAGACAAGGCCACACAACCTAGACTGTCAGACTTCTAGGCTCAAAAACAAAAGAACTCTTTACTCAGAACTCTATACTCTCTTGCATACTCCATCACTACCAGACTAAAAAAAAAAAAAAAAAACTCCAGAATCAAAAACTATTAAACTCACTTAGACAAACTGACAAGACCAGAATCTGACATTTAACAGACACACCAAGAACAGGAAAAGACTAAACATAGCAAAGACAGACAGAAGACAAACCAAACAAACTATTCAAGAACAAACCAAAACATGAACGAGCAAGAAAACACGGAGGCAACAAAAACACAGAACCGAGGTCACAACTGTAACATGTACACTACTATGAAGACAAAATAGCTCAAAACAAACATTAGACAAACAGAACAAGGCACAAGCAGACACTAACCATGGCCTAGCACACTCAGAAAACAAACAGCCATAATGAATCTATTCTAATACAGTTCACACAAAAGAAATCAGACATCCCAAGCAAAAACACGAAACTAACAAGACACAAAAACATGGCTTCATGACCTTAACAAATAAACAGTACACCACAAAACAAGACAAGGCATAACCGAAACAAAGAGGGACAGAGACACGACATTGCAAAGAGTAACATGCTTAAGCAAACATAGGATTTCCCACTGGGAATAAACCACTTGAAATCATATGAATCAGAGTTTGCAGGAAAATCACAAAAACCACAGAGCATGGTACTGGCTCATAGACCAACCTAGCTTGAATGCTACCAGGTGGGTTTACCAACACAGGAACAAAAACACAGCTGTTCATAGGTCCACTTGAACCCACAGGCGAGTTCCAACTCGCAGGACCCAACAGCGGTTGATGAGCATACTGTCCACTCATGTTAGCCGCTCCAGCTTGTGAAGTCCACACGGCGTCACTGACCTGTGTGGATACGGACAGGGTTCAGTCTCTGAGGTTGCGTTGCTCTGGTCTTAACCTCCTTTGCTCGAGGCTTACCGCTCCTCGGTTCCTCCGAGCTCCTTGAGACAGAATTCCCAGGCTCAGTACAGTTCTGGCCCACGACTTCACTGTTCACGGGACAAACTGTAACCTCGACTTTCTCCTCCAGCTGCAGCCCTGGCGTACCTTCACTCTCCCTGGTACAACTTTGAGTCGATCCGTCGACCTCCATAAGCTGAGGAGGCGGGCTCTCAACAGTCATTGGCTGAGGAAGGGAGCATTCCACCTCCATTGGCTGAGGAGCTTCTTGGTCGCCTGCAGGACCCAGTTCGGAAGATGACAGAGGGGCTGCGTCCAGGTGCAATAGGGGAACCGCTTCTCCCTGTGATTTCCTCACGGTAGTGAGAGGTTCCGTGGCCTTTACACGGTTTCTCCTTCTGTTTCGCCCTCTGCGCCGGGGTTTCCTCTCTGCTTCTCCGCCAGAGGAGGCATCAGTTTCGGATTCTGGATCCTCCCTTACTTCGGACAGGAGCAGTTCCCTTGTCCCTCCAGTCTGGGACTCACGGAATCGACTCTTGGGGACTCTGGCTGCCTTCCTCTGAGAATGCGGTCTAGCTCACTGATCGTAGCCAACAATCGCATGTCAGGATACTGGACAAACAGCTCTCTCAGTTCCTCGTCCAGTTTCTCACCTGCGACCAGCTCTTCTCCTTGTTTCTTCCATTGTAGAAACATTTGGCTGCCAAGTTCCACCGCATCGCCCCTTGCCGAATTCATTCTTCCTTTCCTCCTCAAGTTGCTACTTCAATGACGGTGGATCAATCTGTAAGGACTCACGGGTTGCTTGAAGTAGGCGCAGACATGAGTTGGAATTTAAACAGGTTTAATAAAGCTATTTTCAAGAAATACAGAGACAAAAACAGAGACAAAAACACATGCTTTCACACACAGAGACCTTGTAACAACATTGATCCACAAACATAGCCAACACACCAGCAACTTAAATACACTGAGACAAACAAGAAACACCTGGGGAGATCACATGACAAATCACCTGACAGACACATGACACACCAGGGCAACACCCAACTGACTCAAACACTTAAAAATAAAAATACAGGGAACACAACACATGACGAGACGTTACAATTATCATTGTTATTTATTGTTATTTATTTAACCCCCTATTCTTGTCTTATTGGAACTGAGTTATGTACCTATCCACTGCCCTTGTGTCACATTACTAATAGTTTTGTGTTTATTTGACAAGATTAAGGCATATTTTTCTGAAACTCTGCATCTTTTTTACCCTTTCATGAGAAGTGGACTATGAAAAATATTTCCAGAATTATTTGGGAATTTTTTTTTGCTTAAAATTAGATATAAGTTAAGTTTTTTTTCCTCTGTAAAATGAACATTTTAGAGATACAAAGTCTCGTTCCAACAGCACAGTTGTAATTGCGTTACTTTAGCAGACCTACTATAGCAGCGGTGTTTGGCATAAGTGGAATTGGGATGTTCTGGCAAACTGGATATTGAAGATTACTTCCAGATACAATCCATATTCAGCCGTCTGCACTTGGGCTTTGATAATAAATGCTCTCTTCCTCTAAAAAGGAAAGATTGATTCTATTGAGGTACACTGGATCCAGGCTGAACTACTGCCTGAAAAACCAAGTGCTTGTCTTGAAATAGAGCCTACCCTTTAAGCAGTGGTAAAAAGTTCAGTTCGGCCATCAAAGAGAAAGGGTGGAGAGAGAAAAATCCTCTGATTCATATCATCTCATTCCTCTGGAGAGGGGAAAAGGGAAAGAGGGAGTGAAGCTGAGAATTTTCAATGCAAATGCCTAGAGTATGTAGAGACTAATGAGGTGTACAGTTGTTTTTACTGAACAACTTGTCATTCTGAGCCCCACAGGCTGGCCACAGTGCTTATCTAATGCAGACACACAGCTTCAGTGCCACAGCACTTTGTGAAATTATCTCATTCAGCCACTGTAGTTAGAAGTGGGGTACCTAATAACTAGGCTGTGGGCTTCAGCAAAAGTTCAGTCTATCGCTGTGGCAGAATTTTTACTTGTAATGACTTTGGGACACGACCATTAATTTTTTAGATGAGTGTTGCATGTTATGGTGCCAGCACATTGGACCTGTAGGAGCCATTACTGTTACATTAATGACAACTGCCTGCTGAGTCATGGAACAAATTGCTCCACTGTTTCCTGTTGATTAGTTTAATATAATGTTTCAATAGGTTTTAAGCCTTCAGGCAGGTCAGTTGCATAGCTGGTGAACATTTTCGCTCATTTTGCGGAAGCACCCTGTGACCCGCTCTCTGAATTCTAAAGATCTTTACTCTTAACCCATTCTTTTATCCATTCTCCATACTGGTGGTCCATTTCGGGCTGTGGGGAAGCTTGAACCGAGCCCAGCTAACTATAGGCCCAAGACAGGGTTCACGTCTATCACAGAACAACCATCTCTGCACACACTCACACCACAAGCCTTTGAACAGTGGTAGGACACCAATGCAAACACAGTGAGCTCTTGTATACTCCACAAAAAAGCACCTGGGTGACCCAGGATCAAACCCTGGACGTTTTTGATGTGAGGAGACAGCAATAACCACTACACCACAGTGCCAGCTTTCTCCATGTATCCCCTGCAAATCCTTCAGTAGATGGATCGTCCGCCATGCCCAAAAACACCATCTTACCAGATAGCTGCCTTCTGACTAACAGGCACAAATATAAAGGGGTGTGGCAGCAGTGGTTCCTTCCATCAGTCAGTGTGTTCCAACATAATATATATTGTAATATATCTGCCATCCCTATACATCAAACTCTATTGGAGAATTGGGTGCACAGACCTGCTCAGCTGTAAAAAGTGGTCACATTATAGATGGAGCTTAGCATCAATGCTCTGGGAAGTTAAAGGCCACCACAAACATCAGGAGTGTATGTGGCCTACCAGGCATGCAGAACCGCTGAACCATTTATGAATCCCTATACAGTATTAGGATTAGATCTGCCAATGTAAATGCCAAATGCTACTGCATAGCAATGTCCAGCTCTGGTCCTGGATGGTCCAGCACATTCTCGTGATTTCCTTGCTCAAACACTCCTTTCATTTAAATTATTTCCAGTCACGTCAACTGTTTGCGTTAGCAGTAATGGGAGTTTTTACTGATCAATGTATACACACCAATGAAGTAAACAGTTAAATCTCTCACAATGGTTTCGATCTACTGATTTTCTTCTTCCTCCGTTTCTGGATTATCACCGTACAGCATCCAGCAGTCGTCGGCATCATACTCACATTCCAGAAACTTTGGTAGCAACAATCCATTGACTGAATGTCCTGGTGAAAACCTTCTCCTTGCACCTCACTCACTGTATCTCGATCTCTAGATGGGAGCAAGAAGTGGACTTTCAGTCATAAGCCAAATCCCAGTTTCTGCTGTGAATCAAGCAGCTTCTGAACTCCTTCCTTTAGCCCAGAAAGTTCTTGCAGAGCCATTTCAGAGGAGTTGTTCAGTCCTGCCTTGGACTAATTCTACCAAATATCATACAGTACATCATTATGCTAGAGAAAAGCATGAAACACCACCAAACTACAGAATCATCAATAATGAAAGTGGCCTGCAGACTTGTCATCAAAGATTTTTGCAATTCTCATATCACATAAGTTTAGAGGAAGCTAATAAGAAGCTTCTGACCTATAATGGACCTTTAAAAAATGATCTTTAAAAATGGCACTTGTGTTTAATGAACCAATCAAATCATAATAAATGAAATGATGGTTCAACCACAATTCCCACAATTCCCAGACAAATATTCTATATTATCTTTAATATAGAAGAAAAATGCAATTTTGAGCTTAAATGTAGCCATGTCACATCATGGGTTTACTAATGTACAGTATTTTCAGAAAGAAACCCCACAGTGTAGCAGTATAATTGCAATATGGTCTTTTGTCCACCCTAACTTCCTCCAGAAGTTAGAAGTTTCTCTTCTAAACTCACTCTTTCCAGAATCGAAGATTAGTGATACAGTACAGTAGTGGTGTAAATCACAAGTTCAAATACAATTTTACATTGATTATGTTGATTTACGTCACATGCAGCGATGTGATACTGAGGTCCAGAGCCAATTTGAAATTTTATTCCATTTCCATGAAACCACACATGCAAATAAATTATAATCTGAACATTTTTATTACTAACGATCAACTAGAGCTGTTTTTCATAAAAAAAATATCAGTAAATTTGTAAAATGTTGTAAAAAGTAAAAAATTAAATGAATTTAAATTTAATTTGAAATGAACACACATCAATTTTCATGTGTCAGATTGATACATCGGACCATGCTCCATTTTGGTCAATGCATCACTATGGATTGATTAATTCTTACACCTCTAATAATCAGCACCATGGGAAATAGCTTACCTAGGTAAATTATGGATTTTTTCAACACGGTGTAGTTTTTAGTGTTCACAGCAAGAAGTCCTGGGTTCAGTGTACAAGCTCTCCTTGTGTTTGTTTGGGTTTCCTCCAGGTTCTCTGGTTTCCTCCCACTGTTCAAAGGCTTGTGGTTTAGTTTGACTATACATTGCCCGTAGGTGTTAGTATGTGTGTGTGAATGGTCGTATGTGTCCTCTGTGTTGCCCTGTGATGGGTTGGCTTCCTGTCCAGGGTGAACTCTGCCTTGGGCCCCTAGTCAGCTGTGATCAGCTCCAGGGGTATGAAAAACTAATGAATGAAGTTAATTTCATCTCCAGTTTTATCCTGTTTGGATTAGACCATCCTCAGATCAGAGTCCTCCCCATCTAAATTTGGACACCCTGTGGCCTGACAGTGACATGTAAAGTATGGTGCAGCTGAGATTCAAATCTGAGTGCCAAGTGCCATTTTCTTCTCCGCTAAGTAGACATTCTGCTACGTTTGTCTTTTGAAGGGTGTTGTACTGACCCTTCTGGAGGCCTAATTGAGACCTGTGGTTTCTTCACTTAGACGCCTCAGACCACTTGGCAGGTCCTGACAGGATGGACAGCTGGGTAAATTGCATGCAAGAGTGATCAGAGACCCAGACATCAGCTCAGTGCAATGGACCAGACTACAAAGTGATCAGCCATAACATAAAGACCAATAGTCTAATATTGAGTAGCCCACCCTTATCATCAGCCATAACATTAAGGCCACCTGCCTAATATTAAATAGGTCCCCCTCATGCATTGATATGCCATAACATTAAGACCACCTGTCTAATATTAAGTAGGTCCCCCTTATGCATTGATCAGCCATAACATTAAGATCACCTGCCTAATATTAAGTAGGTTCCCCTCATGCATCAAAAGCCATAACATTCAGACCACCTCCCTAATATTGAGTAGGTCCCCCTCATGCACTGATCAGCCATAACATTAAGACCACCTGCCTAATAGTGAGTAGGTCCCCCTTCATACATTGATCAGCCATAACATTAAGACCCCCACACTTTGTACAACAGGAGCTCGTCTCTGGGATCACTCCACACTCCCCATATTTATCCTTGAACATTGGGTGCCCATGATCCAGCTGTCCTTCTTTGGATCACTTTAGTAGGTACTAACTAGTGCACATCTAGAACACTCCACAATACCTGCTGTTCTGGAGATGCTATAGGCCCTCAGATCATTACACTCCTGCTTCCATCGCATCAGCCTCAAGAATATATATATATATGTGTGTGTGTGTGTGTGTGTGTGTGTGTGTGTGCGTGCGTGCGTGCGTGAGTGCGTGTGTGTGTGTGCGTGCGTGCGTGCGTGTGTGTGTGCGTGTGTGCATGGATGAGAGACAGCTCGTTTTGTGTTTCCCAGCATGCAAGGGAGCTGTGTGGCAGCAATGCGAGCACGCTAAAACACACACTCAGCTTTGAGGCCCAGCTCTACATGGCTCTGGGGCTGTGAAAAGCGTGTATGAAGCTACACTACTGCTGCTGATCGTAGCTCCCCACATCAGGTAGACAATGAAAGAGCACACTTTTTGTTCTTCCTCTAAAATCCAATTACAGCTACTTTGCCTCACCTCCCCTCACAAAGCTCCTCTTCATTTCCCTCACCATTTCAGGCCTGAAGTGAAGGTAGTGCTCTGAAGCTAGTGCTGTGAAGGTAACGCTCTGAAGATAGTGCTGAGAGTGAATGACAGAAATGAGAGGTTTCCATTACAGCTGCAGTTTGCAGGTAGCTGGCTGCCAGTCTTTGGCTCACTCCACAGATGGCTTTAATATGGTACAGAAGCTGCAAGCCCGTTAGCACAACCGCGACTTCAAAAGACCTGTTACGTTCGTTTCAAAGCTGAATCCAACCAGGATGGAATTCTCACTTTCAAGCCCACTTAGCACCCTGCTATGCACACTAAATGTGTTTGGATGTGGTGGGTCGTGTGGTGGGGGAGCCACACTGGTCTGCTGGGAATGTTAAAGGATAAAGAGGCTTGAAAGGAGCCTGTAGTTGGACATGCTACAGCCCTTTGTAGTCGGTCAGACTGTGAGATGGGGTTACTATGCTATACCTGTCAGGCAAGCGATATAGAATTTGTTTTGCTTGTGGGTTAAAGGGCCTACTTACTTCTTACTTCAGAAGTAAGTCTCATTGCCAGACAGAGGTGTAGCTTAAAATTACATATGTTATAACTTACAGATGATTATATTTTCATATTTGTATTTTTGATACAGGGGTTACAATTCAGTTTGTTCTCTGGAAAACAACCCACCTATATGCTGTACCATTTATCATACTGTGAACAAGTAGTCTGAGTGTCCCACTTGTATAGTCCATCTTGTATTCAAGTAAAATTTTGCGAAATTGAACCATAATTTAGCCATATTCAGTCTTATGCTTATCTTCAACCTAAATCCTAAAGTCTAACCCTCACATCGGCCTTAAACCAAATCCTCTCAACCTGATTCTGACCCTAGCACTAAACCTAACTGTCACTCTGGTTCTAAACCTGACTTTTATTCTTACCCAAAACCTGTCACATCGCATCTAAACCTAACCCTTACGCTCGTTCTGTTGACACAAGGCAGAGAAGATCCATGGTTTTATGTTGTTTAAGGCAAATTCTAACCCTACCACTCAGTTATTAGACCAGGCAACATCACACATCAGGTCTCAATGGGATAAAAATAAGGCTGGTTATCTATACTGATATGGGTAATGTGTTAGGAATGAAAGGATGCCATATTGTTTGGTGGAAATGGAAATGAAAAATCCAAACAAACAGAGGGCTGGATTAAAAGACACCCCACAAATCTAGTTCAATATTTATGCAAATTTGCAAAAAAAAATTATTGCACTATATCAAAATCGTACTCAATATCCATGTACTTGTATGGATGGTGTCCTCCCAGATCTGGACCAGGGCAACACTGAGATTCTGGAGAGTCTGAGGTGCAACCTGGCTCTGTCGAATAGACTGAAACAAAATGTCCCAGAGGTGTTCTATTGGATTTAAGTAGGCGAGCATGGGGTGTTAAATCCTTCATCTTCCAGGAACTGCCTGCATACTCTCACCCCATGAGTCCAGACATCATTGTGCACCAGGAGGAACCCACTGCCCCAGTGTAGGCTCTGACAATGGATCCAAGAATTTTATTCCCATACCTAATGGCAGTCAGGGTGCTGTTGGCTAGCCTGTAGAGGACTGTATGTCCCTCCATGGAAGTACCATCACTGACCCATCACCAAACCAGTCATGCTGAATGACCATACAGGCAGTATAATGTTCTCTACAATGAGCACAGGGACTAGAAGAGGACATTGGGCTCTCAGACAACCCTCATGAAGTCTGTTCTGATTGTTTGGTCAGAGACAATTATACCACTGGCCTGCTAAAGGTCACTTTTTAAGTCTCTTATTGCGCAAATGAGCAAATACTGGTCCTGCTGATGGGTTGCAGAACAAAAACAATACATATTGTAAAATTTGTTTCCCCCCATTTAAAACAGTGCTGTTGGCTGAAATTCACACATATTATTTCTTGAGGAACATGGTGTAGATGCACCAAACCTGCCTCTGCCTTTCTGGCTTGAAGTGACCTCTTTGCACCAGGCTGCATGCTTCCTAATGCTGTCACTCACTTTGTAGTGTCATTAATAATTCCCCTAATCATTTCCTCTGAAGCGAAGATTTTATAATGTCTTTTCTCTTGGCTCTGCATGATAGCTACAGTACATAGCACAGTGTAGCTGGCGTGCTGATGAAGCTCAAGGCTGCCGTGCTATCTGTCTGCCCTCTCATCAGAATATGATATTCAAGTGACATTTTACTCTGCCCTATAAGAGAGCACACTTTCTTGTTCTCTCTTTTACGCACACACTCTCTTTCTTTCACTCACTTACACTCTCTCTCTCTCACTCTTTCTCTCTCTCGCTCTCTCTCTCTCTCTCACACACACACACACGCACACACACACACACACACACACACACACACACACACACACACAC
>JBBIGC010000013.1:16620453-16635143 GCA_037576955.1 Lepidarchus adonis | reverse complement strand
AGCCGCACCTGCAACCACTCTGACATGCGCAGATTGGCCACACAGAGCGTCACAGAGAGCACGAGACTCACAGAGAGAGGAGATGTTATATATATATATATAAGCTGCACTCAAATGTTTGGAATTTCTTGTCATACAAGAAGGGTTCTTGCTTTCTTCCTGGAAGAATACAGAAACGCAACCTGCCAAGGTGCAAGCACAACTGGCTTTTAATGTTGAATGGAAGATAACAATCACATTGGATTATTGCATGTACATCCCAAAACACACCCATGATTTAATAAGAGACTAGCTATAACCCACTGGAACCTATTTTCCACAAAAGAGACTCAGACACACCCTAAATGATAACCCTACATTGTTAAAATATTGCATAATCTTTCTTCCGTCTAATGTGAATCAAATAATCAAAATATGAGTCAAAGCCCATATGACAGTTTCACAGTGCGCATTTTGTCATACACAGCCAATACAAAACTGACCAGTGAATGTCTGCCAGACAGACCATTATCTTCCACAATATCTAGGAAGAAGAGCAAGCTGTCTGCATCATTACTGATAATTCAGATGGTTCAGCACTTTGTCGGTGATATCACTTCGAACAAGATGGAAACCATTTTGTGGTTGAATCCAAGAATCACCTTGTTTGAAGGCCAGCATTAGGCAGATGGTGATCCTGGCAAGTCTTCACCTGGCTCAGATGGAAGACTCTAGCTATTGATTAACATGGCACATGTCTTTCCATGTTCAATAATCCCTACGAGCCTGGCAGCTCAAGAGTAGCGGTCGACAGTGTCAAAATAGAGATATTTGAGCTGGAAGATGGCTGGGGCTGAGGCAATGAAGCATGAAGCACATTATGGAGTTGAAGGAGATGTCTGCAGTTGCCATCATGAGGGGATAGCAAGCTGCTGACAAGCTACATGAATTATGGCTCTAGGGTCCACTTTGAGAGCAGGATTACAAAGCGTCAGAAGTTTTACTTGCACACTGGAACAACAACGCCTGACTCTTGCCAAACAAAGCACAGTGTACATTCCTGTCAAACGTAAGAGCTCTTGTAAATGTGTTTTTTACACAGTGAACACTCTGGTTCAGTGCATATGCTGCACTAAAATGTTTGGAATTTCTTGTCATACAAATAAGGCAATGCCACTATTTTTCAAACAATACTTCCTAAAAGTATTACATTTGGTCATATATTTACATATATTTACATTTACATTTACATTTATTCATTTGGCTGACGCTTTTGTCCAAAGCGACTTCCAGGTACAGGATTCAATCAAGCATAAATTCAGACATGACAATACTGATGCGAGTGGCAGGGAGTTCAATACAATCTTCTTAGTCATAGAAAAACAGTGTAAGTCCTACAACAGTGCATATAAGTGCCACAACATTACTACCTGAAAGAGAAACACATTTCTGCACTATAATTAAGAGCTTATATGTAATTCTGAAACACATAGTTAACTATGCTACAGCATAGTTAACATGGACTATTCATATATACAAGTGTTTTAGATGCTGAGGTAGTCACAGAATAGTACAGTCTTGAGGTGTTTCTTGAAGGTGGAGAGAGTCTCCGCAGTTCTGATGAATATATTTATTATATATAATTTATAATTATATATTATATATAATTTATTATATATATATATATATATATAATATAAATATATTTATTTTTTAAATGATCCAATAACCTTTCTGCATGTGGCTATAGTATACACTACCAGTCAGAAGTTTGGACACACCTTCTCATTCAATGTTTTTATTTTAAATACTTTCCAAATTGTAGATACATACTGAAGACATCAAGTATATGACGCAAGATATATTATGTAGCTAAGAAAAAAAAAAGATAAATAACTGTGCAATGCTGCAAACCCTTGGCCTTCTCTCAACGAGTTTCATGATGTAGTCACCTGAAATGGTTTTCACTTCACAGTTGTGTCAGGGGTTATTTGTGGAATTTCTTGCTTCTTAATGGGATTAGGACCATCAGTTGTGTTGTGCAGTTGTCATTTTGGTACACAGCTGATATAACATAATATAACGTAATGTTTAATAGTAAATAATGCTCAGATTTAATGCAAAATTAGTTTTTAATATTAAGAGATTAATATTAATGTGTAATTAGTTGTAAAGATTTAATGCTTTCAACAATGTTATAAAGATGATCATGAGCTAAATATGGCTTTGGAGAAATAGATGGAGAAACTTGTCTGAAGTGTATCTGAAGTTAAGGCAGCTGTATTTTGCTGGTGATGAAACAGCAGTTAGCTTGGCTTCTCTATTTCCAGATATTTTAATTATCATATTTAGTGAATATACCTCATCAGCTCTACAGCCCTTGCAGCACATTCGGATGAAACAAAATAAGACAAAACACATCTCTGAACACTGCAGGCATGGGTCGAGACCATTACCACTTTATCAGAGTCTTAATGAGAATTTGAAGCTCCTTTCCACATTCTCCCTCCTGTTGTGTTTGTTGTATGGCTATTAGTCTTTGTTTTCTTCCATACCATTTTCTGGTCTAAAAATGTATCTCAATAAACAAATGCCAGTGTATTCTTTTAATTATCTTCCAAAGGTTATGTATAGCGCCCTCCACAACTATTTTCACCCTGGTTAAGATGTGTTAAAAGCCTTAAGATAAATTAATTTATTTTATTGCAGGAGCATAATCTCACACTGACATTTGTAGAATATCTGTCATTTAGCTGACATTAAAGAAAATTCATCACTAAAAAATAATAATAAAATAAATTTCTTTTAAGCATTGTTGTATTGTCTTGCTTAGTTTTTAAAGTTGTTCAGAGTACATAGGAACTTTTAATGAGTAATTAATGACTGTCCTTGGAGTATTAATATGATGTGACACAGAGTCATATTACTCTTAGCCATTCTTCAACATGTTAAAAACACGAGAACGTGCCATTCAAGTAATGTGATCTCATGAGATATGTGTCAGCCTTCATAAGTCAGGTAATGGCTACAAGAAAATAGCTTTTTCCTTAAACCTGCCTGTATTTACAGTCAGAGAAATAATAGTTTAAAACAGCTGGAACAGTGATAAACAAGACTGGAAGAAGAGCCAATGTTATCTGTGCTCATTGAGGAGGAAGGTAAGGGAAGTAAAATATTCTCCAAAACCCACTGTTAGTGAACTGCACCAAAGAGTGGTGTCTTGGGGTCAAAAAAGTCTCCATGACAACCATAAGATACTAAAATACTATTTCCATGCCAACAAGCTGTCTGGGAGACATTTAAGGAAAAAACCTTTTCTCATCTACAATCACAAATGTAAACATTTGGAGTTTGGCAAGTGCAACTTCATGTTCTTTGGTCAGAAAATTTTGTTTTTTGGCAACATTCTAAGTAGGTCTGGCATAAATCCAAGGATGAGTGTGCAGAAAAGCACCTCATGCCCACTGTGAAGTATACTGGAAAATCTGTGATGCCACTGGGCTGTTTCCCTGATAACCTTGTTAGGGGGAATTGCATCATGAACTCCTTGAAATATCAGGACAATTTTAAATTAAATCTGGTGGCCTCTGCCAGAAAGCTGGAGGATAATGCATTATAATTACCCTAAACATATGGCAAAATCTACACAAAAAATCGCTCAATAAACACAAAATCAAGCTCATCTCATGAGACTTAAACCTAATTGAAAACTTTTGGGGTGAGCTGAGGAGCAGAGTGCATAAGAGAACACCCAAGACTCTGAATGATCTACAAAGATTGTGCAAAACGGAATTGTCAAAAATCCTTGTCTCTGTATTTTTCCACCTTGTGAAATGTAATAGAAGAGAATGTATAGGAGACTGCAGTCTTGTTGATAAAATGGGGTTATATGAAATAATTTCAACAAGGGTGGCAATAATTGTGGCACACGCGATTTCATGTAAAAAATAATTTCAAAAAAAGGATATTTTTCACAATGAATAAATGTACTTCAGTTAAAGGTTGCATTTTTTTCTTTTTTTTTGTTGTGTTTAGGGAAAAAAATTATTTATTAGAAGCCATAAGAAACCATCATAACCAGGGGTGCCAATAATTGTGGAGGGTGCTGTATAACTGGCTCACTGCTGCTCATGCAGCTGGTTACACTGAAGCAAAGTTGACCTTACCTCAAAGAAAACCCAAGGATTTTTTGTCAGCCCGTAGACCATTACAAAGCGGCATGCTTCCATATAATACAGTCCAACCACAAGCTTCTCTCACATCTTTCAAGGTTTATGGAAAACACCTTTTGTGAGCACAGACCATGCTTTCAATTAATGGTGATTTAAGGAGTGAATACAAGACACAGTCTGGGCTGGAGGTCTGGGCTGCTTATTTGCATTAAAAAGGCCTGACCCCTTGGCTGAACATCCTATGAAGGAATGTGTGGGAGGAGATGAGGAGAATGGCAGTGGTGGGAGCATGTTCATTTTATTCAGACAGAGTAGATTTAGGCATCATCTTTCTCCAAAGCTGAGGCCATATTGTAGAGCACTCACAGATGGCTAATTGTTTAGCATGAATGAGTTTTGTCTTCTTTAAATAGAGTGAGCTCAACCCACAATTACTTCTGTTATTAGCAGATCAGGGCCCACTGGAATGAAGTGTGGCATCACTTTAACAACTTCAAGTTTCTAAAATTTTAATATCTGTCACACACTTGAATATAGCAGCCATCATTAACACTCCCAGGACACTATCTGCAATGATAATTATAAAGTAATTGGGCATGTTCTCTGTTTTTGTAAACTTTAATGAGAAAAATATGCTTTAACAGGCCACTAGCAGCTGCTAATTTTACATTTGCCAGTAATTATCAAGCATGTTAGACCTCTCAGACAGGATGAACAAGTTTGCAGTTTGAGGAAAGGCCAATGTTAAGGCTGTTTGAGCAGATGATTCAAGAAAACAGTGTCCTTTTTTTAGACTTTATTTATTATTTTCCCAAAGCGCTGAATATGGTCACCCAACGCAACGGTGACTCCATGAAAGAGAAAGGATCTGTATGGAAATTTCAGCACCAATTTGAGGCTTAGACTCTCTGTGACATCCATTTGCTTTTTATCTTGTCTATAACACACTGTTTTTGACACACCACAGTTGCAAAATGGATTTAAAACCCAGAACTTTGTGTCCAAATGGGCACTGAGCTGGTAGCTGACGTGGTATGAAGTTATTGGCCATATAATGTGTTTTTCCAATATATGGTCTTCTGAATATTAGATTATATATTGTATGTTATATATTATATATGCTATTGTAGAATAGACATTACTCTGGACATACCTAAATGACTAACTACACATTATGTATTTTAGTTGATTGAAAGTGATGACTGCAAACATACTGGACATACATACATACATACATGCATGGCATGTAAGATCTCAGTGGGCAGCATGGTATTGAGGGATAAAAACTGTCCCCAAACCTGGCTTATAATGTCAACAACAAGAACAGCATTATTATTATTGTTGTTACAATAATAACTGTAACAACAACAACAACAATAATAATAATGTATTATTATTATTATTATTATATACATTTTTACTTAGTTTTAAAGCTTCTGTTTGACATAGGAGCACAAGCTAAATTTGGCTTTGAAAGAACAATAGAAGGAGTAGGAACCTTGTCTTAAGTTCAGACCAAAGAGACAGCTTTGTTGCTGCTGACAGTGATTCGATGAAAGGGAAAGGATATGTAAGGAAATTTCAGCACCGGTTTGAGGTTCAGACCCTCTGTGACGATCCATTTACTTTCTATCTCGTCTCTAACATGCTGTTTCTGACACACTTTGGCTCGAAAATGGATTTCTAATACGGTTTTCATCCCAGAGCTTCGTGTCCAAATGGGCGCCAGGCTGGTAACTGTGTTACTCATGTTAGCACTCTTTCGCGGCACAAACAGTTTGCTGTGACCTTTACTATCTGAGTTGATGTGGGTAAGGTGCCGAAACATTGATCTTATCTGAACTGTGCTGGGACTCCTGACTGTCTGCAATCACTTACAAATGACAAGTGATTCTTCAGTGACGAGGCTACTGCTCTGAGAGCCTGTAGAGGCAAAGAGAAAAGGCCCAGCGGCCCAGCTCAGCAGTTCATTCAGTGACCGAATGGCAAGTTGGGGATGATGAAAGCAGTGGCTAATGGCTGCTCCAGGTTCAGTGTTACTGAAGCTTTATGTCATCAATGTAATATGAGAGAGATTATCAGATGGCTATCATGTCTGTCCTCTAGGGTTTTGACGACACATTTGTATCAATGCATCACTCAGATAACACTCCTAGTTCCTATTGTATTCCATAAGAAAAGCTGGAAGGGGAGGGTTATCTCATAATCCTGAGTCACGCATCTTTAAAATCTCTTTTCTCCATCTAGAGCCTCCAGCCACAATACGATTAGGATTTGGGAAATCCAGAGGCTGGGGTTTTAGTGTATATAAAGTCGCATTTACAAGATTCACTTCGAAATGGCCTCTTATTGTGCTGCAGTTTTAATTGGATGCCATTTGCAGAAGCTGTTATGCACTGGCGACGCACTGGGTCCAAAGTGGCACAGGTTTTATTGCACTCCATCAGGCAGTTCACCAAGTTTTGAACTTTGCAATTATTACTTGCTTTTTTTGTTGTAAGGCTGAAGAGTAGTAGAAACAAAAATAATCATGCTGGTCTGAGTTCTTGAGTTGCATCACCTTTGGAGGGACTACAGGAGACTGTCAGTTCCCAGGCAGGAGACAAAAGCCTGACAGATTCTGTCTTTTATTTAGGACGCAAACACAACACAAGCTAATTCTTGACAGCAGCATACACTAAAGGCACAAACAATGCTCCAAGGCAGAATGCAAAGTTACCACGAGAAACACAGGAAACTTACAGCGAAGGTCACGTCGTCCAGACAAGTCCAGGAAGTTTAAAGACAATTGGGCGGGGCTAGGAGGAAAAGTAACCAATGACAGAGAGAGAGACAGGAAGAAAGATGGAACCAATGGGGAAACAGCAAACAGGTGGGGCAAGAGGATGAGGGGAAATGGGGCAATGGGGCGTGGCTAACAAGGGGGGAAGTACTAAGGGGATACAGCAGGGAGGATCAGGAAGCTAGATAGCTTTGAATAATGGAAAACTTTGGGTAATTTTGGGGAGGGGAAAAGAGGGAAAGAAAGGGGAGATGGGGGACTGATGGTGGCCACCTTGGGTTGGAACATTACAGAAACATTCCTTTTTTCATTCTTTATGTTTTTGAGTTTTTGCGTAACTGCTAAGTCTAAATTCCAGTGCAGTCAGACATCAGAAGGGAGGGAGCTTTGCTGAAGCACAGTGTGCCAGAAGAGGCATCCAATTACTTAAATATTACAGAGACTTTGATACAGTCTTTTCTTGTGAACTTTTTTGGAACATAGCATAAATCTGCCTGCAGAACAGAGAATAAAATGAGCTTCCAGTATCTAATCTGCTGAAATGTTCACATTACTCTGTAATTAAACAAAGGAGACTTTATCTCAATAACCTTCTTTCCAGTCAAACCACTTGCCAGAAATGTGCTCTGTGGCTTCAGGACAGTTATGGAGTTTCATCATGCTGTTTTGGAGCCCATATCTGGATGCCTGCTCTGGGACTTGGGCCAGGAATGCAATTCGTGCTGTTCTCCCTTGTATATACCATGTTATACTTTGCCCATATGGATTTGTGATTTCACTACAGAAGACACTCATCATTCTTCCCAATGAGAACCTTTCCAACCTGAGTGTCCTCTTTGTAGCTATTTAGAGGTAAAACCATTAGCTAGCATTTTGGCCCTTCATTTGAATTTAGTAGTCTTACACTGTCAGCATTAGAGAAGCAAGTAAAACAGCTTTTTTAACCTAAAGTAGATGTAGACCAATTAACGTCATTTTAAAGCAATCTATTAGCAAAGCTCGAGGTCAGCTGCTGCGTATGAGGAGGTTGATTGAGAATGGTCCCCCCCAGGTGCACTTTTCTGTTCTATTACTGTGCTCATGTCCTGAAGGGATTAAATCCCAATGGCCTTTCAGTAAACTAATAACTTTAGCAGTGACCAAGCAGGAACACTAAATTAACCTTCAGCAACCATTAGGTGGAAGACAATCATTATCAGGTGGTTTTGTAAAGGGGCTGGGGCTGAACATGAGCTAAAATGCCTCTAGGCATATGGTAGGCACCAAAGGAATTGTGGATTTTAACGATTCGCTCAACTTCATCCATACAGCATGGAAACCTTTAAAATTTTGCTGATCAACTTCCAGGCCAAGCTGGTCAGTATAAAGGTGGATTTTGGTTTCCAGCACATCTCAGACCACATTGTCAGACCACAACTGCTTTAACCACTTACACACCAGCCCCAAATGGCAGCTTCCCACAAAGTTCAATTTCCCAATGGTCTCCTGCCATTGTAGACAGTACCTGTCTGACAACACAGGGCCTTATTTGTGCTGCTGTTCACATTTCTGTGGGCCATCAGATCCATATCACCTTGGCTCTAATATGCCCTGCAAATGGCATCAGCAGATGACTTCTTTAAAGGAATATTGACTGGCTGTCCATTCTGGCCAGCACTTTTAATTTTCACCATCCTGACTACAATAATAATGGTAGTATTGATTATTCAGTGAAAAAAAGCAAAAGCTGTTACATGTTTATGCAAGGAGGCAAATAAACACACCATTAGAAAACCAAGTCCTGGCAATTTTAATATGAAGGAGATGCTTCCTCTCTCGCCCACTGCGTCATTATCCAAGTACTCTAATAGGACTTTTTGATCTCCCAGCATCCGTCAGGAATACTAAGTCACCCATCTGGCCGAAAGAAAATTGCATTTCCATTTCATATTCATTTTCCGTGGCCCTGCACCTCTTGGCCGGCCTCGGTGCTCTGATGCAGTGTGAAATAGTCTCTCGAACCATCGACCTCGTCTGTGCCAGTAATGAACAAGGAGACGAGAGCGAAGGTCACGCCACCGCCGTAATTCCTATGAATTCATTGTGTTGTGACCGTAATGAGAGAGTGGCTACTCTCTCCATGGTCACACACTGCTCATTGGGCGAGGGGGTGTGAGGAAGTCTTTCATTCTCTGACAAGATAAACTGTTCAACAGACTACAGAAGATCATGACACCTTGTACTAGCTCTTTGATGGTTCCCATTACCTTCCTTCTGCACCAAATGCCAGGCTCTTCTTTCCTTATACTGTAGAATCATGAGATATAATGCAGTAGGACAATATTGTGAACAAATGGAAATAAATGATTTTTTAACTAATGCCTTGCTAATCATCTCACCAGCTAAAATATCAAATGTGGCAATATAGGCTTTACCTTTCCTAATACTACTGAGCAGCTGTTCACAGAGGGAAGCTGACAATGGTATTTTAGTACAGTGATAGTGAACCCTTTATAATTGTCTATACGTCTGCATAAATGTGAAACATTATCCTATTTTTGCAGAAGTCCTAAAAGTAGCGAGTAAGAGAAACCAATTAAACAAATTAAACAAAAAATAAATAAACTTAATCTATCTGTATATTACATATCAAATTACATAGAGGTTAATCTGAAGGTGAATTTTTGAGTCATGTGTTTATATTCAGTAGGATGACAATTAGGCATGAGTGTGTGCAAATGGTTCAAGACCATTGCTTCTTTAAAAAGAGAAAGAGCAATGTGAAGAAGACATGAAATAATTTTGGTTGAAATGAGTAGTGCAGTGTTTGAATAAAGGACAGCACTTAACATAAGAATATTATTCCATCTGTTAAACATGGTAGTAATAGTTTAATGGTTTGGGCTTGTTTTGCTGCAACAAGCTAGCCCTCATTAGTGGATTAATGAACTCTAAATTAGAAAATGTCCAAATATCTGCCTGTGAATTGAACCCCAGGTGAAAGTGAGATCCAAATAATAGAAGTTGTTCTACGACAGAATGTTTAAAGAAAAATAAAGTAAAAGTTTTGCTATGGCCAAGTCAATGTCCTGATCTTAACCCAATAAAAATGCTATGCAAAGACCTAAAGTGAGCATTTAATCTGAGGAAATCCACCAACATCAAAGAGCTTTATTGTTTTACTGTATGGATGGATACAGTAGGACGGATCAAGGTACTGGAAATACAGTATGTAATAATATAATAAGCCAAATTTTGTCTCATTTGCTTAATTTGATTCTCTTTTTCTACTTTTATGACATATGATGATGTTTAAGGCCATATTTATGTAGAATTTTTTTTAGAAGGTATTTAGATATTTAGCATATCACAGAGCTAACACCCCTGAGAAAGTCACAGTCCATTTCCAAACTACACTGTTTTAGAACTTTTCTACAACTGCTATTGTACATTATTCGTGTTCCAAGAGCAAGGCTATCTAGAAAGGTCTTGTGCTATGAAAGGTTTTAATATGTATTACATAAAGCAAAACAGTTGATCGCAGTGGCTTAAGCACATAATCAGAAAGGATAAATCATGTTGATTTATATGACAGTAAGCCGGTAAAAAAATAAACAGTTTATAAGTTAATGTTATGCTGCAATCTTGTGAACTCACTAAAAGCAAGTGCATTTCATACCCTCCATTCAATTTATACCCTTGTAAACAGACAACAAAATTCATGTCAATTGTTAATGTTTTTTAAAACTGACGTTGTCACAAAGAAGCTTTATAGAATTTATAGAAAAAAGAAATAGCTGTTGTTACAAACTCAAAATTTGATAATCCTACATTTTAGAAAGCTGACCTTGCTGCAACACTAAATGTGCAGTGTGATTGCATATGCAGTGGCCTTCTATATGGGCAGATGTCTCACACTTTTTGTGGGTCAAATGTGTGCCAGATTATGAGTGTGAGATTATGAGACAGAAGGCTGTGTAGGGCACCCTGGCAGTGTTCTCTGAAGACTGCATTTTGTTTGGAGGATCCTTGAAGTCATAGAAATGTAGCCCATCATGTGGAAATGTGCATAATGTTTTGACGCTACGTATTGCTGGGTATCATGAGTCAAGTAAAGCTTATGACAATTTCATTTGTATAGTATTTTTTACAACAGATGTTGTCACAAAGCAGCTTTACAGAATCTGGGTCTGAGCCCCTAATGAGCAAACCAGGTAAAGAAAAATTCTTAACTGTAGGAAGAACCCTTGGGAGGAACCAAAGCTCATTCGGGGAACCCATCCTTCTCTGGTCGACACTGGGCAACAACAACAATTGTGTTTGTGAGCACAAGTACAAAATAGTGAAAACCCATTAGTAGTCCACTAATAATGTAATGGGTTGGCCTCATGTCAAGTCAAGTCAAGTCAATTTTCTGACGTTGTCACAAAGCAGCTTTACTGAGTTTATGAAATCCGGATCCGAGCCCCCAATGAGCCAAAGCGACAGTGGCAAGGAAAAACTCCCTAATTATAGGAAGAAACCTTGAGAGAAACCAAGGCACAGAAGAGGTAAACCCTGCCATGGCCTATAGCTAGCTGGGATTGTCTCCAGCTTCCCCATTGCCTGAATCAGAGAAATAGTTTGAAAAATGAATGAATGAATGAATAAATGAATGAATGAATGAATATTGATATGTCCTCTAATTTTTTATTTGCTGAAGTGAATGTAATTGTGAGTTGTGACATGTGGAGGTTTTTAAAACATAGTTTTCCTATTTAGACTGTATGAGTGAACGCACATTTTAATTACAAAAACATTATATAAATCCTTAAATACATTGAAATATCACAGCTGAATTATGGCAATAATGATATTTTGTCCATAACATGCAGCCTTAGTCCTAACCACTAGGTGAGATATAATGTGTTTGTCTACTTTTTGGCCTCGTAAAAAGGTAGACTACATTTTTTGAGAGCACCAATATTTGGAGCAACATATGTTTCAGTTCAACTTTGCCTTGAGCATCATGTTGCCTGAGCCATTTCTTGCTGCTGTAAAACATTACAGTCCTTGGCGCTTTTGTTCCACTCACAGCCTCCTGTCACCCACTCGGAGCTTGCTGCTCTAAATGAGTCACTTGTGCTGGAGACTAAACCTGCTGTGCATCTCTGTGCACCTTTTCCTCTCACTTTCAGCATCCAACAACACACTTTAATGTGACAGAGCATGACGTTCAAGAAGATATGGTAGCTTCTACAGCTTCTACAGCCATTGCTGCCTGAACTGTAAGTCTGCATTGGTTTAGTGACTCCAGGGCCACCCACAGCTTGAGCAATCGATGAGCCTAATTAATGCTCTCTTAATTCTATTTGCCAACAGGGCAGAAGCCATTAGTGGTGATGTACAGTGTCTGGAGCAGTGGCATCCTGGCCACACCTCGTTCATTATGGTGGCTGTGCGCCCTTGAAAGCAAATAGCTCTGAAGCAAGAGGGTCTTCAGATTTCCCCAGTCCATCCTGATTAGGGAATAACAAACTGGAAGCCCCCCTCTGTTTAAGTCTAAGCCACTATCGTCTGAGCGTGAGGGAGAAAATGAGTCAATTTCAGGGACAGAGGCTCTGAAAACCATATTTCCAGTGAGTGAATGGAGTTGACCACTCATGCCCACAAATGGGCTTCTTCAAAACAGCAGGCCTTGGGCTTGAGGCGGCCCCAAGAAACATAGCTCATGCTGCTACCAATTATACTCCTGCTGCCTGGACAGAAGACACATCTCAGTTTGTCTACATGTATTTAAGAGCGTTTTGTAGAAATGTGTCAAACTGTCATCAGCCTGCCGCTCTCACTACTTCTCTGCTAAGGCCTAGGCTGAATGCAGCTGCTCTATTTCATCGGTAGAGGCTCCTGGTTTGAGGAACTGAGGAGGCTGTGACTATGAATTTGACTGCAGCGCTTGTGTCGATCACTAGGGGGCATTCTCTCGCCTCCATAACCCATCGATCTCGCTCAATGACACACATTCTATCTATCTAAACTTCATTTTTTCCAGAACTTTTCTGCCTACTTTGATGGCAGGAACATATAGTTCCACAGGCGCTGACGTTGAGATACCCCCTCGACTACATATCTGCTTGTGGACTGTGACATATCGAGATTGACTGGGGACGACAGACTTCACAACAGCTGGCTCATGCTCTGGGAGTCTAAGGGAAATTAGATTAGGTTGTTGAATTGGTGGAGATGGCTCATAATGCACTGAGCATAGAAGAAAAATACTTCCGCCATTGCACTGTTTGTAGTTGCTGTATTAGTCATAGACACACACGCAGCTGTTCCAAGCTGCCTGCCAGCTTCGGCAATTTTGCAAGAGCAAGCACTCAAGAGAACAGTGGCTGGTGATGTTAAATAAGAGCAAATAAATGGAACTGTGCATTAACTTGCCAGAAATGAAAATGAATGCTTCGTTTTCACTGCTGTAAAGTGTTTACCATGGGTGTGAATATTAAAAAAATAACAACAGTAACAACCACAAATTAGTATTCGAGCTAGTACTGCCAACAGATGTTTGCAAATGCAGTAGCGCGAAAATCTTTCTAACACCAACAGCAACACACGCCTGTCAGCCCCCCAAGTAGACATGAGAAAGTTCTATAGAAAGGAAGCACAGACCACACAGTGGGGCAGTAATGGACGTTGAGCTATAGCAATAGCAGAGGATGGCGAATTGCACTTCGTGTTCATGCTGGGGTTCTTTACAGAGAAGTTTAGAAGCAGGTCATGAACTCTTGGGATGCTTTGCCATGTGACAGCTCAATAAAAGATCTGGCAGTGGGAGTGACTTTTGACACCAGAGCCATCTACTGCTGATTGCAAGGATGAGTAACAGGAGCAAATGGCAATGGGGAGGTGACCACTGACCGTCCATGCTGGCTGTTAGTTTGAGCTCCGGCATTGCAAAGTAGGCGTCAAGCCAAGGGCATAGTATTGTGTGGGGACAGTGGGGATCTGTCCCCACCAATAGGTTTGATCAGACAAAAACATAACGCTTTACGAATGCCTAATGTAATGCATTTAGGTATACATCACGCTTTCTACCTGAAGGTACGCTTTCATCCCAAACACACATCGCCAATGTGATTGGTGGGGACACTATATTAAATTTAATTCAATTCAGTTTTATTTCTATAGTGCTTTTTACAACAGATGTTGTCACAAAGCAGCTTTACAAGGTCCAGGTCCGAGCCCCTAATGAGCAAGGAAAAACTTCCTGAACTGAGGAAGAAACCTTGGGAGGAACCCAAGCTCAGTAGAGGAACCCATCCTCCTCAGGTCAACCCCGGATAATAGTCAGTTAACAGTCAGGTGATGAGTTGGTGATGGAGTGGGTGATGGTCAGTGGAGGCCAACTAGACCAAGATGGATGGGCTGGAGTCAACAAGATGGGCTGGAAGCTTTGGTGACGGAGAAGCACCGCAGTCCATAGTGTACAGGTTTGGCCGTGATGAGGGTCAGACAGGCAGGACACATAAGTGGCATCTCAATTCGATGATGAGTGAACAAAGAGAGAACAGAGTTAGCATTTGTTTGGTGTAGGTATAAAACTAAAGGATGAGCATTGAGTATGACTTCACTAAAGCAGCCAAGCTAGAAGGGACAGAGTCGGGGGTCATGGTCATGAGAGCGTCCCAAGACACCAGCACCACTCCACTCATCCACTCATTTCTTTATTGTGTGTTTCTCTCTTAACATTTGCCTTATTTATTGTGTGTAATTTTTGCTGCTGTAACATGTGAAAT